>CM076578.1:1990619937-1990941757 GCA_034641835.2 Pinus albicaulis
TTATCATTAGCATCTCCAATGTATATGTAGATGCAATCCATGCATCACTATGGTCACAACAGATAGTCTATCTCACCCTTTCACCTATCTCCACCGGATCTGACATGCACTTTAGTTAACTGCTGTATTGTTCAGTTGATTAATGAGTTATTATTTTTGAATTAATTAACTAATTAATTCACTAAACTCTCACTAGTGTATCATTCAGTTAGACTAGATACAAGTAGCTCAACTGAGTCTAACTGAGTTAAACTGAATACAACTCCATGAACTACTCTTCCAACTCTGTCATAACTTTGCCACTTTAGTTCTAACTGAGTCCTCCATGCATGAGCTCCAGTAAACCCTTGGGAATTGCATAATTCCTTCAACCCATTGATTTGAAAAATCTGTATACTAAAATTAAGTGTTCCAGGAGAATAAGTTGTTGTTTAGAGTCTGATTATTATTAAGAGCTAATAATAATTGACATGCATCTATTTTTAGATCGACGATCTATAAATAGACTTCGCCCAATCTTATAAAAATAGAATTTCATATATTTTTCACATTTGACCAACCATATACAAATATCCTCTTGCTACATATATAATATGCTCACCATGTCTAAAAATAGACATACACCTAAAAATAGCCCGTGTGGGCCCCACCTAGTTTAGGTGATTATTTTCCAACTAGGATCAAGGATGATGTTTCAGGATGCCTCCTTCACTGTGCAACCTTTCTGCAACACTTCTGAAACAGAAAGGCTCCAAACAACTCAATCAGTCTAATGCATCTATCATCAAAGTCTTCGACTTCTGCTTAGCTACTGCACATGTATTCAGAAACCACTGCGCTGTTGAACTCTGCACCCATGCACTCTGCACTTGCTGTCAACTCTTCACCATGCTCCAGTACCCGACACTGTCACTTTGATCTGCTTGCATAAATCCAACTAATCATGCTACTGCTGCTCTATGGGCACCTCGTAGCCAGGTTCAATTCATGGGATCCACACCATCTCAATGAATCCTGCCCAAAAATATCCTCTTGGGATTACTCATGCATGTCGCCCCACCTCTCACCTGGTGGTATAGCTGCATGCACTCCCTCTGCCCATCTGGCACGAAATTTCTCTGCATGAGTGGTTGCTCCCACTCCATGATCCTCATCTTGTGGTTGCTCCACATCTCGAGGTTCACTCTTACCTGCATGAAAATTCTGCTCCCTCTCAAGCTTCAATTGCATGGCTTTCTCACACTTCCCAATAGCAGGAAGCTCCGTAGAAATCCCATCTACATCAAATCTATAAAGATTCTTCTGCATCTCCAGTTATGGCAGCTCCACAACCTTCTGAGACTGCTTCTCAGGCTGCATGTTGAGAGGTTCCCTCTCAACCACCAAGTCACTAACCTCTGCTTTGCTCCTCAAAACTTTTCATGCATCTTGTACCTCAGTGCATGTAGATTATTGGCTCGCGCACATTGTAATTGTCCCGCCATCGCAAAATTTTCTAACAAAAGAGCTGACAAGCTAACAAGCCAGCAAGCGTGGAGGTTCCCGCTGACCAAGCAAATGATGCCCATCCCGCGAAACATAGGTAACCTTCCTTAAATGTCCTATTTTAGTAATCAAAATATTGATTGAAGTGCCCTGATGAGTGGATTACCTCGTTCCCCTAAAAGAATAGATTTGATTGGGCGAAACTCATGACTGAGAGGGTTTTGATCAATCTGTTCCAACAAGACTACTTTGTGCCTGCTCCGAATCGGGTAGTCCATCCATCCATCGATCAATCCATCGATCAATCCATCAATATCTCTCCAGGCAAGCATGGGGAATAGTTATTACTATGACTGGCAATGACCTGGCTCTTACCACTGACTATGACTACATGCAATGTTGACTATTGGCTAACCTTCTGACAATGATCGGCTATGCGAGTTGCTCAATGTGCTGTTGCAGTAGGAGTATTTGTACGGGGCGGACAACTTTAGGCTCAAGAAGTAATCAATAGAGAAGGCAGGTAGTTGTGCCAACTTGAGTTTATCCCATCAATCCGTAGGTCTATGTATCGTAAGTAAGCAAGAGACCCACCTTTGGCAAGCATGAAGTATTATCAATGAGCATGTGCCTAACCTACCTCAAAGTGTGTCTTATTCGGTGCCATATCGTGTCGTAGTACCTTACCATCATGGTGAATGTGTCAAGTTGTGAAGGTTCCTTCTCTCATGGTCAGTGGGTGCGGACTTCCCTCTGTTCATTCTATCAGGTATGTGAACCAGGTTGACATCTCTCTTGTTCGTTGGGTGATTAGAAAAGCCAGCAAGACTAGCGAGGCCATCCCTAGTCAATAGTTTGAAACGTCGTAAAATGCCATTCTTCCAAATTGATGTTCAATTAGCCAAGTCCTTTTTGTAGCTTCCCATGCTCTTGCGGCGGACGGGATAGTCCCAGGAGATGTCATTGCTAGGAGGTCATTGCCGATAGCCAATAGCGGGTAGCCCTTAATACTCGCCAGTAGTCCTAGCCAATCATTGTGCCAACCGGTCATAGTCAGCCAGTCAGCCAATAGTCGATCATAGCCAGTTGTCATAGCCGATAGACGCTAGTCGATCCAGGAAGGAGGAGTCATAGTCGATGCCGGGAGTCGATGCACTCGATGCCAGGACTCTTTTCCGGTAGTCGATACAGGAGTAGTCGATCCGGTATTCCATTACAAGTGTCCATGCCAGGTGGAAATGCACTCGATCCAAGAGTCGATCCAAGAGTTTATGCCAGGTTTCAGTTCCAGTCATAGCCCACAACAGTCTCATAGCCAGGAAATGCTAGAACTCCGGTCAGTCAGTGCTAGAAGAAAGCTATCCTCATTGGATGCTATACTCATCGAACCTATACTCAGTGCTAGAAGCTATGGTCCGGTGCCAAGTAATCGACATATACCCATACATGTCATGGGAAGTTCTATTCATGATGCTCTACTCAGGGTAACCTATACTCATAGAAGCTCTACTCATGGGAACCTAGAAGCTCTGGTCAGTCTCTATACAGTCAGTGCACGAAGCTATAGTCCGTGCCTAGTATAGTCCGTACCAAGTAGTCGATCCAGGAGTCATAGTCCATGCCGCTAGTAGATGCCGCTAGTCGATCCAGGTGTATATGCCTGTAGGAGATCTAAGAGTCGATCCAGGTTTCAATGCACTCAATCCCAAGAGGCGATCCAACATTCGATCCAACAGTCGCTCATTCCCAGGAGGGAGGTAGGTGGCGATTCCCGGTAGCCCATAGATAACCGCCGGTTGACGATACCCGAGAGAAGAGAGATACCCTCATTACCCACCGGTCAATGCATGGATGCCGAGAGACCCTCAGTCACAGGAAGGAGGTCCCAATTGACACGAAGGAGGCCTTGTCGGGAGAACTGCTGCTATTGAAAATCATATTTGGATTTGGAAGGAGCCTGGTTCAATGAGGAACCCTATCATTTGACCTCCAAAGTCGCGTCGCATAGTAGCTCTGACCTCAAATCCATCCTCAATGGCCATTTCCCTTGCCCTTGTAGGCTCACCCTAGAATGCATAATTACATATAATATATGCATTGTCAATGGAGGTGATCCCTGCCTTCATCGAACTTACTGATGCCTTCGATGCTTGGGCCTTTGAAACACCCTTACCCTTTTCTTTTGGGATTCGATCCAGCCGCAGGTTCCCCTACGGCTACCTTGTTACGACTTCACCCCAGTCGAAGACCCCACCGTGGTATGCGCCAATAAGACCACCCCAACCATAGTGGGCCACACTAGTGGAACATATATAGATAGGGTGATCATTGGTCTGATGCTTCGGGCGAAATCCAATCCCAGGGTGTGACGGGCGGTGTGTACAGGGCCCGAGTACATATTCACCGCGGCATGCTGATCCGCGATTACTAGCGATTCCAACTTCATGTTCTCGAGTTGCAGAGAACAATCCGAACTGAGGCAATCTTTCCGGATTCGCTCAGCCTTACGGCCTTGCTTCCCATTGTCATTGCCATTGTAGCACGTGTGTGGCCCAGCCCATAAGGGCCATGCGGACTTGACGTCATCCCCACCTTCCTCCAGCATATCACTGGCAGTCTCTTGTGAGTGCAGCACGCACCTGCCTTCATAGGAGTGTCATCAATCAAAAAGAGGCGCTTGCCTCCGATAGTTCGCTTACTCACCCTCGCCCTTGAGAAGGGGCGATGACATTGATCCGTTAGCGCATGTCTCAGCAACACAAAACGAGGGTTTCGCTCATTATAGGACTTAACCAAACATCTCATGACACGAGCTGACGACAGCCATGCAGCACCTGTATGAATTTTCGCACCATCCCGTTAAGAACAGGCACACTTGTTCATATGTCAAGGGATGGTAAGGTTCTGCGCGTTGTATCGAATTAAACCACATGCTCCACCGCTTGTGCAGGCCCCCGTCAATTCCTTTGAGTTTCAGTCTTGCGACCGTACTCCCCAGGCGGAGTGTTTCACGCGTTAGCTGGGCCCCTGATCCTAATCCTACCTAGTAGGCAGGCAGACCAAGGACGAACACTCATCGCTTACGGCATGGACTACCAGGGTATCTGATCCTGTTTGCTCCCCATGCTTTCGCACCCCAGCGTCAGTGGGGACCCAGAGAGCTGCCTTCGCGGTTGGCGTTCCTTCGTATATCTTAGGATTTGATCCCTCCACACGAAATTCCACTCTCTCCTATCTCACTCAAGTGAAATGGTCAAGAAAGCACCCCGCCAGTGTTTTGGCGACTTTCACTTTCCACCCTTTTCACCGCCTATGTGCCCTTTACGCCCAGTCATTCCGAATAACACTTTCCCCCCCCCGTATTACCGCGGCTGCTGGCACGGAGTTAGCCGGGGCTTCTTCCTCGAGTCCTGTCATGATCGAAACTCGACGAAAGAGCTTGACAAGCGACAGTGCCCTTCTTCACCCACGCGATATTGCTGGATCGGGCGTGAGCCCATTGTCCAATATTCCCCACTGCTGCCCCCCGAGGGAGTCTGGGCCGTGTCTCAGTCCCAGTGTGGCTGATCATCCGAAAAGACCAGCTAAGCATCATTGGCTTGGTCAGCCTTTACCTAACCAACTACCTGATACTACGTGGGCTCATCGAACAGCGCGAATTAGCTTGCTTTATGAATTATTCGGGATTTGGAGTGAACTATTCGGCAGATTCCCACGCGTTACGCACCCGTTCGCCACTTTGCTTGCTGTGCCCCACGCCCAGCGCACCACTCGCATATCATTTGAGTGAGTGAGCACGCGCTAGGAGGGGGCCATTCATCTTGCCCTTCTGCCCCCACGTGGATGGATGGGGAGGCAAGCCACGTTCGACTTGCATGTGTTAAGCATATAGCTAGCGTTCGTTCTGAGCCAGGATCAAACTCTTGTTTTTGAGTATGATCTATTTTGAGCATAAAATCTCACCCATATGAATGAGTGAGCGACTCCGTCCTTTCAAATGCCGGCATCCTTCATATTCATATATTATATATGTCATTACGGTCATGATCGAATTCATGACGATCTCCCTGCCTAAATGAGATAGGTAATTACGCTTTAGCAGATCATGCATATATTATATATGTAATTATGCCATGAATTAGAGATCAATTTTGCTCATTTCTACCATTTCTTCCAGTCATGATGCGCAAGCAGGCTCGACCATAAGGCCCGTTAGGGGCTCGGCCGAGGTTACGAGGTCGAGGGAGAGGTGCGCAAGCAGGCTCGACTGTTAAGGAGAGGAATGAAATAGATTATATATGTAATTACGCTTTAGCGTCGTATGGGATCGTAGCTCGAATCATCGATCGTACCCGTAATATCGTATACAAATAGAGATATATCATTATAATTGTCGCTCTTATTCTCTCTATGCGTCATTTCGACACTACTGGAAGAAGCAGACACAGTGCATATATTATATATGTAATTATGCTATCGAATTCATTATTCGATCGATAGAGCGTGAATGCGTATATTATATATGTAATTATGGCATTCATTATAGCAGTAATTACGGTATCGGTGAATTCTCGATTTCATTACACGATTTCCTGAATGATCCAATTCGATCCAATCCGATCCGATAGGAAGAATGAAGCGATGAATTATATATGTAATTACGCTCTCGCTGGATGAATGATCGATTCGATCAAGGTCGATAAGTCACTCAAGGTCTTAGGTTGAAAGCTCCGTAGCCAAGTAGTAACACGGACCTACCTCGCGTAGAAGTACTTTGGGCGGCGGTTGGGTGTTTGGTTAGTGAGCCGTATGATAGAGAGGGAGGCAGATTGCCTATCCCGCCTTGACAGCAGGCAGTGTCCCGCGGTGAAGAAAGCGAATTCATTCATCTGTATATGAGATGAGCAAGTGACTTCGATCCCGCCCGGTAAGAATACAGCCAAGCAAGCGTAACAGTGGGAAGCGAGATCCCCTCCTCCCTCCAGGGCCGTCCTTCACAAATACAAATAGATCGCCCTCATGACCTAAGCTCTCCTCATTACACCCACGTGAGTTAGATCGTGATGTAAATATATCTGAGCCCAACCCAGTCCTCTCGTACTAGGTAGGGTTGGCCTACACTCGCTCCTCCTTTCCTTTAAACTATGTCGCAGTAAAGTAGGAGAACCAATTGTGGGATCGTCCTATCCTATTCTTCTTCCCATCTATGCATCATGGCATGCATGGCCCTTCCTTCTTCAACCCCAGCCCAGTCACCAACTCACGGGCAATACCTCCTTTCCTTCATCGGCGTACCATGAGCTTGCTTGGTTATTCCTCTTTCCTCACAGCAGAGATTAATACCCGCCTACGTGCCCTTGTCATTCCGATACACCTAATAACCGCCATCTTACTAACTAAAGGATATGCGCTGTGCCAATAGATTAGCCGATAGGACATAGTGAACTCCCCACCTTACCCACTCTAGCCCTTCCGGCACCAAGCTATATGTCCCACTCACTATAGTATAATCTCCAAACGACAAGCGGGAAGCACAGAAGCAACGTTCTGTTAGGCGTGCCAGTAAATAGCTAGGCAGCTAGCTCTAGCTGGCATTCGTTCACTCTGACTGACTTACTGTAAAATAGAAGCAATTGTTCTGGCATGTTGGCTAATGAGCTTCGTATCAACTAGCGTAACTAGCCCCCCCACCAGATTAGTCACTTATAAGTGCATAAAGAAAGAATGAACACAGCACCGAAGGATCCCATCAATGCCCAACTTGTATAGATGTCCTACTATTGGTTGATAATCTATAGCTCGAACAACCAAGGGGAATTTCTTATTTGCAGAATACTTCATAAGGGATGATCCTTAAGCCAAAAGAAGGCAATCTCCTCCAAAGAGTAAGGGATGGATTCAACTTTAAAGATATCTGCATAAGGGAGTTGGACATCCACTACACCACCTAATTGACTCGACACAATTTTTGACAAGTGATCAGGACCCACATGATATCTCCCTGGTTTCACAATAATCCTCGAAAGAGAACTCCTTAAATAAAAAGAACCACCTGGAGATCCATCCTTCCAAGATAGGCTTGTTCACTAGGTACTTCAAAGTTGAATGATCTATATAGAACTGAAAATGGCCTTTTAGCATATAGTGGTGGAACTTCTATAAAGCATACACCATAGCAATTCCTTCCCTTTCTATGGTAGTCTAATTGCATTCAGCCTAAGATAGTTTGAAACTTGTGAAGCCCCATGAGACTTTACTGGACCAAGGGTTCAATGGGGTCGTAAGGGGAAACCCAGATCGAGGCAGTATTATAAATAATAGTCACCGATCTGCCGGCCGGTGCTTTCGGGGCCTCCTCTTTCATACAGCGTTTCCCATCTACGTCTTTTAGCTGGGCGGCCCGTGGATCCCAATTGGTTTGGTGAGCTGCTCCATATCGTAACCTCTTCCCACTCCGCACACTTCTAATGAGAAATCGTAGTGTTTGAACTACTTCCCTACGACGTCCAGGATTCTATTCTTTCTTACTCGAAAGTTGAGTTGGGTCAAAGAAGACCATTATCACCCATAACAGCTAGTTGTTCTAGGTATCCTACGAAGATACTGCTACTTTTTCCGCGCTACAGAGAAAGTCGGACGCTGGAAGGGAATCGACTTCGATCGGTCAAATCTCTCTTTAGAATCCTCTTTCTAAACATCATCGGCTTTACTCATGAAATATTGGCTGTGGTCGGGTAGTTTTGACGTAGGTAAGAATGCCACTCAATTAAGCACATGATATGATGTGCGGGATTGATTTCTCTTCCATTATCCGGGGGAATGATAGGGAAAGCATCAACCCCAGAATATTGGACCTAACCTCTGATCTTCTCGATTGATTGATTCGAACTGCAGCTGTCTTTTCCACCTTTTCAATTGATCCAATTCGAGTTACGATAAGGCGCTACACTGAAACCTCTCTGCATGCTCTTTTGAGGACCAGACATACCAAGGATTACTCCAGTAATACGATTCATGCAATTCCTCTTCTGTAATGATTAGGAAAATATTGGAGTTATTCCGTATCGCCAATTCCGATCAATATGCTGATGTGATGACCCGAAAGCATGTTCCATCACCAAGAAGCTTACTTACTATGGACTGGCATAACGAGAAACGAGGATAGGCTGATTGATGTGCAGGTTTCATCATTCTACTCCAATGACAGACCAAGCGGTGTTTATCCTCAAAGAAGGGGTTAGTTCCAATCAGAGGAAATCGTTTCAGAGAGCCAAGTGGGAATGGGAAAAGGCTAGTAATAGGAGGTATCGGCTACTACTAAGAAGCAGCAGTTATATGAATAAGTCTTTACATGTCATGGCTGAGCATGGATATGACTTATGACTGGATTCCATTGGTCGGCACCTTCTCCGATTAGCTGAGCGGATGCAGACCCGATTTTGTAAGGTTTTGGTCCGGAGAATCCTCTCTACCGCCCCGTTAGTACATTATGAATTTATAGACCTCATGCTCTTTAAGTCCGTTTGTCCGATGTGCCCTACCCATTTAGTGAAGATAAAGTGATGTGTACCGAGATAGATATATTAATCAAACCTTGGTTTTAGCAGCACCTCTCACTCTGCTCGTCGGTGGGATATAGCTCGATAGGAAAACAGCCCACTAATCAATCCTTTTTATCTGGACCAATCCGATAACCCATCTCGCTTCTGTTTAACCCAAGCCATCTTTGAAACCAAGAACCAGCTATATCCTAATATGTTTTCCCATGTAGATTCATTTCGGCGCAAAGAAACGGTCGGATTCTGGTGGGAACATCTTTTCACATATTAGATAGTGGGCTGTTTATGACTGGCTAAAGCACCTTGAACCTATCTCGGCTTATCGGATTCAACTTAAGGACTCATGGTGATATTTTACTTGAATCGAATAATACCCGGAAATATAGGTGTCCTCCCATGCTCTTTCTTGTGTTGCGCTCTTAATAAGATAACCCGAAACACTGGAGACGCTATTTTGTCTCTCCCAAAGAAGTAAATTCAGTGGGTACATCAGACGACGCTACTGAATATATCCGTGGCAAATTTTCAGGTATTTCTTGGGTGACCATAATTAACCTCCGTAATAGCCACTGCCACTTAGATACGTTTTCAAATCCTCTCGTCATTGCAGTTCGAACACCCAGAAACTGGAGCTGGACGGTCAGGCAGAGTTCTATCTCAGCCTCGATAGCAAACTCCATTGATCATGGTCGGGTATAACTCGAGCCCTGAATCTGTTCGTTACAAGGCTATGGAGTATAACTGGCGTGGCTCAGCCGAAACCCTGAATGGGTAGGGTAAAGCCGAAGACCAATAACTCTCTTAGACCCCCAATTGAATGACCAACAAGCTTACCTGGAAGAAAGAGGCATTTATGCCTGATAAAGAGATGACTAGGCCTCTTCAGAAATGCCTCGTCACCGAGTCCTCTCACCTCACGAAGATTAGCCCGCCCCCTTCCCATGGAACTTTATTTTACTCCATTGTCGAGTAAAGTAAGATGAGAGTCCTCTCGCCTGGATGAAAATGCACCAGATGTTTGGAGGGTCAGCTTCTAATAAGCCGAATAACCACTTTACTCTGTAATGGCATTCGAGCGAATAAACAAATACTAAAGGATACTATAAATGAAACGTGTCGGCCGTCACTAAGGAATAAGCTCAACATTACCCAACCATTATCGAGAGTAACTCTAACTAAGCAGCAAGCAGTAGTCATTTTTATATAGAGGTGCTCTAATTTTATTTTGGGAACATACAAGAATAAATTGGCAGAGATATGTGAATGGATAGAAACACTGCCTTAACCTTCTGGAAGAAGCAAAGTGCGCACTCAATCACTAGAGCAAAGGGACGGAGTCACTCACTATTCATATGGTGAGGGTTTTCCCACTCAACCTTGCTAGTTTAGTTCGGACTTACTCGTAGGTCGCGGTCAGACGGTCATTCTTCCCTACCAACCTTCTGTTCTAAGGTTTCACGCTATCAATCACATATGTGAAAAGATGCGGAACAAGCTCTCATCATGAAATAAATCATGAAACCCAGCCCATAAGGATGTAGTTAGTGGCGAAGGGAGAGGAAACAGCTTAGAACTAAACTGGTGGTCGAATCGAACGAAAAACACGGAGAGGATAAAAGATTGGGTTCAGCACCCAACACCAACGTGAGCTAAGTCCTTGGGAGAGAGCGGATGAGGCCAGCATATATGTGGGGCAGAGGATGCGGGACAGAGGATGCAGGATAGAGGATGCGGGACAAGAGGGCTTGTGGTATCTCCCCTCCGTGTTTGGGGGAGTGCGTGAGCCTTGTTCTTTCTATAGGGTGAAAGCGCTAGTATTAGAATATGGGAGCGCATCGGTCGAGTGCCTATCTATACTATAGTGAATGCTATCTCCCTCGACCGGGAGAGGAACTTTAGTTGCTCTCCAACTGTCTTAGTGCGTGCCGTAACACGCTAACTCATATATAATATCACGCCAAAAACTAGACCATTTCGGTAACTAGATAGAGAATAAAGAGGGAACAAAACACCATTCTAAAGCCAGTCAAGTAAGGATAGAAAGAGTCAAGCTCTCACTGAAGCCAGTCAAGTAAGGAGAAAGATAGTCGGATTTCTGTTTCCTCCAAACTTCACCCAACTTATCTCTTAGCTTTTATGGAGATATCGGCAGGCGCCTAACATATAAGTTCACTGAAACCCCCCCTAACCAACTAACGGGCCTAATGTGTCTGTTACATTATCTATCTGTGGACAGCGACCAACACTAGTTAGTATCAACTGGATCAAGAGGGAGGGACTTTATTTACCCCAATTGGAAGTAGCATCATCTGCCTCAGGTCAAGTAGCACCACCTACTATTGAAGGGCCTACTCTTTATATTGAAGGCACCAGCCAGCCAGTCAGTAAGGGGCTTAAGTAAGTAAGTCAGGGGCGTAAGTCATAAAGTTATTTCCCTATGCCATAAAAAGAGGGGCAAGAATCGAAGCCTTTCTCAGTTTCTTTAGAAAGAGGGAGTGAAACTCCAAAAGGTAGACTAGGGATGAAGCAAAGGATAGGCGGGAGGTGATATATCTAGGAAAGACCCAACCCAAATTCACTCGCTTTTCCCAAGTAACCTACGCGAGAAGGGATAAAAGGCTAAAGCAATGTGATTACAACCAAACCAAGCAGACAAGCAAACACAAGCAAGAGAAAAGAAACATGCAAGCATGAAAACCCAAGCAAATAAGTAAATCAAATATATAAATACTTGAAATGTCTCCTTTTCTATTATTCTGTATGGCCTGTGTGCCCGTCAGATCTTGATGGAATCCGGACAAAGTGCTAGTTATTTTAAGGGTTGAAATACCTAAATCAGTCTAGAGAAAGCTGAGGAGCTAGCAACTGCAAGGCCAAAATCAAAATATAGATGCTAGGCTAGTATGGCTTTTATATGGCTGAAGAGGATAGAGCAGAGCCTGGCGGCAAAGAATACCTGCATGCAAACAGAAGTGGGAGGGGTGTGGAGAGGTCCAGCGCCTAGGAGTGCGGTGGTTCATTTATCGATGATGCTTTACTCACCACTGTCTATCAAATCAAATAAAACTTCATTATATATCTCTTTTTTTTTTCAATATCACTCATCCTGCTTTCAAATCTTTCTTCACCTTGTTTGTAGCTGCTTGTGCTTTCCACTCTCGATCTTTCTTTCTCGAGTTAGTGGAGATTACATATCTCCACTTAGACCTTCATCAAACCAAGATTCAAGAACCTAGATTCCGAAACCTAGATGGCTGATTCTTTACTTTATGATTCGATCCATCCCATCAACCATCCAAAAACCATGATATATTGATGAATGCTAACCCCCAGTCCCCCCCGCAAACTCTCTTTATTTTATCTTAGCTGTATACAAAGCACCCTAGTAAGCTCTCTCAGCTATCTAACTAAGCTGCTCCTCACTAACTAAGCTATCTCACTAAGATCACTAAGCAACCCTATAAGCTTTCTTTAATAAACACCAAGAAACACCTACGTAAGCTCTATATAAGATCACTAAGCTCTCTATAAGCCCAATTAAACCGTATATATTTGTTCGGCACCTTGATGGATGGCAATTTAGAAAATAAATATTTCCTGGCAAGCGATAAGCCAATGTATGCCTTGTCGGGAGTTGTTCGACCCGACCCCGACGAAACGGAGAACCGGGACCAAGGCAACGGAATCAATTCAGCGCAGTTGTTGGAGTACTCTATCCTGGAGTGGGGGGACGCTTTAGACACTCAGCTCTGCCACTTAAATAAACCAGAAAAAAGCAAATAAGGTTGGCTACCTTCGAAGGGTTCAAATAGCAATACAGCGCGAATTAAGGGACGGAGTCACTCACTATTCATATGGTGAGGGCCTTTGACGCGGTTTATAAATCATCTCTCTATGTCGTAATGCTCCTTGAACCAGCCAGCCGGGATGTAAATGCTCTTTGAACCGGCCAGCATATAGCGAGCGGGGTAAGGAATGGCACTCAACCAATTGACCGTACCACTTGAACCTCTCTTTCTATATCCCGGGAAGCTTAGAGAAATCGGTAAGCAAGGAAGTGTGTTGTATACTCTTGCCTACCTAAAGTGGGCATAAATAAGCGTGGGTGGGCATATAGATATTTTTTATTTGATGACGGGCCTATTGCTGCTTGGGTGCGGGCACAATAAAGATACTTGAGTAAGACCAATGGCCAAGCTAAAGTCTCCATCTTGGTCATAAAATAGAAGGGATAACCCTGACCATTAGGTGTCCTGCGGAACCCGGGCCCGTATCTAGTCTTTTCTTATTTTTTATATAGATAAAAAATTTATATCTATAAGTTCACCCCACCCTGCATAAAGCTAGTTATCTAACCCAAGAAGTTCACCTTTTTATCACCCTAGTTAAAGCCCTGCATACGGGCAAGGAAAGTCAGTCGTGTGATCCCGATAAGTCGTGTGATCTAAGGCACGTTTTAGGGAAGGAATTTAAGGTAACTCTTCCCCGTTCTATTCCCCGTTGATAGGGATAGATTCATTGATGAAAGGGTGAGACAGTCTCTCTAGCCGGTATCTGCTCTAAGGAAGGGCTACCCCGCCCATTCCGAATCTGAAGGGAATAGGCTCTTTCGTGTCATGTTCATTACCGAACCAACGAATTCTAAATCAAGGATAAAGAATCACTGTTTACCATGCTCATTAGCAATTGCCAGATGCGCCTATTAGCTGGATTTCCTCTAGTGGTTGGTTGCTGCAATCGTAGTTGGTTAGAGATTAAGCGCTTCGGGGTCAGGTCTCTGAAAATATAGAATGAGATGTTTTCTAATAGAATGATGCAAATTTAGTGTATGGGCCAAACCAGGTATTCCATCATTTATTTATGAAATTTGATTTTTCTGGTGATAACATGATCAATATGATCGTAAGTAAACAACAAGGGTGAATGTCTTTCTTTCTTTCTTCTGGTGTTCACATAATCAATAAAAAAGTTCAATGGGTGAATTCGTAAAGCCCGCAAGCATAAAGGTGCATAACCTCAAAGCAAAATATTCTATTCCACGCTCAAATAGAAAAACTTCCTTGCCTGAGGAAGGGATTCATCGCTTGCTCTTCCGAGAGCAAGGACCTTTAAAGGACCTGTAAAGGAAGGGTACCATGGGAAGCTAGTAATAGATAGGATCCATTCCTTAATGATCCTTTTTGGCTCAAGTTGCGAGAGCTTGAATGAGGCCAATAGGAAGGGAAAGGTCAAGTTCACTGCGAGAGGGTCATCAGGTTAAGCGCCTACTATGAAATAGTAGTTTCTCAGTTAATTGAAGGCATATGGAATTCATTCAAGTGCTGGGTCTAGGCATAAGGGCTAAACGAAGCGATCCCATCCAGTCCAATTCGATGGTTCTATTCTAAGGGAAGGGTTGTTTCATGCCATCCAATCTCAATCCCAATCCCCGGTCTGCCTATCTATAGTGGTACCTCCCTAAGATTCATTAATTACGTGGTCTAGGACTAACATGTATCGGTCTTCAGGTGAGTAAATATTTAGTGTGGAAAGGGATAACTATAATGGGGGGGAAAGTTTGATCCTGCCCGTCTAAGTATCTAGCAGTCCTTCCTAACTAAGTGCATTCATTCCTGTGGTATAGGGCAACTAGGTCTATATATGGGTGCACAGGTATATAATAAAAACATAAGTGAATAGGTAAGGGTAAGGTAGTTGTTTCATGCCATCCACATCCATGCCATGTCGGCGGGTATATAGTGGTACCTCCTAAGCGATTAATCAAGTGATCTAAAGCTAACATGTCTAGCTCTAAAGAGGGATAAATAGGTAGTAAGTAAATAAACACTTCAGTAAGGGATAAAAGGGTGAGGGTGATATTGTCTGATCCGGTCCCTGGTGATAAAGAAGGGCTATATTGCTACCAAAATGCCAGTGAATAAATCGATCTATCATTCATGGCATAATTACATATATAATGAATGACTGGAAGAAACGAATGGAAGAAGTGAGCGAAGCAGTAATTACGGTATCGGTGAATTCTCGATTTCATTACACGATTTCCTGAATGATCCAATTCGATCCAATCCGATCCGATAGGAAGAATGAAGCGATGAATTATATATGTAATTACGCTCTCGCTGGATGAATGATCGATTCGATCAAGGTCGATAAGTCACTCAAGGTCTTAGGTTGAAAGCTCCGTAGCCAAGTAGTAACACGGACCTACCTCGCGTAGAAGTACTTTGGGCGGCGGTTGGGTGTTTGGTTAGTGAGCCGTATTCAGGGAGGGAGGCTTGGTTAAGACATTAGGGCCAGGGAGAAGGGAGCTAGTTGAGCCGTTTACGCTGGTTCGGCAGGTGGTGCCCCTTCACCTAACTCCTTAACCCATTTCAAGTTCCCCACCAGAAGGCATGGAGCCATGTCGTTGACTTATGAGCATATAATTTGAGCCATGTTATCGTCAGATAAGTTCACCAAAGAAGAAACGGATAGAGAACTGAATCTTCTTATGATGCTGCTGGCCGGAAAGGAGCAGCCTTAGGGAACAGATTATGTAGTTCCAGTGTGAGGTACACGGACGAATGACTGCTTTAACCTTAGTGGACTATAACACCTTACCGATAGATACGGAACAGGAGGTTCTACATCCAATGACCTTACCGATTCAGTTACGAACGATACGGAACAGGAGATCCTACAGCGACACATAGAGCTAATCCAAGGGGCCTAATACAAAGAGGTTACTCCAAAGGCCTACTCGAAAGGACCTAATCCACCGGTCAGTGCCAGTCAGACAATAGAAGATACCTAGTCAGTGCCGATTCCCGCTAGTTGATGCAGTCGATGCACTCGAGTAGTCGATGCAGCCGATCCCGCTACTCGATCCAAGAGGCGATCCAGGTTCAATCACTCGATTACATGACGTTCGCCGAGGTACTTGGTCTGTTCCTATATATCTTCGAATAAACCTTATCACCGAAGGCGTTTCAGTAGGTAGGATTCGCTTCTACCCGATGTTAGTTTTACCTAGAAAGTTCTGTTGAAACAAAGTGCTTTGCCGAACCTTTACATTTTCATGGGCTGGATACAGTCAGTGCATAAAGATCTGATCAATCATGAAGCTCTGGTCGGTGCCAAGTAGTCGGTGCCGAGAGAAAGAAAGGAAGGGAAGTTGTGGCTTGCCTTTCCAGAGCTCAGCGGTTAATTTGTCCCTTTGGCGTCACGCTATTGGCCTTAAAATAAGGATTTCTTAATATTATCTCAAAGCTCCCTTATATCTTTCACTATTTACTTAATAAGCATTCTTCCAATCGTGAATCGTCCTAAAGAAGTCAATCGGTCAAAACAACAATTGTGGGCTCAACTAATCATTAGTAAGCGGCATAGCTTAATTGATATCTAGTAAGGTACGTGTGGCTCAATGTCTTCTGACGAGCAATGAAGGTAAACATGAGAAATCTTCTAATTTGGTGTATCGCTGGGTTTATTCTCCTATCTTGGTGGCTATGATCATTCGGCTATGACCACTGGCTCTGAGGCTATGACTGTAAATTGGGAACATGGGACTCACATACCATGACAACACAAATAGAGGTTCTTAAACCGTCGATTCACAAACTGAGCAGAAACCTCGCTCCATTAACTGCATGGCCCCTAGCCGTGTGTCATTCACTGCACGTATAACCCATTTATGAACTGAATCCAGTGCACATAGAAGTTGTTTGTTCGTTGATGCCCCTAGCCCTGCCTGCCCGCAAGCTAGGCAACTTGCTTTAGCAACACGTCCTATCAAGTGAGATAAGCCATCCACCCCGCCTGCCTGCGATCAATCAGGAAGCAGTGAGGATAAAGCTAAACCAAAAAGAAAATGAATCGCCAATCTCCTAAAGTTTTTTGAATGAGGATATTCAGAAATAACAAATCCATTTGAGTCCGCCCGAAAGGTGGGGTATACATCATTGGCCCCTCGAAAAATGAGTTTTCAATGAATAAGAATGTAAAATGATAAGTTTGTTTTATATTTGTTTCAATTGAACATGGTGCCTTGCCCGAATCTGTCTGGTAGTCCCTCAATCATTCACTATCTGGGCAAGCATAAGCAGCCTTCCTGTCTATCGTGGACCACAGGCTATCGGCGGATCTCCTGGCAATGACAGTTGGGTATCGAGTGATCGACTCTTGGCATTGGTTGTATGGCCTGATCGAGTAGCACATTAGTAGCATGGAGTCCTGTCATAAGCTCCTGTATGACTACGTGGCACCGAAAAGAACATCTAGCTGCACCAAGCATAGCTTCATCATGCTGCACTGAAAGTAGCTTAATTCATGGACCGTGGACCGTCCTTAATGCACTTCCTAGAGCTTAATGTTTCAGCTGCTTCTAGCTAATACTGCCAACTGTAACTACGACTAGCGACTATGAAACCTGACATCGACTAGCAGCATCGACTGGATTGACTATTGGATCGACTACCGGCATTGACTCCTGGGGATTGACACCTGGGATCGACTGATCGAGTAGCAGAGATATTCCTGGCATAAAGTGATGGATACGTGGCCCTCGACTAAGACTCTGGCTGAAACTATTGGCTTATGGTCAATGAGAACTGACGGCCCATGGGTGTAACTATCACGGGTAACATGTGAGAAGTTTTTGTGAAACATTTGAGTGATAAAATAGCACTTGATCTATCTGACATCATGCACTTGACAAAATTCATAGTGTGCTAGACCAATTCTTGCAAAATTTCAAATATTTATGTTGTTTTAAACCATTATCTTTTTAATGTATTGGATGTTGAAAATGAGAAAAAGACTTTGGTATGAAACCAACTGGTGAATGATTTCCAGCTGTGACCACTTCCAAGACATGATTTAGAAGTAGAACAAATGTACAACATGAAGCATGAAAGATATCCTTGATGCATTGTCAATGTTTGGCTAGGGTTATTTTTGGAGAAAATAACTCCCTTATTCCTAGAATAGTGATCTTCAATACAAGTAAATGCCGAGAGAAGAGAGATCATCGTGTGTGCAACATGAAATTCGGACCCCCAAGGAGAGGTTTGGTGTGTCTCTGATCGCTGCGTAGGCATTTTTCCTTGGTGTACCTTCTTTTCCTCCCGACTGAGTCTTAATTGACTTCTTCTTTCTTCGGGTTTATTTATCAAATTCGTAGAATTTGATAAATAAATACTATCCACAATGGTTGGAATTTAATTTATATTCCCGACTTTATATTATCTCTAAGCCTTATAACCAATGTTTAACTTTCAACACTTTGTATTTATACTCCATGTTTCTTTTTAAACAAATAACTTGTAATGAACTTTCGGCTCTATATTTCACCACCCACCCTTACAACAATCATGCTCCAGACTTATGCTAATTATCCGCCAATCGTTTAATTAAAAAATTTCATTATACTCCGGCCCCACCTATATATATCAATAGCCAATCAAACACTCGTATCGTACCTGGCTATCCTCTGCACACCTTAGTTAACCTCCGGGCAAGTTCAACATGCGACCACCGTCTGATGGCCCTTCTCCAAATCAACGACTCTTGGAAATTTCGCTCGGCTTCCCGCGTCGGGCTTTAACGCGCTGCGATGGCGTGGGTTAAGCGGTTGTTTGGTTTTCGGAGGTCACTTCGCCACGTGTCGCATTCCCTATGGAATCGCTCGCGAATAGGACATACCGCCTACTCCACAAAAGCGGTGCGATATGGGCAACCCGCTTTTGTGATTCCGCTCGTGGTTTTGGTAAAGGGCTTGACCACGGGTGCAAGTCTGGTTCCACTATCCTTTTGTTTGTTAATTCATGTCCAATCCTTGGGTTAGGTTCTGAAAGCACAACAATTTTTTCTCTTTATTAAGCGGGATTTTTATATGTGTATTATCCAAAAGCTAACACAAAATTTTATAAGATGGGATCAAACAAAATTGTTCTTAAGTCGAGAGCACTTGGACTTGTGAGCGATAAACCATAATTCAAACCAAATTCGCGTTCCAAATAACTGCTTGTGTCGGCCAATTTTTGTGTGTGAATTTCTTATCAAATTCGCTTTAATATTTTACGGGTTCAGGATTTCCATGTGGCGTGAACAAAGATCGCTCCGTCAATTTTACGCCACGTGTCCTCGTAAAAACTTGCCACCTTTCCATTGCGGGTGCATTCGATGGCGTTTAAGGTGATGGGACATGGATATGGCATTCATATCAATCGCATTAACATTTAACGGCTGTTCAATTAGTTTTTCACATCAAATGTTGCATTAATTAATTTTAACACTGTTCAAGATCGGACCTCCACTCCTCTTAGCGATTCCGCACGCTCCAATTTGATCCGGCCTTCGGCTCTCATTATTAATGATCAGAGATTAATTATGATGGGCGTCCTTTGATTGCATTGCAGACGGGTCGACAAAATGGCGTTTAGCCATGGTTTTTCAGACAAGTCGGTTGCTGGATTACACTGCCTGGTAACTGTGACGATAAGGAGAAGTGGCCAGCGGAACTTCTGCCTAGACTTTGCTGCATATTTCCATTTCTCTCGGTTCTGTCTCTGTCTGTCTTCCTCTGTTAATTGGAATTATGATTCTTCGTCTCTTGTGCCCACTGCGCCTGAGATTGCACCCATGCCTCGCGTGCGTCATAGGATGCGTTGCCGCAGGGGGAGCACTAGAGGTCAATCCCGGCGCGCTCCCTCCAGCACCTCAACAGAGATGACTTCCGGCCAGTCCAGTGATTATTAATTAGGTCGATATCCAAATACAAGGAGTGGGCGGGGTCGGCTTGTAGCATCTGGCCACCGTATGGATTCCCCTGCTCCTGGCTTCCCCACCGCTAGTTCACCTTCTCCCACGACGCGCACTGCGCAATTTTCCTTTGATTGCTCTCTCAACCACCCGCGAATCACAGCTGTAGTCACTGTGGTCTTCCGTGAGGAGGCCCAAACGGAGGAAGAATGCACCCGTCCGGCGGGTCTGAGCTCGGAAAAAGCCGGCCAGCATTCGGGCCTTCAGGAGGGGAGCCGTGGCATGCATGTGGAGGTAGCACCTAGCGATCCTGGACCTTCCGAAGGATGGTGCCGAATCGTGGAGGAACCACCGAAGGAGTAGTTTGGTTAATTTTTTTTTCTTGCTTAGCAGGCCCACTTAATTGGGATGCTTTTAGATTATTTTATTGTGCTAGACCCTTGTAATATTTTTGAATTCTGTAAATTAAATGTTCAAGACTGGTTTCCCCGTATGAGGGCAGTCTTCTTAATTTTTTTATTTTTTGATGACAAATTTGCCATGAGTTTGGCCAGGCAATGTTTTTGACTTCGGTGTAATTTTATTCCCAATGTTAATAGATTAAATTTACTTAGAATTCTCACATGATTAGCGTTTTTCTTGATCTGTTCAAGGATTTTGGGTACTTTAATTTGTATTTGGAACAATGGACGTCGGTACTCTATCTGTTGCTTTATTGTTCTACATACTACTATTTCACTTTCTTATAGATGCCTCGGGCATATTTGAATGCTTTCTCAGATTGTCGATAATCTCCATGTGGACCGTTATTGGATTTTATATCATGTCCCTGTATGTGACATGGGGTATTTTTCTATCATTGTCTGGGGTGGGACTTCCACTTTTCTGGATGGATATTTGGGTTCCAATCTTCAGATGTGAAAATGTAATGACTTCATGAATTGTTTTACTTCATATAATATATTCAAAACAACGTTTTTTCTCTTGTGAAAAAAAAATGATTAATGTTTATCACTCTGCCTTCAAAACTAGCGATGCTGGTCTATGTTGCTGGTTTATTGATATGGTCCGATGGTCTTTTTATATTTTGGACATATCACACTCCTCACATGATTAGCGTTTTTCTCTGTTCAAGGATTTTGGGTACTTTAATTTGTATTTGGAACAATGGACGTCGGTACGTACTCTATCTGTTGCTTTACTATTCTACATACTGCTATTTCACTTTCTTATAGATGCCTTGGGCATATTTAGATGCTTTCTCAGATTGTCGATAATCTCCATGTGGACCGTTACTGGGTTTTATATCAAGTCGTTGTATGTGACATGGGGTATTTTTCTATCATTGTCTGGGGTGGGACTTCCACTTTTCTGGATGGATATTTGGGTTTCAATCTTAAGATGTGAAAATGTAATGACTTCATGGACTGTTTTACTTCATACAATATATTCAAAACATCGTTTTTTCTCTTGTGAAAAAAAAAATGATTAATGTTTATCACTCTGCCTTCAAAACTAGCGATGCTGGTCTATGTTGCTGGTTTATTGATATGGTCTGATGGTCTTTTTATATTTTGGACATATCACACTCCTCACATGATTAACGTTTTTCTCTGTTGCGGGATTTTGGGTACTTTAATTTGTATTTGGAACAATGGACGTCGGTACTCTATCTGTTGCTTTACTATTCTACATACTGCTATTTCACTTTCTTATAGATGCCTCGGGCATATTTGGATGCTTTCTCGGATTGTCGATAATCTCCATGTGGACCGTTACTGGGTTTTATATCAAGTCGTTGTATGTGACATGGGGTATTTTTCTATCATTGTCTGGGGTGGGACTTCCACTTTTCTGGATGGATATTTGGGTTCCAATCTTAGGATGTGAAAATGTAATGACTTCATGGACTGTTTTACTTCATACAATATATTCAAAACATCATTTTTTCTCTTGTGAAAAAAAAAATGATTAATGTTTATCACTCTGCCTTCAAAACTAGCGATGCTGGTCTATGTTGCTGGTTTATTGATATGGTCTGATGGTATTTTTATATTTTGGACATATCACACTCACATGATTAGCATTTTTCTCTGTTCAAGGATTTTGGGTACTTTAATTTGTATTTGGAACAATGGACGTCGGTACTCTATCTGTTGCTTTACTATTCTACATACTGCTATTTCACTTTCTTATAGATGCCTCGGGCATATTTGGATGCTTTCTCAGGTTGTCGATAATCTCCATGTGGACCGTTACTGGGTTTTATATCATGTCCCTGTATGTGACATGGGGTATTTTTCTATCATTGTCTGGGGTGGGACTTCCACTTTTCTGGATGGATATTTGGGTTCCAATCTTCAGATGTGAAAATGTAATGATTTCATGGACTGTTTTACTTCGTATAATATATTCAAAACAACGTTTTTTCTCTTGTGAAAAAAAAATGATTAATGTTTATCACTCTGCCTTCAAAACTAGCGATGCTGGTCTATGTTGCTGGTTTATTGATATGGTCTGATGGTCTTTTTATATTTTGGACATATCACACTCCTCACATGATTATGATTAGCGTTTTTCTCTGTTGCGGGGTTTTGGGTACTTTAATTTGTATTTGGAACAATGGACGTCGGTACTCTATCTGTTGCTTTACTATTCTACATACTGCTATTTCACTTTCATGGACTGTTTTACTTCATATAATATATTCAAAACAACGATTCTCGTCTTTTAAAATTTCAATTTTTTTTTTTTTTAAATTGAACCCTCCGTCGGTCTACCGACGCCTTGTAGACGTCAGAACTGCGACAACCGAGAAACGTCGGAAGAGAGACAGTATGAAAACATCGGAAGAGCGACGTTCCAAACGTCGGACCACACATCGTCGGCATTGTGACATCTTACAGACGTCGGAAGAGCGATGTCCAAAACGTCGGACCACGTTTAGTCGGAATTGCGACGGTTTACAAGCGTCGGAAGAGCGACGTCCAAAACGTCGGACCACATTTAGTCGGAATTGCGACGGTTTACAAGCGTCGGAAGAGCGACGTCCAAAATGTCGGACCACGTTGAGTCAGAATTGCGACGGTTTACAAGCGTCGGAAGAGCGACGTTCCAAACGTCGAACCACATTTCATCGGAAGTGCGACAGTTTACAAACGTCGGAGGCGCGACGGTTTGTGAGACGTCGGAAGAGTGACGCTTGTTCGGAACGACGGAAGAAGTGTCGATAGTGTGACACTTTTTACGTGCGTCGGAACGACGATGGCATGACAAACCACGGTTTGTCCGCCCCCGAACTGTCGCTCTTGCGACGACTATGTGTCGGAATAGCGACGAATTGGCCGTCGGAATTTCCGCCAAATTCTCTAGTGTAGGAATTCCTTTTCTGAAAATGCTAGTATCCATATATGGTTTCTTTAAGAATATTTTCCATCCTCCCCCTTCAATTCCTATGTTTTTAAACCATATTTCTCTTTTCTTCGGTAGTTCAGTAGCTTCTGCTATGAAAGATTCCGTGATTCCAAACTTGATATCGCTGATTTCAACTTCTACTCCATCAAAATCTCTGGAGAATTATTTAGTAACTTCTTTATGAAACCCTTCGAATTTTCCACAAAAATGAGCGATTGTGCTCTCTGTAACATTTCCTTTATTTGCGGGTAACCTTCCATAAACTTTTTCCATACAGGCTCTGTCCTCACAATCAATCCCATAACTTTCGAGAAGCTTCACCTTTAGGACTGCCTCTTTTTGACAGGGTAGACTGAAGGTTTCAATATTAGTTTTGGAACATGGATGAATTATGATGTGGAATGGTTGATATGTGCGGGTGAATGAGCGAGGCTTCAGGGCTATTAAGAGCGTGGGTGGGGTTTTAAAATGGAAAATGACCATTTGGATTAGTAACCAATGAAATGAGAATTATCGCTGGGGAGATCGTGAAAATGATGAGGGTTTAGTGGCGGAATGTGAAATTAGA
The DNA here is from genome assembly GCA_034641835.2 of Pinus albicaulis. Classification (NCBI taxonomy): domain Eukaryota; kingdom Viridiplantae; phylum Streptophyta; class Pinopsida; order Pinales; family Pinaceae; genus Pinus; species Pinus albicaulis. Next base: position 1,990,643,704 of record CM076578.1, read on the forward strand.
ATTTGATTTGACATGATCAGTCCTTTTAATAATTTCATTTGAGATGGTGGTATAAAATGATCATCTAATTCACATGTCAATGTTTGCAACCTTATTATTAAATAAAATTTTGTATTTTCATACCTTAGACATTGCTTATCTTCAATTGTTTCTCCTTGTCTTTCTTCTTCAGGTGTTCTTCAGTGTATTCTTTAGCTACTTCGGTAAAAAAGGTCCTGTTATATCTGAGCTGCAAAATTTTATGAAAGCTGCAGAAACTCATAAATTATGTAGCTATGCTTTTATTTTCTGAAGAAAGAAAAGGAATACAAAGAATTGGTATTTTTAGAACAAGAATAAAGAAAATGTAAGGTGACAAAAACAAATCTGTGGTTTTCACCTTATATTTTCTGCATAAGAATGCCAATCAATGATTGGTTTCATACTTACACAATATATATATATATATATATATATATATATAACAAGTTTGTTGGAAATATGATGCAGAGTGTTGTCCTTGATGGCAACCCACTAAATGAAGATGAAGACATGTGACTGTTGACATGTGTTGTCCTTGATGGCAAACCACCTGATGAAGTTATTCTTGACTTGATGGACTTGGTAAATGATGTAAATCGATGTTTGTTGACAATATGATCTTGGAGTTATTTGTCCTTGAAAGGCAACCCACTTGATGAAGTTTTGCTTGAGAGAATATGTTCCTGATGAAGAAAATATGATGTATCTACAGTGTTTACAAAAGGCAATGAAGAAAAGAATTCAGAATGTGCTCAAAATATGATGAAAAGAGTATGTCTCTTTGTATACGCGGATTTGCCTAGGGGAAGTTGCGTATGCACGCGGAAAGGAACGTTCCAAGTCACGTATGGGCAAAAGCACTCAAAAAGTGCAAAACCAGGGGTAACCACCATGGTATTGACCCATTGTATTAGGTAATGATCCGCCTAATTGACCCCGTCCAGGTTGTTTTGGGCTCATGGTATTGCTTTGGCCCATGGTATTGAAAAAGGGGCTCATGGTATTGAAAAAGGATAAACCTATATAAGGAGAAGAAATTCTTTGTGCAAAACATGAGTGTGGGAGCAAGATGTCTGAACTTGAATGAATACTTCTCTATGAAGTATATCTGTATGGAAAGGGTAAAAGTTTGTTGATAGATCTGAATCTATGATGCACTTATGAAGAAATGATGAAGCGGGACTTCTAGATCTGAAATGTACTTGTATTTGCTAGATCTGTTTATGGAAGGCTTAGATCTGTGATGAGGCGAGCATCTAGGCGAACATCTGTCTGAAGCAAAAGGGTAGATCTGAACTGAATATCTGATCTGATGAAGTATGCTGCTCTGTAATGATTGAAGATTTATACGCTACTTCGCCGCGGAGGAAGCGCGTATATACGCGGCTTCAGCGAAGAGAAAGCGCGTATGCGCAATAAAATATACACTGAGGTATACGCTGGTTTGTGTGGACGGAAGAGCGTATATACGCGACATCAGTAAAGGGAAAGCGCGTATGCAAACTAGGGTTTGCTAAAGCAAGGGGTATGAAATATCTGATCTGTTCTGCTGTGTTTCTGCTATCTGATCTGTGTTGATAAGTATCTGTTGGTGATGTATGTTTGTGCTTAAAAGTATGGAAAGGGTCCAGTTTGAAAATATGATGAAATGTGGCCTGCAAGTGGTGTTCTATTGAAGTTGTTGGATCCGGTGTGAAAATTGATGAAACGTGGTCCAAGGTGGTGCTGAGGGTTGTAGCCTTCAGTCAGGGGGTCGTAGCTCCCTTCCAGGTGAGGCTGGTAAACGAGATCGGGGGTCGTAGCTCCCTTCCAGGAGAGGCTGGTAAACGAGTCAGGGGGTTGGAGCTCCCTTCCAGGAGAGGCTGGTAAACGAGCGCAGGTGGGTGCCTGCGTGCTGGTCAAGTCTGCGCCGGCACATATGTTGTAAGATGTTTTCTCTATAATAAAATATTGAAGGCTGAGCAACTGCAGCGGTGGTTTTCTCCCGTCTTGGGTTTCCACCTAAAAATCCTGGTGTTCATGTGTGATGCTTTGTGTGATGGTTATTCTGTTCTTACTGCACATGTTTACTGCTTATTGAATATATGATGAATAAATGATGGAATGGTTTAAGTGAAGATTTAATGACATATCTAAATCTCTGTGTATACGCTAGTTTCATAAAGGGGATCCGCGTATATACGCTAGTTTACTGAAGTAAAGTAGCGTATGGGTTTTAAGGAATGAAAAAGTAAAAGATTTGATTATGCAGTAAATACTGATTCACCCCCCCCTCTCAGTATTTTTCCCAACAATTGGTATCAGAGCAGGTTCTTCTGCAGAAGCTTGATCGCTTGAAGGAGATCCGTCGCAATGGGAAGTCAAGAAGGAGTAATGTCTATAAAACCACCTCTATTCAATGGAAGCAATCTGATATTCTGGAAGGTACGAACAAAAGCATATCTGCAAAGTCTTGGTGCAGATGTATGGGCAATCGTGGAAGAAGGTTATCAATACCCGGCAAGTATTCCTACTGATGCAGCTGAAAGAAAGAAGTATGAAATCAATGCCAAAGCATTGAATGTCTTATTGGGAAGCATGTCTGAATCAGAATTTGCTAAAGTGATGCAGCTACATTCAGCAAAAGAAATATGGGACAAAATCATTCTAAGCTATGAAGGAGACACAAAGGTAAAAATTGCAAAACTCCAAACTCTTAGAATTGAATATGAAAATTTGAAGATGCATAGTGATGAAAGTGTTGCCAGTTTCTTTCTTCGTCTAGATGATATTGTAAATCAGATGAGAAATTTGGGTGAAACCATAACTGATACTACTCTGGTTGAAAAGGTCTTAAGATCTTTGACTTCAAAATTTGACTCTAAAGTTTCAGCTATTGAAGAAAGGCAAGATCTGCAAACTCTTACTATTGTTCAATTACATGGTACTCTGACTGCTTTTGAAATGAGACAAGGAGGTCCTTCTCAAATAAGAAAAGTTGCTTTTAAGGCATCTACAAAAGGAAAGGAAAAGGAAGTTGTCAAAGAATCCAGCTATATATCCGATGAAGAAGAAGCAAATTTCGTGAGAAAGCTCCAACTAGGTACTGGAAGATTCAAAGGTAAGCTTCCATTCAAATGTTTTGAGTGTGGAAAAGTTGGTCACTATGCTGCTAAATGCCCTTATAGAGAAAAACATGGTAAAGGGAAACAATTTGAAAAGAGAAAGAGTTATTATGAAAAATAAGATGATGATGAAGTGTCCAGTGAATATGAAGAAGATTCTGACCAAGATCTGAAAGTGCTCATGGCTAAGAAGCAAAAGAAGAAGGTTACTCGAGGAAAGGAGATACCTCAGAAATCATGTATAGCAAAAATTGAAGAAGATGAAACAGATTTTGACGAAGATCTACAAGCACTCATGGCAAAGAAGAAAAAGGAGAAGGCCACTTGTAATACTCTTCTTTGTGCAAACAATAGTAAAGATAGTGAAAGTAAAGTTGTGGATCTAGAAGAAGCTCTCAAGATTAAAGAAGAAGAACTACAAAGTTCATACGATAAGCAAGAAACTATCTATAAAGAGATGATCTCACAAATGAAAGATCAAATAGAAATGCTGAATGAACAGGTGGACAAGTATCAAAGGTTTCATACTTATGCATCCAATCGAATTAAAGATCTAGAAGCAGATCTTGAAAAATCAAGCAAGAAGAATGAAGGACTTGAAGCTGCTATCATCTTTCTGCAAGCAGAGCTAGAAGCACCAAGTAAGGAGAATGAGGAACCTCTACAATCCTTTGAAAAGGAAGGCCTTGAAGCAGAAATTATCTCTCTCAAAGAAGATCTGGAAAAATCAAATAAGAAGAATGAAGAGCTGGAACAAACATGTGAAGAAAACGAAAATTGGCTGAAAGAAGAGATCCTAAATCTGAAGGATCAAGTTGAAGATGGAAGAAGAAATGAAGAAAGCATGACAAAGCAATGTCAAGCCTTGGAGGTTGAGGTAAACATTCTCAAAGGTAAATTGGAAGAAAAGGTAAAACTATTGAGGTTTCATGATAGTACTAATATTCTGGACAATATTCTGAGTAATCAAAGGTCTCCTGCTATCAAACATGGTCTTGGTTTCCTTGAAACTGTTAAAGGAGAATCTAGCTCACAAGGAAGTGCCAAAAATTCAGAAGATCTCAATGCAAAACCTGATGTGTTGAAAGAAACAAAAGATCAACCAACAATCATGAATTCTCAAAGGAATTCATTCAAGAACGTTGAATGTTTTAAATATCATAATTATGGGCATGATGCAGCAAATTGCAGGAGCAGATCATTTCAGCCACAAACAAACAAGTTCTACTCAGAAAGGTACTCTAGCTTCTTCAGGGGATATTGTTTTTCATGTAACAAATATGGACATAAAGCAGCTGATTGTAAAAGGAGGAAGAATAGAAATACTCATTATGATTCTTATGTTTATTTCTCTGGCCACATGAGATGTTATGCTTGTAATAAGTATGGACATGTAGAAAAAGAATGCAGGATGAACAGATCTGGGAAAGTGGACAATTTTCAACACACTGTTGGAAAGCTCAAGCAAATTTGGAAAAAGAAGGAGGACCGATCAGAAACGTAGGGAATTCAGACCCTACTGCAGTCATCCGCTTCTGGAAGCTTACTTCTCTGATTGACTGCAGGAATGATGTGAGATACATTATGTGATCTAGTAATGTATCGTCACAGGGGGAGCAATGCATGATGACTCTCATGGTTGATTTGATTACTCTGGTTACTTTTACTTCTGACAGCGCTTCTGATGTGGAAAAGACAGGTACAGGAGGTACAATGTGAAGAATTTCTATGCTTCACTTTCCATACGCGGGTTATATGAACCAAAGTCGCGTATACACGCGAGTTCCAGCAAACACAGCCGCGTATGCATTGATGATAAGAGAATTTATCTGATAGCTGAAGATTTGGAGCAGAGGTCCAGGGGGAGCATTAGTCTGACTAATAATAACCATAGTATTGACTCTGTATCAGCTTAATTTATCAGTTCTATATGATGATGATATGATACATGGGTTCTTGTGTTGAAGATTATGGATAAAGACTGGTGGCCTTAAGATGAAGAGCATTCGTTGATGAGGACAGATCATTGTTGCTGATGACTTGCTGTTGAAGGTGTTTCAGATTGCACAAGTTAAGAAGGAGCACTGGTCCAGGGGGAGCAGCAGGTTGAATACTAATGATTGCATTGTTGGCAATATGACTGATTATTCTTTGGTTTTTGTGATACTCATGCTCAAATGATGATGGCTTGGTACATGGTTTATTATGATGAGTTTTTGAGCCCTGGTTGCTGATAAGTATCTTTTGTACTCACAAATGGATGAGTTGGATGTCATTTGATTCAAAAATAAATCATGCAGAATGTGTTACTATGGTTGAGAGATATTTTGCCTACATATGTTACTTCATGTTAAATCTTGAAGATCATGGTGATGTTGGACCACATGGATGATTGCTTGACACCTATGTGAAGATGTTGTTCTGATATGAGAATCTTTCTTGGAAAGATTGTATTGATGCTGCAAAGAATCTGAAGGCTTGGTTACTATTGTGCTGATGCTACAACCGTTGATGACGCTTGAAGACACAACTACACCGTTCTATCTATCTGTAGTCCAGGGAAGCATTCAAATGTCTCAGAAAGAAGCTGAACACTGTCTTTGCCTCACAGAGAATCAGATCTGGTTGAAATTTAGAAGATGTCTTGGGATACGCGGGTTTCCTGAAATACAGTCGCGTATATACGCGAGTTCCTGCAAAGAAAACCGCGTATGACTGATTGCTGACAATTTTTGGTTGGTTCAGCTCTCTTTAGCACAGCTGCAATGCTGTTTGGTATCTCTGATACTGTTTGGTATCTCTGGTGGTGTTCCAGTTCTCATAATTCTGTTTCTAATGTTTTGATGAAGATGCCCTGATGATTTGTTGGTGGAAGTTTTCAGGATGCACAAACTAAGGGGGAGCCTTAGTCATTTGGAAAGATTGCTTGGTTGCACAGATTCAGGGGGAGCATTAGCTTTGCTGACTATAATGCAGTGTTGGCATTATGATGGTTCTGAAATATGTTCTCTTTCTTGAGGACTTTCTGGTGTTGGTCTTAAAAGTTATATTTGTAGTTTGATGAAAAGGTCAAGTTGAGACCCATGATGTAAAAATTGTAATATTCAGTCATGTAAGGACTTGTCAAATTTGTAAACCCACTTGGTTGGGTAGCTGAGTCAAATTTTGTAAACCCACTTGGTTGGGTAGCTGAGTCAAATTTGTAAACCCACTTGGTTGGGTAGCTGAGTCTCATATGTAAATCCACTAGGATGGATAATTGATGTAAGTATGAGTCTTTAGTGATAGGAAGTTCATAGACTCATGTACTTCATTGAAAATATGTTTTGAAGATTCAGCATGAACTCAGGGGGAGCTTGGCCACTTCAGCACATATCAGATCTGCAGAATGTTTCTTCCATGAGGAGAAAAGGGGGTGAGAGTGTCGGTTTTGATCCGCCGGTTGCCCTTGATGTCAAAGGGGGAGAGTATGTTGGTTTTGATCCGCTGGTTTTGATCCGCCCTTTGCCCTTGATGTCAAAGGGGGAGAGTGACATGGTGTTTGAATGATGCCAAAAATGGAGAGAGTGACATGGCAAATAGGGAGAATGACATGGTGTCATTATATTCTTAATGTATCTATCTGTTGTGGTAACCAAACACCATCATGGTTGCCATCAAGTCCAAAGGGGGAGATTGTTGGAAATATGATGCAGAGTGTTGTCCTTGATGGCAACCCACTGAATGAAGATGAAGACATGCGATTGTTGACATGTGTTGTCCTTGATGGCAAACCACCTGATGAAGTTATTCTTGACTTGATGGACTTGGTAAATGATGTAAATCTGATGTGATATGATGTTTGTTGACAATATGATGCTGAGTGTTGTCCTTGAAAGGCAACCCACTTGATGAAGTTGTGCTTGAGAGAATATGTTCCTGATGAAGAAAATATGATGTTTCTACAGTGTGTACAGAAGGCAATGAAGAAAGGAATTTAGAATATGCTCAAAATATGATGAAAAGAGTATGTCTTTTTGTATACGCGGATTTGCCTAGGGGAAGTCGCGTATGCACGCGGAAAAGAACGTGCCAAGTCGCGTATGGGCTAAAGCGCTCAAAAAGTGCAAAACCAGGGGTAACCACCATGGTATTGACCCATTGTATTGGGTAATGATCCGCCTAATTGTCCCCGTCCAGGTAGTTTTGGGCTCATGGTATTGCTCTGGCCCATGGTATTGAAAAAGGGGCTCATGGTATTGAAAAAGGATAAACCTATATAAGGAGAAGAAATTCATTGTGCAAAAGAGGGGTGTGGGTGCAAGAAGTCTAAGTTTGAATGAATACTTCTCTGTGAATTATATCTGCATGGTAAGGGTAAAGGTTTGATGATAGATCTGAATCTTTGATGCACTTATGAAGCGGGATCTCTAGATCTGAAATGTACTTGTATTTTCTAGATCTGTTTATGGAGTGATTAGATCTGTGATGAGGCGAACATCTGTGCGAACATCTGTTCTCTCAAGTAAAGGGTTGAATCTCGAGTCGAATGTCCGATTTGGATGAAGTATGCCGGCCCTCGTAATGATTGAAGATCTATACGCTACTTCGCCGCAGAGGAAGTGCGTATATACGCGGCTTTGCTGAAGTGAAAGCGCGTATGCGCAGTGAAATACATACAGAGATATACGCTTGTTCGTGTGGACGGAAGAGCGTATATACGCGACATCAGTAAAGTAAAAGCGCGTATGCAAACTAGGGTTTGTTGAAGCAAAGGGTATGAAATATATGATCTGTTCTGCTGTGTTTCGCTTATCCGATCCGTGTTACGTATGTTTGTGCTTAAAAGTATGGAGTGGGTCCAGTCTGGAAAAATGATGAAATGTGGCCTACAAGTGGTGTCCTAAAGGAAGCTTTGGATCTAGTGTGAAAATTGGTGAAACGTGGTCCATAGAGGTGCTGAGGGTTGTAGCCTTCAGTCAGGGGGTTGTAGCTCCCTTCCAGGTGAGGCTGGTAAATGAGATTAAGGGGTCGTAGCTCCCTTCCAGGAGAGGCTGGTAAACGAGTCAGGGGTTTGGAGCTCCCTTCCAGGCGAGGCTGGTAAACGAGCGCAGGTGGGTGCCTGCGTGCTGGTAGGAGTCTGCACCAACACATATGTTGTAAGATGTTTTCTCTATAATAAAATATGGAAGGCTGAGCAACTGCAGCAGTGGTTTTCTCTCGACTTGGGTTTCCACCTAAAAATCCTGGTGTTCATGTGTGATTCTTTGTGTGATGGTTTATTCTGTTCTTACTGCACATGTTTACTGTTTATTGAACATCTGATGAATGAATGATGGAATAATATAAGTGAAGATTTAATGACAGATCTAGATCTCCGTGTATACGCTAGTTTCATAAAGGGGATCCGCGTATATACGCTAGTTTACTGAAGTAAAGTAGCGTATGGGTTTTAAGGAATGAAAAAGTAAAAAGATTTGTTTATGCAGTAAATACTGATTCACCCCCCCCTCTCAGTATTTTTCCCAACAAAGTTCACAGGGATTATGTCTTGTTGTGCTTCTCCATGTGGTACGGTAGGCCCATAAAGCTTCTGGAAGCTTCCTCGCCCAATCCCTCCTATGCAGATGTACAATTTTTGTGAGGATTGCTTCAATCACTTTATTAGTGGAATCTACTTGTACAATTTCCTATGGATGATATGGAGTGGAATTTTTATGCTTGATTTTGTATTCTTCCACGATCTTTTGCACCATTTTGGATGTAAACTGAGTTGCTTGATCTGTCACAATTTCCCTTGAGACACCAAAACGAGTAAAAATATCCTTAAAAAAAATGAAACTACAACATTTTCATTAGCAAAATAAAGTGCCTTAGATTCTACCCATTTAGTGACATAATCAATGCACATAAGAATATACATATTTTGTGTTGATGGTGGATTGATTGGTCCAACAAAATCCAGAGCCCATTTTTCAAAGGGTTCGATAAGTACCTATGGTTGTAAGGGAATTTCATCTGAAGGAACAAGTTTCCCCATTCTCTGACAACTATCACATGTTTTAACATATTCCTTGGCATCCTTGAAAAGGTAAGGCCAATAATATCCTAAGAGAAGGATTTTGTAGGAAGTTCTCTTGTCAGAAAAGTGTCCTCCACATGGATCATCATGACATGCCTTTAGTATTTCAGGTATTTCATCCTCTCGTACACATCTCCTAATGATGAGATCTGGACCTGTCTTGTACAATTATTCATTTACCCATGAACAAGATGCACTCATTTGAATTATCTTCCTCTCTTCTCTAGGAAACAAGTATGATGGTAGCTTTCTCGTGGCTAAATAGTTAACAATGTCTGCAAACCATGGAGATTTAGTCGATATTGCAAAAATGTGTTCATCAGGAAAACTATCTTCTACTGGTGTATCATTGTTATCATTTTGAATTCTAGACAAAAAGCCAACAACTGTGTTTTGTTTTCCAAGTCGATCTAAAATGGTGATATTAAATTCTTACAATAATAATAACCTTATTGTGATTCTGCCAATAGTAATTGATTTATTAATGAGATATCTAATTGCAAACATTTCAGCAAAGTTTTGGGCTAACTCCGGGCTGCTCTGCATCACAGATAACTCCGAAACGAACCACTGTGCATTCGTATTCTGTCTTAGCAGCAAAATGCTCCACATCACAGATGGTTTCAGCCACAGATCCATGCGAAGGGGTTACAAATTCCTATCAATGGAATTGCCGGACGTTGGCTGACTCCACGATGGACCCAACCGGCAGATGGGAATGTGGCATAACAATTAACACTTCCACGTAGAATTCAGCAGCATTTTCAGCCATGGATCGATGTGAAGGGGTTACAAATTCCTATCAGTGGAATTTTCGAATGCTGACTGACTCCACGATGGACCCAACTTACAGATGGGAATGCGGCATAATAGCTAACAATTCCATGCAGAATTCAACAACGACTGTAATGCATTCGGCAAATGCAGAGGTGCATGAGATGAAGAACAACCCACCAGTTAATCAAGTTACATTGATGGACTCCACTTCAGTAAATTACGGGTTGCACGATGATAAGCCATCATCCAACGTTAGAGAATGGTCTACAACAATTTTGGATTCGTTGAATGATCATGGACGTAACATTCTAAACAGATCTACGCATACGGAAAGGTTACTTTGTATACCTAATAACAACTACGATAATAATAACCACAATAAAAAAGTTATCAATATATCTTCACACGAATTAAATAATGATGAAATCGAGGTTTTGAGCAAAGGGCTCAATTTCGCTATAGCTCCTAATCGAATTCCAAATGAAGAGATTATTTACGATATTGAGGATGGAATTATATCCCTCAATGATGAACACATGGATCTTTTAATACAAGAGTGCGCCATCATCCTAAAAAAGGCCAAGCCTCCTAAGAGAAATTTAAGTAAGGAACAATTGAGAGCCCTAAAAAACCTAAGATGTAATGATAAAATTGTTATTTTAAAAGTAGACAAAGGAGGTGCCACGGTGGTGATGGACAAAGAAGAGTACAACAATAAAATGTGAGATCACCTACATAATAGTGGAAGCTATAAAAAACTTAATGAGAACCCCATCTCCAAAGTTATAAGAAAGGTTAAAAAAGCCATTAAGGAGTCCAATCTTGATGAAAAATTAAAGAAGCGACTATACCTGGAAGGTGAAATCATACCTCGCATATATGGTGCCCAAAAAATCCATAAGGTTGGAGCCCCTTTACGTCCCATCGTTAACACTATAGGTGCACCAACATACGAATTAGCCAAATTTGTAGCTGGTACCCTCGCCCCTCTCGTTGGTAAAACTAGTTCATTCATTAGAGACTCCAACCATTATGTGGATTTCATTAAAAAATCTAAGCTGGATCCTGGAGACAAAATTGTTAGCTTTGATGTTGTCCAAATTTTCACTAAAATCCCGCTAGATGAAGCCGTCCAGGTAGTGAAATAAGTCGCAGACCCACAGACTGTAAAGCTTGCTGAAATATGTCTCCGCTCAACCTTCTTCACCTTCCAAGGAGAAATATTTGAACAAACATCTGGAGTGGCTATGGGATCTCTGTTGTCACCTATAGTAGAAAACCTCTTCATGGAAAAATTTAAAAAGAAGGCTCTCGACTCTTACCCATTGAAACCTAAATTTTGGATAAGATTCATGGATGACACCAATGTCAATTGGCTGCATGGAGAGGAGGAATTAAAAAACTTCCTAGATCACCTTAATAGCATATCCAAATATATACAGTTCACAATGGAAGGCGACGAAAACCACTGCATACCTTTCCTTGACATTCTCCTCTCTAGGAATGATGATGGTTCCCTTGGGTACAAAGTGTTCAGAAAGAAATCACACACTAATAATTATCTTCACGCTGACTCACACCACTACCCTGCCCAGAAGACAGGGGTTCTGCTGACTCTTTTCACACGGGCTTTCAAAATATCAGACAATAATCATGTGGAAGAAGAAATTGAACATCTAAGGAAAATCTTTAATAAACTTGGGATACAGTAATAGAGAAATCAACAGAGCTATTCAAAGAGCCAGATCTGGAATGAAAATAAGTACAACTGACAGTTCCCCTATAGCTAAAGCTTACCTACCCTATATTCAGGGAGTCACGGACAAGATAGCCAAAGTTCTAGCTAGGAAAGACATTAGAGCATCCTTCAAACCTCTATCGACAATCAGACATAGGATGAAATCAATCAAAGACGACCCCGACCACCTCCAGCAAAAAGGTGTTTACAAAATTAATTGTTCATGCTGAGAATGCTACATTGGGGAAATTGGCAGGACCTTCAAAATAAGGCTTAAAGAGCATGGTGCTAATATCAGGCTAGGAAGAACCAAAACATCAACTTTAGCAGAACACTCCAACAAAACATGTCACCACATATGCCTTGAAAATCCTCTGGTCATTACCAAAGAAAAACACCATTTTAAACGTAAAGTTCGTGAAGCCCTAGAAATCATCAAGCACCTTCGCAACCTAAATAGAGATGGAGGCCTGGAAGTCAGTAGGAACTGGATTCACGTTCTTTCCTGATAACAAGATTTTCCCTTAAGTCAGTGGTCTCCTTCACCTCAACCCTTTTTCATCCTCCCACCTTCTTTATCCTTACCTCTCACTCCGTTGCTCCTCCCTTTATGCTTCCCTCTCCCCGTTGTTCTTCTTTTTCAAGCCCTCTCCTTGCCCTTCTAGATCCCTTTACCTGGCATCACTCCTATTAATCTCTTTATAATAACTAACCCTATTTTTAATAATAACCTCCATAATAAGTAAATTATAAAAATCTCTTAAAAATCTAGTCTCATAAATAACTAAATTTTTTAAAAAAAGTATAAAAAACCATCCAAATTTTTTTTTTTAAAAGTATAAAAACAATCCTAAAAATCAAATCTTGTAATATTATTATCAAGTTAATGAACCCTCCCTTAAAATAATGTCATGTCCTTTTAATTTAAAAACATTATTAAACTCCTTTTAATAACCTTAATTCTACATTACTTAAATTATATGTATTTCCAATATTAAATATTAATTGTAACATATGAAAAAAATTTAATTAAAATTAATATAGTGTAAAATCTTGGATTGAATTAGAAATATATATAGACATAATTAGAAAGAAATATGATTATAAATATTTTAATAAATTTGAAATAAATATGGACATAAACTAACATAAGAAAATAAATAATTAATTCGAAAATAAATTAACCTTTTAAAATAGAAAAAACTTTAATTAAAATTAACATAATGTAAAATCTTTGAACATATGAAAAAATAAATTAACATATAAAAAAACTTTAATTAATATTAATATAGTGTAAAATCTTGGATTGAATTAGAAATATATATAGACATAATTAGAAAGAAATATGATTATAAATATTTTAATAAATTTGAAATAAAAATGGACATAAACTAACATAAAGAAAATAAATAATTAAATCAAAAATAAATTACCTTTTATAAATTAGTAGAAAATTGGTCGGCTCTTTTTATCTTTCAAACCCTTTTCCCTCTATTTATTTAACCTAATCTACTCTCTTTTTTGCAGGTTGGTCATGAGGATGAGTCTTGATATAGACTTGAAACGTCGACATAAAAATGATGACTGTGGAGATTCCGAAATCTATATCTAGATTTTTTCATAGCCAGTGATGTAATGTTTGAATTTGTTAATGGCATGGACAACAGCTAAAAACTCTTTTTCGGTAACAATATAATTTAACTCTGCCGGAGTCAAATTTTTACTTGTATAGTAAATGGCATAAAGGGTCAAGTATTTTTGTCCCAATATAGCTCCTAGAGTTGTCTCTGAAGCATCAATTGAGATATGAAAAGGCAATTTCCATTTTGGTCCTCTTAGGATGGGTGCTTCAGAAATATTTTCTTTCAAAGTTTCAAATGCCTTTTGGAATTCAGGATTCCAATTAAATTCACAATCCTTTGTGAGAAATTTGAAGAGTGGAGATGCAATCTTTGTGAATTTTTCTATAAATCTTCTGTAGTATTCTGTAAAACAAAAAAAAATCCTAACACATTTTTGACAATTTGTGATTGCTAATTTGGAAATAGCTTCAACGTTAGATGAGTCCACCTTAATTCCATTTCCTGAAATATGGTGTCCTAAAACAATTCCTTCAGTAAATATCATAAAACATTTTTCATGACTTAATGAGAGATTTTCTTCCTTACATCTTATGAGAAATTTTTCGAATTTTTCAAGGGATTATTCAAAAGAATTTCCATAGACTGTAAAATCATCCATATACACTTCCACATAATCATGAATTAAATCAACGAAAATACCTAATATTGCTCTTTGGAATTTTGCATGTGCTTTGCATAATCAAAAGGAAGTACTCAGTAAGCATAAGTTCCCCATGGACAGGTAAAGGTGGGTTTGTCTTGATCTTCTGGTATTACCTGAATTTGATTATACCCACTAAAACCGTCCAAAAATGAAAAATAATTTTTCCTTGCTAGTGTATCTAAAACTTGATCTATGAAAGGTAATGGAAAATGATACTTTAAAGTACCCTTATTCAATTCCCTATAATCAATACACACTCTCCATTTTCCATTCTTTTTAGAGAAAATTACTAAAGGTGAAATCCATTGACTATCTGATATTTGATAAATAAAGTTTACATTCAACAGGTTTTGTAGTTATTCCTTTGCAATTTCCCAAGATTTGGATTCATTCTTTTTTGAGGTTGTAGGATTGGTCTAGAATTATCCTCAATATAGATGTGATGTATGCAAGTTTCAAGGTTTATTCCTTTCATGTTAGTGTATTCTCATGCATATGCTGTGTTGTGGCTCATTTGCATTTACTTTTGAAATATTTCTAAAAACACGAAAAAAAGCATATATGATAGAAGATGTAAAAATTTTCGTATGCCGAAAAAGAATTTTTGATTTATATGTTGGTGTATTAACATTATGCTGAGATGTGAAGGCGGGTCCCTTGGTATGATCCCTTATCGTAATCGGAGTTCGCGAAAAATATTTTCCATATTCATTTATTACCACTCCCAACCGCCGATGCGATATTAAATGGGACCCTTAAGGAGACACATCATCACTTCAGGGAGACGCATTAACAACAAATCAGATTAAAAAAAAAGAATAATATCAAGTTTTAATTTGTTTTCTTTGTTTGTTAAGATCGAAGCTATAGTGATGTCCTCAATTGCAATGTAATAAGTAGTTTTAACATTTTAGGTAGTCGAAGTAGTTTCAAGAAGTTCTAGCAGTTACAAACTATTTTTGATGTATTTAAGAAAGATAGAAAGAAAGAAGAGGGGTTCCGAGTTCTGGACCTCTTAGAGACTACATTTTTTACTTCTTTTTTTGATGGGTGAATGAAAGAAGCAACAAGTTTCCTGCAACTTTTGATGGTGATTCATTTTTCTTGTGTCATTTTATGTTGTTTCTTCCTTGAATGAAGTGAAGTAAAGAAGCAGCTGGTCTCTGATTTATGTTTGTAAGTAAGAGTTAAATAGCCTTAATAAGCGCTCCTTCACTCCAACTCCTCTCCCTTCACAAATTCTCTTCGGAACTTAAAAGTAATAGATTCTTTGTTTACGACATATTATTTTGAGTTTCCTCTCCATTAATTCTCTCTGAAACTTAAAAGTAATAGATTCCGTGTTTACATCATATTAATTTGAGTTTCCTCTACAATTATTCTTTTCCATTCAGATATTAGCAGTCAATGGCATTGTGAAATATTTCATTATACCAGATTATTAAGGGTTTAAAATAATTAGTTTCCAAAGGGATTGAATAAAGACCACATGATATAATTAATTTTGTGACACATTTTAAAAAAATGTCTTAAGCATTGATTCCTTTCCACAACCAAGGAATTGTCTCTTAAGATACAACATTTTCTGGCGCTGTTGCTGGGGACGAACAGACGAAGTTTATTTTCCCTGGGTTTTTCACATTATTTCCTCTGGTTGTTTAGTGAGGAGGAAATATTTGGCTGTGTTTGTTATTCTTAGAATTGTGGCTCACAAAAGGCCTCACACGAGGTCGAATACCTCGCAGCAGAAGGTCCCTGCTTTGTCAGACCTTGAAAGGTTGGTTTCTAAAAGGGTTCGGAAACCCAAAACCCCCTCAACACCTAGTCCTACGCTGTCTGATCCTGGCAGTAGTTCTAGTAATCCTTTGTTTGAAGATATCTCTAAAGTACTTCCTTTCTTGGAATAAGATTCAACTTTCATACCAATTTATTTTCAAGAGACTAAATTGGAATAACACTCCTTTGAGTCTATTTATTTTACTTTTACTCAAGCTCAACAAACTCCAGTTGTTGGTCCCTCTACCATTGTCCATCAACCCACTCCCATATCAATTTTACCTCCACCTCCATTCATTTTCACAGCAGGTTCATTGACTGCATCTAACCAAGGAACAATCAAGGTGCAAACATGGCAACACCAACCTTTTTGTTAAACAAATATGCTCCACTTAACCTTCGACAACCAATGAATACGATGCCTCAAGAGTATATTAAATTACTCCCACGTTTTACTAGAGAAGATGAAATAATTGCAGAAAAAAACTTGCCTGTGTTTTGTAATTTGCTGAAAATCTGAATGTAGAACATCTTGATGTTGTAATGAGGCTTTTTGTTCAGTCTCTGGATGGAGAGGCTAGAAAGTGGTTTAAGGGATTGTCAAATAATTATATTAATACATGGGAAGAACTAGAAAATAAATTCACTCAGAGATGGGGTGAAAAAGGGGATCATGGATATTCACTAACAGAATTCAATGCAATCAAAAGAAAACTAGATGAGAATATATTAGATTTTATCAAAAGATTCAATAAATTGTATAACAGTTTTCCTGTAGAAATTAACCTCCCTCCTTTTGGAGCAAAGGTGGTTTTTGCTGGGGATTTTGAAGCCGATTTTAGTTTCACACTTAGATAAAGGAGATCCCCTACTCTAGAGAAGATACAGACAAATGCTTTATAAATTGAAGCTAATATGACTGCAGCTGGGAAGGTGAAAGTGAAACAACTAGTCCAAGAGAAGGGGAAAGCAAAAGAAGAATCATCACAAGATCAAAGAATTGAAGATATGACAAAGGTGATACAAATTTTGTCAAATAAGCTAGTTAAGATGGAATTGGAAAGTAAAAACTCCCAAAGACAAGTAAAACAAAACCAAGGAGGATTTAACCCTCAATTCAAAAGACAACCCCTGCAAAATTTGTAGAGGGAAAGAAAAGATCAAGACTAGGTTCAAGCACCATTGTATATAGAAGAAACACCTGGAGAGTTAGAAGAAGATGACCAAAAGGAGGCTGAAGATCAAATATCTTCTATTTACACAAGAGAAGAGGATGAAGAGGAAGATTGTGAAGGAGAATATATTAAAGTTGAAGTGTCTTTTGCTGAAGATGAGATGAATGAATACTTGTAAACAATTTGCAGATTTTATGCAGGTTGAGTTGCACAAGAAGTATAATTTTAGATCAAGGAAAAGATCAAGGCTACAAGACACCGAGGGTGAACAAAAAGACCCTGAACCTCCTCCAATGGCAACTCCACAACAAAAGAACACTGTAAAACAAGTTAGTAATGGGAAGCAACCAGTAAATTGAGTTAATAGAACAAATGTGCAGCAGGGTGAAACTTCCCATAGCAAATTAGTTGATACTAATTTTTTGGAGAGAGTTGTTCCTGTACCCGAACAAGCGACAAATTCTAGAAAGAGTGAAGAAGAACATGAAAATAATGTTAAAAAAACTCATGCTTTCAGTTTGACAAAAGATTTGGAGAAGGTAAAAATTCAGGTACCTCTTCTAGAATTAGCTAAAATACCAGTCTACAAGAAATAAATTTCAGAATTTATTAACCTCACACAGATTGAAGATATAAGTGACACTATGAACTTAAAAGAAGAGAAGCCAGTGGTCACCTTGGACCTCATGTAGAAGAAGTAGATCCTTCTGTTCCACCATTCTATATTTCTTTGTTGCTTCATGATTTTACTCTCCATAATTGTATGCTGGACTCAGGAGCATCCCATAATCTCAGGCCACTATCTGTTATGAAGGAACTAAACTTGTAGATTACCAAACCTTATAGGGATCTGTATTCATTAGATTCAAAAAGGGTGAAATTTGTTGGGTTAATTAAATATGTGGTAGTTTCTTTGGCACAAATGCCAGCAAAGAGTATAGTCATGGATGTAGTTGTTGCTGACATTCCAGCCACGTTTGGAATGCTCTCGTCAAGATCTTGGGGAGAAAAGTTGGGAGGTGTTCTAAAATTATATTTCACTTATGCTATCATACCTGTTTTCAATGGGGAAGAAAGAAGTTTGTACATGGAAACAAGGTTCATGAAGACCCCTACCAAGAAAGATGCAGGAAGATATTTATAGTCAAGAAAGAGAAGACATTTCATGTTTCATGCTGCATGAAGATGCAGAATTTGCTAAATCAGGGAAGCAACTCTCTTGAGCAGTTGTAAATAATGAAATCCATTCAAATAAGATTTGGAAATGATAATTTGATGGTGCCTGCTCCAAGGATGGCACAGGAGCTGGATTCTTGTTGATATCACCAAAAGGTAACCTAATGCCCTTTTCTTTTAAATTTGAATTTGATTCAACAAACAACGTGGCTGAGTAGGAGGCCTTAATTTTAAGCCTTCAAGTTGCTAAACAGATGGGAGTTCAGTGTATTTCAATTTTTGGTGACTCTAAATTGATAATAAGACAGATTAAAAATCATTGTCAGACCAAGCATCTGAGATTAATATCATATATAAATGAAGTTTGGGATTTGATAGAGAACTATTTCAAAGCCTTCAATCTTTATTTCATTCCAAGGGAGGGGAATAGGTTGGCAGATTCGTTAGTAGTTGCAGCTAGTACCTTTAAGCCACCAATGAATCCAAGGTTAAGGTATGAGATTGAAATTAGACATAGACCCTCTATTCTTGACAATGTGAAACATTGGCAGGTGTTTGAAGATGATGAGCAGATAAATTATTTCTTGAAAATGATTGGAAACTTTGAAGATCCCGAGATAGATCAAGAAGAAGAACATACAAAGTAGAAAGGAGAGATAAGAAACCTTAAGCAGTCAATAGGTGAGGAAAATATTATCCAATTGAAAGATAATATACTCCCTAAAGGAATGGTTCCCCTTGAAAGACTATTTGATTCTAATGATGTTGCTGTTAATTCAAAGAAAATACATCAAAAGGAAGAGATGGAATATTTTAATTTGGGAACTTAGCATGAGCAAAAAATGGTGAAATTATTCAAGGGTGTTCCCAAAAATTATAAAGAAAGATAAATTGATATTTTAAAGAAGTATATGGATGTGTTTTCTTGGTGATATGAATACTTGAAAACGTATGATAAAAGCAGAATACAACTTAAGATCCCATTGAAAGAAGGAATTAAACCACACAGACAAAATCTCAGACAGATTAATCCAATACTGTTAGCTCTAATTGAAAAGGAAGTGAAAAAATTGCTGCAAGAAAAAATCACAATTCCTCTCAGATATTTGGATTGGGTTTCTATTCTAGTTCTTGTGAGGAAAAAAAATGGAGAGATAAGATTGTGTGTAGACTTCAGGAATTTGAATAGAGCATCTCTAAAGGATAATTATCCTTTACCTAAGATGGATTATGTCTTACCAAAAGTGACAGGAGCTTACAGGATGTCCATGATTGACAAATTCTCTGGGTATAATCAGGTGGCAGTGGATAAGGAAGATCAGAAAAAGACAGCTTTCACAACTCCCTGGGGTACTTTTATGTATGAAAGAATGCCATTTGGTCTTATGAATGCAGGTGCGACTTTTCAGAGGGCCATGGACATGGCGTTTGTAGGTGACAAGTATGTGGTTATATATCTGGATGATGTAACAGTTTTATCAGGGTCAGATGATGAACACCAGGAACATCTGCAAATTTTTTTTGAAAAATGTAGGAAGTTTGGTCTGTCACTAAACCCCAAGAAATATTTGTTTGCCTTAGAAGAAGGTAAATTATTGTGTCAAATAGTTTCAAAACAAAGAGTGAAGATTGATCTAGCAAGGGTGGAAGAAATTCAAACAATTCCTTTACCTAGAAGCAAGAAAGATATTTGGAGATTTTTGGGAAAAATAAAATTTCTGAGAAGATTTGTACCAAACTATGCTGAGATTGTGAGAAATATAACTAACATCTTGAAGAAAAATGCAGAAGTGAGATGGGATAAACAAGCAAGAGAAGCATTTTCCAGAATAAAAGAAGCACTCCAGGAAGATCCTGTTCTAATAAGTCCTGATTGTCAAAAGGTATTTCAAATATTTTCATTTGCTTCTCCCACTACTATTGTTGGTGTGTTATTGCAGAAAAATGAGGATAATAAGGAGAAACCAGTGGCATTTTTCAGCAAAGTTATCAGATATGCTGATCTCAAATATAAGATTTTGGAGAAACAAGTGTATTTATTGGTCAAAGCACTCAAAGCCTTCAAGACTTATGTGTTACAATCCCAAATAACTACTTATGTACCTAATTCTGCTGTTAAGGACGTGCTGGTTCAAAGTGATGTTGAAGGAAAAAGAAGAAAATGGATAGCTAAAATCCAGGAGTATGATTTGGACAGTAATCCCACCAAGTTAATTAAAGAATAGGGTTTAGAAAAGTTGCTAACATAAACAAATTTTCAAGAATTGGGAATTAATCTCTTGGCACCAGTAGATGGAGCTGACAATGAAGAAGGTCAGGATAAGCCCAAAATAGGTATTCAATACAAATTTTTGTGTTTAGATTGGTATAAATATGTTGTTCATTTCCTGCATTTCTTTTCTTGTCCATCTTCAGTAAATAGAACCAAATACAGAGCTCTCAAGCTTAAGTCTCAGCCATATGTCATAGTAGAAGCAAAGTTGTACTGGAAATATCCTGCTAGTATTTTGTTGTTGTGTTTAATTGAAGGTGAATCCATTGAGGTTATCAAGGAATATCATGAAAATATCTGTGGAGGACATTATAGTTGGAAGATCACAACACATAAAATACTCAAGTCAGGTTTTTATTGGCCTACACTGTTCGCTGATGTGTAGAGACTGGTCAGAAGTTGTCAGAAGTGTTAATTGTTTGCAGAAAAGAAGAGACTTGCTCCATTAACTCTCATTCTAGTATTCATAGAAGAGCCTTTCAGGTAGTGGGGACTGGACTTTATTGGAGATATCAATCCACCATCAAGTGGGCAGTTCAAATGGATTCTAACTACTACTGATTACTTCACAAAGTGGGTTGAAGCAATCCCCACCAAAAAAGCAAATGACCAAGTGGTGATGAAGTTTCTGGAGGAGAACGTCTTCAGTAGGTTTGGCTATCCAGTCAAGATTGTAACTGATAATGCTCAGGTATTTAATTCAGCTCGATTCATTAATTTATGTCAAACATATAATGTAATTTTGTCACAAGGGAATGGATTGGAAGAGTCTTTAAACAAGACATTGGTAAGGATTCTGAAGAAAAAAATCACTGAAAATAAAAAAGATTGGGACTCAAAATTAAAATTTTCTCTTTGGGCGGTTCGAGTAACTACTAGGAGGTCCACTGGAAAATCACCTTTTGTGTTGGTATAGGGAACTCAGGTATTGTTTCCTAATCAGTTGGCCAGACTAGTGATTGCTTTCCTTCAAGAAGCTCAGGAAGAGCCTAATACTCTGGTAAGAAGAATGAATAAGGTGATGGAGTTAAAATGAAAACAGAGACAAATTTAGAGATAATCTGATTAATTATCAGGAAAAAATGAAGTCTATTTTTGACAGGAATGTGAAAGAAATCCCCTTTCATGTAGGGGATTTAGTACTGAGATGGGACAATAGAAGGGAGGATAAAGGAAAGCATGGTAAGTTTGACCCTCTCTGGTATTGTCCGTACACAATTTTTGAAGCCAAATCAAACAATACTTTCATCCTAGAAGATTTAGATGGAGAATCTCTGCAGCTGCCTATGAATGGGCAGTATTTGAAGCATTATTTTGAGCATTAAAAGTCAACATTCCACCATTGTAAATACCAGATTTCTCATTTTTCATATGTCACTAAGCAATATTTGACTCCATGCCCAATGGATAAGGCACTAATCTGCGGTTCTTAGCACTTTCATGGAAAAAAGCACTATCCCCAGGTGGAGCCAGATGTTGTGGCTCATTTTCATTTACTTTTGAAATATTTCTCAAAGCATTAAAAAAATAATATATGTTAGAAGATGTAAAATTTTTCGTATGCTGAAAATAATTTTTGAATTATATGTTGGTGTATTAACATTATGTGCAGAGATGTGAAGGTAGGTCCCTTTGTAGTACCCCTTATTGCAATTAGAGTTCGCAAAAAATATTTTCCATATTCATTTGTTACCACTCCCGACTGCCGATGCGATATTAAATGGGACCCTCCCCGCCACGTCACCTCTTCTCCCCGTATATCGCAAATTCAAAATTCCATTGCTGATCTCCAATCCCTGATATGTTATGAATGCTGATATGCAATTTGTGATAAGTTTTATATCACCGATTACGATTTGTGATCGACCCACCTCCACTTGCCACATCATCCCTACCTTTATCGCATATCGCACATCGCACATTGAAAGCTCAGGAGGAATGATGCTTATGAACCATGTTGGAATACCGAAATGTGAAGTGCGACAAGGGCTAGACGCGATACAACTCAGAACTATGATTTAATATATTCCATATCGCACATCGCACATTGCACATCGCAAGCTCAGGAGGAATGGCGCTCGTGAAACATGTTGGAATGTTGAAATGCAAAGTGTGATAAAGGGACAGACGCGATAGTTTTCAAAGGAAAATTTGAATTTATTTAAAGTCCAGGATTATGTGCAGTTGCATTATTTTATGAAGAAACGTGAATGCGAGCAGTAGACTCAGGTAACACCCGAACACATGAAAAAAAATGTTGTATGCCTTGCGCATTGTAAATAAATGAAAGCTTGAACATAACGGTGGTGGACTTGAGTAAGTAACCCACCACAGAGGAAAGAAGAAGAGAAGTTGGAACACTGCAGGCATGAGAAGAAGAGGCATAGTCGGGCATAAGGGGACATGATAACATTGTTTGAAACTTAGAGGCATAGGTAGAGTCGGGCAAAAGTAGCATATGGTGGCACTGTTGGAAACACAACAACTAGGTCAAGTCAGGCAAAGATGCATTATTGCAGAACTATTCAAATACCACATCAGAAACATAAAAGACATGTCAACAAGCAGAAAGACAAATATTTAACTTTGGAAGAAATGCAGGGTAAGGATGTCCGATCTGTTAGGGAGACACATCAGCTCTTCAGGGAGACACATCAGTGACAAATTAGATTCAGCAAAAAGAATAATATTTCAAGTTTTATTTTGTTTAATTTGTTTGTTAATATCGAAGCTATAATGATGTCCTCAATTGCAATGTAATACATAGTTTTAACAGTTTAGGTAGTCGAAGTAGTTTCAAGAAGTTCTAGCAGTCACGAACTGTTTTGATGTATTTAAGCAAGATAGAAAGAAAGAAGAGGGGTTCCGAGTTCTGGACCTCTTGGAGACTACATTTTGTACTTATTTTTTTGATGGGTGAATGAAAGAAGCAGTAAGTTTCCTGCAATTGTTGATGGTGATTCGTGTTTCTTGTGTTATTTTATGTTGTTTCTTCCTTGAATGAAGTGAAGTAAAGAAGCAACTGGTCTCTGATTTACGTTTGTAAGTAAGAGTTTTCACTCCAACTCCCCTCCCTTAAAAAATTCTCTCTGGAACTTAAAAGTAATAGATTTTGTATTTACAACATATTATTTTGAGTTTCCTCTCTCTCCATGAATTCTCTCTGAAACTTAAAAGTAATAGATTCTGTGTTTACAACATATTATTTTGAGTTTCCTCTACAGTTCTTCTTTTCCATTCAGATATTAACAGTCAATGGCATTGTGAAATATTTCATTATACCAGATTATTAAGGGTTTAAAAGAATTAGTTTCCAAAGGGATTGAACGAAGAACACCTGATATAATTACTTTTGTGACACATTTTTAAAAAATGTCTTAAGCATTGATTCCTTTCCACAGCCAAGGAATTGTCTCTTAAGATACAACATGTTGAAGAATGTTTTGGCAATGTTTTTATTAATTTCTCCTTTTCAAAATTTTCTGGATTTTTGTTCATATTTAAAGTTTTACTTGGAAATATTTCAATTGAATAATTACCAAATTCTTCCATAGAGTATAAAGACATTTGATTGGATGACAAGTATCCAATATTACATTGTTCCTGAAAGTTTTGACTACTCTCACATTGTGAAGATAATTCATGATTTTCTATTGAATTTAGAATTTGATTTTCTTCACTAATTTGTTAGATATTAAAAATAGGTTGTATGTCATTGTCATCATCCATCCATTCTTCATTTTCTGCTTCCATCATTTTTTTCTTTCTTTTCTGGAGGGTATAATGTGAATTGATTCGTTGAACTTCCATTTGAGATAAACATGTCACCATATCTACAATTGGTGAAAGCATCAGTTGTATCTAACCAATGTCTTCCTAATACCAATGGATTTCCTCCTAAGTTATTCTTGGGAGTTAAGGTCATAAATTCAACTGGATATTCCCAAGAATCTAAGGATACATAAATGTCTTCTAATACACCATCAGGCTTAATTACAAATCTATCTGGTAGTTGTAACAATGTTGGTGTATATTGAAGATTTGGAAGTTTTAGTTGTTCCATAGTTTGTTTACTCATGATGTTTATGGCTGCTCCTAAGTCAATTAGTGTGTTTGGGATTTCGATACTATTGATGCGTTTTTTCACAATGGGACTTCTTGGATCCAAATATTTCTGTATTTTTGATTCTCTCATCACGATATCTACAATTTTCCCTACTCAAGTGTAAAAAGGATACAGTTCGTAGGGAAAATTGTTAGTGTAGCCCCTTTATTTTTATTGTTGTACCCCTGTAGCCCCCATATTGTTATTATTGTGCCTTTACATTATTATTTTTAGGTTGGCTACGATTATATTGTGACCCCATGGACTCTTATATATAGAAAGGAGTTTTTGTCATTTGATCATCCAAGAATTGTTCATTTATGTAATGTAAAGGAGGTTTCCCCTTCGAAGTGGCTTATTTATAAGGCATTTATATCTCTTTTCTTCTATTTTTGGCGCTGGTTTTATAACATTTGGTATCAGAGCTTTGGATTCTAGGGTTTCGCTGCTCCCAACAGGTCATCGTGGCATTTTCGCTATAACATTTTTTCTACGAAGGTTCAAAAGCTGAATTTTTTACCACGAGAAGTCGAAATCCTTAGGAACTTCATGTAAAAATTTTAGCGATTGGTTCGTAATAGCTTTCGAGATATGATCTGTGGAAGTTAGGGTTTTTGCATGCTCCCGAATTTCATATAAAAGAGGTGACCTTGGGAAAATCATCATAACTCTCTCTGAGAATCAGAGAGAAATTTTGTAAAAAGTGGCCGAAAGTACATGGACTATAGTTTTTTGTGTATCAATTTTAGAGCTAAAGAAGGAAATAGTGACACGTGGCACGCTGTAAAAGTTCGCTCTACTGAACCAATCCATAATTAGGTCATTGTGGGAGATTGGGCATAACTTTGCCTTGAAGAATCGAAATTAGGTTAGACCTATGGCATTTGAAAGAAGATTTAGAGGGCTACTACAGGACCAAATATAAGATATTGAAGATCCGAAATCACAAATATAATTCAGTTTCAATATTGAGCTCCTCAAAATAAAGAAAAATGTGTGTATTTTTTAAACAAGTTTGCATAACATTTGCTTGAAAAATCAGTTTGAAGTGATTCCAAGGGAATATTGAAGCATATACATCAATATTGAGTTATATAATGCCTCCCAAAAATAATTCCACACCCATTAAGACCTCAAAAAGCTATATTATGACGCATGAAGAGGAAAAATTGCAGTATGATATATCAAAATTACAATACCAAGTGCAACAAATTTTGATCTTACAAAGAGTAATAAAAAATGACATAGATGGTTTAAAAGCAAAAATGGAAGCTAAGTTGGACAATTTTTAGGATAAAATGAAAGCTACTATGGATAATAAAGTAGTAGAATATCACATCGAGCATTAAAAACAAGTTCTCCAACTCTCAAAGGATAACATAACTTTGGTGTTGAATCAAATGAATCAACAGGAAGATCAACATCGCAGCGAAATAAGTTCTAAAGCAGTAACAGAAAAAAGAACTAGACAACTACGAAATCGATCAATTTCATAGTATCTCACCAAGTGGAAGAAATTATCCGCTAAAGATTCCGCATGGGAGGATGATAATTTTATACAAAAGAATCCATAAATAACCAAGCATTGAGGACAACACTTGCTTGAAGGAGAGGGACATGTTATGTCCCTATAATACTAGGTACCCCCTTATTTTTGTTAGTGTAGCCCCCTTATTGTTATTATTGTACCCCTGTAGCGCCCATATTTTTATTATTTTTCCCTTACATTATTATTGTTAGGTCGTTTAGGATTATATTGTGACCCCATGGACTCCCATATATAGAAAGGAGGTTTTGTCATTTGAATCATCCAAGAATTGTTCATTTGTGTAATGTAAAGGAGGTTTACCCCTCGAAGTGCCTTATTTATAAGGCGTTGATCTCTCTTTTATTCTATTTTTAGAGTTGGTTTCTGTTGAAGCCTAGAAAATCTCTGCTTCAAACATTGGGGAAAACCACCCGGTCGGGACCTTAGGACAGCTCCTTTTCCGTTTGGTATGGTGGTTCGAACGATTTTGTACAATGCCTTTGTATCTAACAATGAAGGAGGCTGGATTTGAATAAGAGTGAAATGTAATTTCAATTTGATTGAAATAAAACATCTTAGAATTTTTTCAAACGCTCAGATAAATAAATTCTAACACTAACTCGGGTAATTATATGTGAATACAACTTAAGATTGTTCCAATTTAACAATAACCATGAAAATGTATTATTATTTAAATTGAAATGTGCAGAAACGAATAAAGATAACTCTGTTTAAGAAATTAAACAGAGTTATATTAGCATATTGCATTCATTATTGTATACCATTTATATATGCTTATAAAAGATAACATTTCGATTATACTCAGAAATGATATATAAAAGGAAAAGTTATGAAAACCATATATATAAATGATAGCAAATTTTCAAGCGAATATCATATAACAAAGGAAATCAACAGTGAACAGATAGAAATACCTTATTCATCTTGAAGACTGTCAAATGAAATATGATATTCTAATCCAGTAACTCCGATGTAAAATTAAATCCAAAGGTACATAAATGCAACACTTCAAAGATAATTTCAGCACAAAAATCCCCAGATGTGATCCTTTATAAAATATAAGAGGGAATGGAGTACAGAAATGTAAGCTCCAAGTCCAAAAAATATTACAACTTCGGATCCCTCTCTAAATGCATGAGAGGGATTTAAATAAGAAATTACATAACAAAATCCTACTACTACTGCTACAATCTATCAAATTAAAAACAGAAATGCTATCTTAAATGAAACTGATTCATTGTTTTTCTTTCTCGCTTGATGTAGCCAAGTTGCAAATCTTCAGCATATCTTGGAGCCTCGGTGGATGACTCATCTCGGAATGCAGCTGTCCAGCGTAGGTGGCATCGGAAAATTATGGAATTAAACAATTGACAGCATTTGAAAGTAATTTAATAGCCATTTGTTGATTGTTTGGCTTAATTAAATGAGTCCACATACTGTCCCAAGATATTGCTTGAAGTTTGTCGATTTGTTGACTTTTATTGATCATTTCTTCTTTCCATCTGTTTTCAGTTTCTTTCACTTTAGGCAAACTGCCAGGAACACAGTCTGAAATGAGATTGATTGAATACAAGCTGTCATTGATAAATTGCGTGATATTACTCATCATGCCCTAGCTCTTGATATTGCTCTCTCAGCTTTCATTATCTGATGTTCCCATTCTGTAAACAACATTTCTTTATGTCTTTCCTCTATTCTAGGAAGATTAGCTTCTCTTCCTTTTTCTGTATCTTGCCAATTGAGAAATTCAGAAATCTTTTCATCAACATCATCAATTTCTTGTCTGAGAGTAATAATGTTCTGGATCAAGGATGAGGTAATATCACAAAATGGTTCTGCCTGTGACAGTTTTGCACAAAATTCATTCAATTGTTGAGACAACAGTTTATTAGCTTCAAGAGCTTCCGATTTGAATTCACTTAACTTAGGGAAATATTTGAACCTATCTAAAGCTGTTTGAAACTCCTTTTCTTGTACAATCTTCGCATTCTTCTCATTTTGTAACAAACCTTGTAACCTGGAAATTTCTTCATTCAATTGTTGTTGTTTTCCTAAGACCTGCTCATCAACTTTCTTCTTTTCTTTGGCAAGATTTTCTTCTAACTCTTTGGACCTGAGTTCTTGATCTTGTAGTTGTTGTTGAAATTGAGTAATCTTTTGCTGACTTTCCTTAGCTTGCTCTTCAAGTGAAGATATATGGAGATCTTTCTGAGTTATCATCTGAGAAACTTCTACAGCTTTATCTACTGTTGCAGCACTATATGCTCCTGCATATTGGGATAATTTAGTGAGATCCTCAGATGGATTCACTTCAGTGTTCTTGTAAACAATATTCATAAATTCTTCCTGTGGAGTAGAAAACATGTCCTGATCCATCTTCCTTCTTTTTCTCTGTCTTCTAACAGCAGCCTTATGTTTAGGGCTGTAAAATACATCTAAAGGAGGGATCTCCTCAATCTTCAATACAATCTGCCCTGTAGGATGTTCAGGAATGATTTTGACATCCTGCACTACTTGCTCTTTATCTTTATCTTGCAGTTCCAATTGCTGAGCGAATTGATCATATTGTTTCAATAACTGAGAGGAAACATTAATATCAGCAGAGTCTATAATTTTCTCAGTAGTTTCTTTTCCTCCTGATTGTGTGTCTGCTTTCTCTATATCTGTTCTCTGCTCAATGGTTTTGCTATCCGATCCTCCTTTTTTATTATGCACATTAGCATCAGTACTTGTGCATTTTTCTGTTGTTTGAGCATTGGACTGCTGATCAGTATTTCGATCAGATTTACCATCAGTATTTCCTTTCTGAGCATCAGGTTTGCCAACAGTGCTCACCTTTTCAGTATGTACAGTTGGCTGGTTAATAGCCGATTGTGTAATGACTTTACCGGCAAATTTTTCTCTTGGCGTTTTGACAAATGTATCCTCTGTCTTTGACCCTTGTATAGGAATTCGCAGTTGGTCTAGAGGAACTCTCAACAATCTTTGACTTCTGAATAACAAAAATTTATTCATTTCTTCCTTCTAAAATTTAGACTTGGCTAAATCATAAATTTGAGGAAAATCATTCAACGAAACAAACAAATCATCAAACTTATCTGGTTCATGCTCAAATCGAGCAATTGAAACTGAAGCAGTAACATTAAAGGCTATCTGTCGCGGATCATACTGTCTCCCTGGAATGGTTGCAAATTTACAACCCTTTATTTTGGCGACTTCCTTTTCAGCATGTTTGAAGTCATTTAAAGTAAAATGACCACAATTGAATGGGAATTGATGCCACATTCTCTTCTTACTGTTGTTTAAAGATCTGGATATTCCTTCAACTGTTAATTGATAGAAAATTTCCTGAGCGAGAAGTTTGTCTGGAACAATAAGAGGAAGAACATGTGGTTCCACAATACTACCAAAAATCCTGATGTATGTAAATTTCTCCTCTCCAAACCAATCTCCTATTGCGGATAAGTCGGCTTTAGCTTTATCAGAGAATCTAGGAGGGAAGCGATTGAAAATGGTTTGGAAAACAGGGATAAGGAAACCATGGCATATTCTATATACATTATCTTGGAAATGAACTTTCCAAAGAAGTTTATGATATATATGAAATGGGGTAGGGTCTTTGGGAGTCCATTTCCATCCAAACAAGAGAAACTCGGAATTAAAACAAAGAGCATCCAGAATATAGGCACAAAAGAAAAAAGGAGTGGAATTTCCAGCGGTTTTATCTTGTATGTACTCAAGTATTCTATTAGCCATTCTATCAGAAAGAATAACAGCCCAATCCATAATGTCGGAATTGACAGCAGCTAGGATTAATGGGACCATTTGTATAGAAAACCTAGCTGAATTATCATTGCCAAATAATCTACACATCATGGCAGCGACATAGCAATACGGAGGTAAGAGGGAATCTACAAAATACATACCGGATGCTTCATTTCTGTGCTTCTCAGGATTTTTCCTCCAATCTTTGATAGGATCAAATTGGACTTTATTATTATCAGCGAACTCTTTGATAAATTCTTTGTTATACACCTTCTGCGGATCCGGAAGGTGATACATTGCCTTAATGTCTTCTGCTTTAAACGACCCAAAAGACACTCCAGAAGCTGAAACAAACGTTCTGTCCTGTATCTTCACACTATCGATGACCCATCGAATTACATCATAATAAGGCATGATGCTCGCTCTGGCTGCAATTCGATGCAAAAATGAATTTGCAAGTGTTTTTTTAGTAATCTCAGAGTCGGAATCTGAACTATCTTCATCTGGAACTGATGCCTTTTCCACTGTGACTTTGGGGTTTTCTTTCTCCAATAGATTGTAGACTCTTTCCCACGTCATTCTTCCGAGCCCTTGGCATGATGTATCTGTGACTAATCTCAGTTTTGTGGGCTTTTCTTTTGAAACTGTAGGAGTCTCAACAAACTTAACAGGAACAGCGGTCTTGGCTCTTCTCGCTCTCTTCGACATTTCTGCGTTTTCTACTACTTACCTTTGTCTGTGAATGAAAGGGCTTGGTGTTCCTTGGCTCTACAAAACAATAAACTTTCAGTCGTGACAAACAAGCAACTTGAACGGAACGTTTATGAACAAATGATTCGTTATTTATTGGTTTCGTATAGCGCGTAAATGTTCTTTTTGGGTCACACTCACGTATTAAAAACCAAATCATCAACCAATATTCATTCGATTTGCTAATAAATACCTACGTACAAATGGAGATTTGGCGCTTGTGAAATATTATAATATTCACCTATTCTGAACTTTTCAAATGTAATAAATATCATTTATCAATCGCATCGAAAGCTTTCAAATGGCACATAAATATCACAATACAAATTTCTCGATTTGCCGATTGCGATTGTAAACTTTTGCCGATTTCCGATTCGATGGTTA
The DNA here is from genome assembly GCA_034641835.2 of Pinus albicaulis. Classification (NCBI taxonomy): domain Eukaryota; kingdom Viridiplantae; phylum Streptophyta; class Pinopsida; order Pinales; family Pinaceae; genus Pinus; species Pinus albicaulis. The sequence continues at coordinate 1,990,674,643 of CM076578.1, forward strand.
TAGATTGCGATCGGGAAGTTTCAATCGAAAGGAATTGTTAATAGCTTTCTCCGATTTCCGATGGTGGGGTCCACCATACAAATTTTTTTCATTTAAACGGACAAATGTTTGTTTTTCCTTTGAAAAGCGTTTATTGTAATAACGCGCGTCGTATCGGGGAATTTCAATCGACCGCAAAGAGCTTATTAAAGAGTGTCCCGATCATGCGATTGCGACTGGTCGCATTGCATCGGAAGTATGTGAATGAATAACTTTAAACTCTTTGCGATTGAAGATTTGCGATCAAACTAATCGCATCGGAGGTTTTGGACTTGTATATAAAATTTCCTCTAAGGGTTCTCTCCGATCTCCGATTGCGATTGTTATTCATTGGCCTTTTAAATTTGATAAGGTCTTCTATATTTGATCGGATCGGAAGTTTTTTCGAATGTTGTATTTGGTTTGTAAACAAACAAAGATGAGCTTTTTCAAAACAATGAATCTTTATTTCTAATTCTTTTATTTCTATAAAAATAAAAAGGGACCCTATTTCTAAATAAATTTTATTCTAAAATTAAGAAAAAGGGAGGGTTGTTGTATAGTACAACAATTGGCGATTCACTGAAAGAACCAGTTATCTCTGAAAAAATAAAATAAATACTATATTTTTAGTAAGGAAAGGTTTTTTAAAGATAATGAACTCTATCCTAGGATAACCAAAAATAAACTCTAACTTGGAAAAAGAATAAAAATTATTTACAATTTCTTTCTAGTTTCTTGAGAATAAAAACATTTTTGGGTTATCTCAAGCTTTGATTGGTATCAATAATGAAGTAAGTGAATTTCTCCAAGTTTGGTTTTATAATATACTCTATTGTCATAGGTATTGCCTCTGTTGCCCGCAAACGTTCATAGTTTCGACAGGGTTACCTTTTAACCATTAACTATTCATTGTCCCATTCCACTAAGATTATGACTTTTTAAAAGATAAATTCATAAGACATATTATCTCATGTTTTTTGTGTTTTTTTTTTTTTTTTTTTTTAAAGAGCCATTGTTCTGGTTTGGTAGCCAGTTAGTAACAATGTCATTCAATAGTTATAATTAAACTGAACAAGCTGGCTCATGATGAGACCCCTTGTCTTATATTTATAAGCCATTACCCTGTTTTGATGTGCAGTATTGGTAATGTCAGTTTCATTACTTCTTATGAATATGGTAAGTCGGCTCATGATGAGACCTCTTATCTCTTAAAAATTTTAACATAATTTCTTAGAATTACATTCTAAAAAATCACAACCTAAATGAATGGGGTGAACTAGTTTTATCCTTAAGCATCAATGGATGACAATTTTTTAGAGTTTTTTGAGTACCAAGACTTGAATAATCTTTACTTTTATAGATAACCTCTGTCTGCTTAATAAACTTATAATGATTTACATTTCCCTCAAGTTTTTCAAAATATCATGTAAATAATTGGTATAATATTTCAAAGTTTAACATCTTATTTAAAACTATCAAAAGACTATGATCATTTCTTTAAAAATTCTTATTTACACAAAATAAATATTTATAATATTTTTCCTAAGAATTTTTCTAACAAGTAAACAGTCAATTAGAGACTTATTAACAACCTTTATTTGCAAAAACAATTAAAAACTTTGCAGAAAGGAATATGTACAGTTTAAGAAGGGGTTACCTCCTTATGAAAAGAATTTCTTCAAGATAAGCCCATTTACAAGAAGAGATTCTCTCTTACCTGTTAGATCTTGGAGTATGAATGTATTTGAGCCTATCTTTTCAACGATCTGAAATGGTCCAAGCCACATTTTCTGAAACTTGGTATGCTTACCTTTTTCTTCATGTGCTTTATCCCATTTCAGAACAAGATCACCAATTGACAAAATTTTTGAGCCGGTAGAACTTGCATCAAAAGAGGATTTAACAAGATGTTGATGTTTTTCATGAACAATTTTAGCTTTATCTCTATCTTCTTCTAGTTTAAGCATTTGATCATACCTCAATTGAATGGATGAAGAAGGATTTTCTTCAATAAATTGCACTAGGGATAATGATGGAAGAGTTAAATTTGATGGTATCACAGCTTCTTTTCCATAAACTAAATTAAACGGTGAAGTTCCTATTGAAGCTTTTTCAGTGATACGATTAGCCCATAATGCAAAGATTAAAGATTTGTGCCGATTCTTTTGATTTTGATCAATAGTCATTTTAATGATTTTGATGAGATTTTTATTAGTGGATTCAGCTAAACCATTACCTTGTGGGTAATAATTTGCTGAATATTTCAGTTTAAAAACTCTTTTGACTGCAAATTTTATTAAACTATTTTCGGAAAAATAAGATGCATTATCAAAGACAAGAGCTTGAGGTACAACAAACCTGGTTATGATGAATTGATCAATGAAATCAATAATTGCATCGGAATTGGCTACCTTCAAAGGGATTGCCTCTACCCATTTTGTAAAGTAATCAGTTGCAGTAAGAATGTACTTGTGCTGTTTGGAAGAATGAGGTACTATCTCACCAATAATGTCAAGCCCCCATTGTTCAAATGGTTGCTCAATACTCACTGGTTGCAAAGGAAAAGCTGGTTTCCTTTGTCTTCCACTTGCAGTTTGGCAAATTCTGCACTTCCTTACATAGTCATGTGTATCTTTAAAAAGGGTAGGCCAGTAATAACCGGCACGAATTATTTTGTGAGCTGTGGTATCACCTCCAAAATGACCTCCTGCTGGTCCATCATGCAACTCCTGCAAAACTTTTTCAGCTTCAGTCTTTTCAAGACATCTTAATAAAATTGAATCATAATTTTTCCTAAATAACACATTATCAATGATCTCATATTTAATAGCCTTTAACCTTAAAGCATGTTTTCTCTTATAGCTGAGATTAGAAGGAGCATACCCATTTTTCAAGTAATAGATGAGATCAGCATACTAAGATTCAGAATCTGTGACACTTATTTGACTTACTTGAATATCTTGATTTGAATCTTGATTTTCTGGTATGTTATGAGCTCCTGTTAATAATCCGTAAAAACCTTGTCCTCTAAATATCTTAGCTGGTTTAATATCAACATCATATTCTTGCAAAGCTGTTACCCAGTTAGCTCGTTTTTCTCCTACTTCTCTCTGAATTAATAATTGCCTCACTGCAGAGAATGGGACAATGATTTTTGTATGAGTTTTCAAGAGAAAAGGTCTGAAATGCTTGATTGATTTAAACACAGCAAAGGCTTGTTTCTCAACATCGGAATAATTCAGTTCAGCTCCTTGTAGATTTGAGCTAAAGAAAGAAATTGGTGCTTCAATTTTCTGATCATTGCGCTGTGTTAAAACAACTGCATAGGATGTTTCGGTGGCTAAGGTATACAAAATAAAATCTTTAGAAAAATCCGGGGTACTCAATGCTGGTGCATTAATAATTGCTTGTTTGATTGCCTCAAAGGCTTCTTTCTCTTTATGTCCCCATTTGAATACTGAATTCTTCTTGATCATATTTTGCATAGGTAAAACAATTAAAGAAAAATCAGGAATGAATCTTTTTACAAAGTTTATCTATCCAAGAAATGATTGCATGGATTTTTTGTTATGAGGTAAAGAAATATTAGAGATCTCTTTACTCTATCTGGATCAATGTATATACCATCTTTTGACACAACAAATCCTAAGAGTTTTCCTTCATCCAAAGTAAAGAAAGATTTCTTTGGATTTAAGGAAATACCAAACCTTCTACATCTTTCAAATATTTGCTTTAGATCATGTAGATGATTGGTTCTCTTTTTTGAAAATACTGTTATGTCATCAAGATAAACAACAACTGACTTATTGATCAGACCTTTAAACGCTATATCCATGGCTCTTTGGAAAGTTGCTCCTGCATTTATTAGACCAAAAGGCATTTTTTGATAAGCATAAGTTCCCCATTTTGTTTTGAAAGTTGTTTTCAATCTGTCGTCTGGATCAACTAAGACTTGATTATAGCCTGAAAATCCATCAAGAAAGGACATAAGTTCAGAACCAGCTACCTTTTGAAGTATCTGCTCCATGGTTGGCAATGAGAAATTGTCTTTTAAACATGCCTTGTTTAAATTTCTGAAATCAATACAGATTCTTATATCACCATTCTTCTTCCTTACAGGTACCATATTGGAAACCCAATTGGAGTGCGTGACAGGAAAAGTGATTTTGGCTTTTAAAAGTTTTTTAAGTTCTGATTTGATTTGTCCTTCGAGATTTGGATGAATCTTCCTTATCTTTTGTTGAACAGGTTTAATATCAGGAAGCATTGGAATTGTATGTTGAATAACCGAAGTATCATACGTTTTTAAATCATCATAATTCCAAGCAAAAACGTTTTTATATTTGTTCAAGAGTTTAATGAAAGCATTCCTTTCCTCTGGTGTTAAATTGAGTCCTAAATTAACATTTTGAGGTTTGGAATCAGAACCAAGATTCACTAATTCAAACTTTAAAGTGGAACTTTGAAGTTTGGCATTAGTGACTTTCTTGAATCTGTCCTTAATATCGTATAAGTCCTCCAATTTAACAACAGATTTTGGAATGGGATTTTCATTACCTTTTGAAGCAATTTGTAGATCATGATCATCTTCATCAATGATTTGCCCATCATATGATTTCTCCGAAGTCATGAAATTTAAAATATCTTGATCATGATAGAAAACTCTCCAATTTGTGACGTTGTCTGGGACAGATGGACGAAAAATTAATTCTACAGAAAACCTATCAGGACTGCAATCTTCAGCAAGTAGGAGTTTAGATGCAACATTAGCTAACAAGTCAGCTGATGTATTCTGATTCCTAGGAATAGGAGAAATATTGAATGCTAAAAAATGAGTGGTGAGATCTTGTACTAGGGTTTGATAGTGTTTAAGATGTCCTGAAAGACAATGAATAGTATTCCTAACTTGTTTTATGACAATTTCAGAATCACCAAAGACTTTCAAGTATTTAACATCTAACCCTATAGCTTTATAAATTCCTTGAACCAAGGCTTCATATTCTGCAGTATTGTTAGTACACTCAAATTCTAGCCTACATGACAGCATAGTTTTCTCTCCATGTGGATCGATTAAAATGCATCCTGCTCCAGCTCCATCACTAGACTTTGATCCATCAAAATATAACGACCAAAACAAAGATTTATCTATTGACTTATCTACAATTTCATCAGAAGTATTTACAATTCTGGAAGAATCGGATTGTGAAAAAGTTTCTACTTGAGAAACAAAAGTATTTACAGAAAAAGGTGATCGGGGTGCTTTGAAGTTTCCAAGAAATGATTCAGCAGAATAACCTCCAAGAATATTGTTGTTGAATGCCACAGGTTCGTTAGGTTGTTCAAATTCAGTGACAGTGTGTGTCATATGATTTTCTCGTTCGATTTTGATTTGATTTGGTTTCCCTTTGTAGGGAAGCCACATATGTGAATAATCAGTCGAGATATAACCATTAAGTTTCGCAGACCAGTCCCTACTTAAAATTAATCCATAGAATTCAGGAATATCAACAATCAAAATATCAATTCTTTGGACAATTCTAGGATCGGAAGCTAATCTGATAGTAACTGAATTGATTTCTCCTACAACTTGAACTTTAGAGCGATCCAATTGAACAATATGAATTGCCGATTTCTGTGGTTCGATATTCAATTTGGCACAAACAGAAGTAGGCATTATATTAGAGGAAGCTCCAGAATCAATTAAACAATTATGCAAATTTTTATTGTACATTTCATAAGTCAAAAGAAAAGGAGGAGTCTGAGAATTTGATTTTTCTCTAATGAGCACTGTATCAGTAGCATCTACCTTATCTGGTGGCTTACCAACTCCTTTAGCTGCTTTTGCAACTACACCACTTGGTAAAGGAGCAATTGGTGTAGCGTTTAATTCTTTCAATAGCAACTTCTGCTGGTGTTTTAGTTTGCTGAGTTCATGTAAGGAAATGTTGGCTTTAATCTTTTTCATGTCTTCAACAATGTTATACTCCATAGGATCTGACACTACTAAAGTCTTTGTTGTCGATGTGGGAGGATTAGAAGAAGATGGCTGATTTTGAGTAGGTAATGGAGAAGCTTTCTTTGCAGGGGATTTATCTTTGGTACTTGGAGTTGTGATTTTCTTTTTAGGAGCTGTTTGTATAGGCTCTGGTGTAGATTTACTCCTAGTACTTACAGGCATAGATTCTTGTTCTACCTCACTATCAGAATTAGGGAGAATAAAATCTCACATTCCATGTAATTCAACGATTTCTTCATTCTCATCTTCCTCATCCGATATTAAAGATGTATCCTCTTCTTCTTCTTCTTCTTCTGATTCTGCATTAGAGATTGCATTAGGAGGTTTAGATTCAACTTGGTTTCTTCTGAAATTTCGGAATGGTTTTTTAGTAGAAGTTTCAGCTACTTGTTTTTTAATTTCAACCATTTCATTTGACATGGTTTTAATAACTTTCTGTAAACCTTCCATGTCATATGGATCTTTGGCCCTTTTCTTTGAATCATCTTTGAAGCTGACTTTCTTCGATTTCCTTTCCTCCATAGCATTTTTCTTTTCTAGAGAAATAATTCGTTTTTCTACTGCAATAGCCTCTTTCATATTCTCGGCTAATGTAGGTTTTGCAGCTCTATCTACAAAAATTGCTATGTTTGATGGTAAGGCAGTTATATACCATTCACTTCTGACTTGTTCACTAGGCTGTGAATCTGTGTGGATTTTGTTCAAGAGTTTGTTGAATCTAGCGTTGAAATCTTTAATGGGCTCTTTGGGTTCTATCTTCAAATTTGAGAGGTCATTGAGTAAAGTAGCTATCGATCGGTCATCTCCAAATTTGGTTAAGAAATGATCTGCAAAAATGGCCCAACTTGTTATGGATCCCGAAGGTAACGAAAAGTACCAAGATCCTGCTGCTCCTTGAAGAGTATAAGGGAATAGTCTGACTACAACATCTTCATGTGTGACTCCATTCAAATTTATAGCCAGCATAAAGTTATTAATATGTTCTTCAGCTTGGATGTTAAGATCTGGACTAAATTTCGGAAGCCATTTTCCAGGATTGTCTCGTAAGTCATGTAAAGGTGCAGCGATGTTGACTGCCCTTGGATTAGCCCATGGTCTAGCCATTATTGGAACAACTATTAGAGGAGTAATAAAAACTGGTGGTGTTTGAATAGAAGTTGTTGGAATAGATGATGTTGAGATTGATGATGACTGAGCAGATGATGTTTAAGGAGATGATGTGGAAACAACTGCACTTTGTTGAGTTGTGTTTTCGGAAACAGATAATTGAATATGAGATGATGAACAAGTGTCACTTTCTGATTTTGATTGAATTCTTTTTGTTTTGCCCTTACTAGGTAAAGGAAATTCTTTCGGAGGAATTCCAAGTTTTTCACTTTGCAGCCTAGTAAGAGGTTTCGAAGGGACAAATTTTGAGCTTACACTACCTTCAGATATTTCAGATTCCTCAAGAGATAATGAGAATCATTTTAATTTATGAATTAAATCTTGAACTTCAGGAGACTCAGGAGATTTCTTTTCTGAATGTTTTAAGATTTTGGTAGTGGGTGTCTGGATATTCTCCGCAATTTCTTCTCTAGGATTTTGAATTTCAGAAGAAATTGAAGAAGTTAATGAGGGTGTTTTGCTCTCAGAATGGCCTGTGGATAAAGATTTACTTGCCATTCATAGCTCAGGCCCTCCTTCTAGCGCCAAAAATTTTGAAGCCTAGAAAATCTCTGCTTCAAACATTGGGGAAAACCAGCTCCTTTTCCGTTTGGTATGGTGGCTCCAACTGGATTTAAAGGACTAGTTTCCTTATATCTAAATGGGTTGGTGAGGGGTTGATTTGGATGAGTGGAAATGGGACTAATTTGACTGAAATAAAACTATCTAATTAAACTAAATGCTGATAAAGAAATTCTAACACTAACCCGGGTAATTATATGTGAATACAACTTAAGATTGTTCCAATTTAACAATAACCATGAAAATGTATTATTATTTAAATTGAAATGTGCAGAAACAAATAAAGATAACTGTGTTTAAGAAATTAAACAGAGTTATATTAGCATATTGCATTCATCATTGTATACCATTTATATATGCTTATGAAAGATGACATTTCAATTATACTCAGAAATGATATATAAAAGGAAATGTTATGAAAACCAAATATATATAAATGATAGCAAATTCTTCAAGCGAATATAATATAACAAAGGAAATCAACAGTGAATAGATAGAAATACATCATTCATCTTGAAGACTATCAAATAAAATCTGATATTCGAATTCGGTAACTCCGATGTAAAATTAAATCCAAAGGTACAGAAATGCAACACTTCAAAGATAATTTCAGCACAAAATCACCAGATGTGATCCTTTATAAAATATAAGAGGGAATGGAGTACAGAAATGTAAGCTCCAAATCCAAAAATATTACAACTTCGGATCCTTCTCTAAATGCATGAGAGGGATTTAAATAAGAAATTACATAACAAAATCCTACTACTACTGCTACAATCTATCAAATTAAAAATAGAACTGCTATCTTAAATGAAACTGATTCATTGCTTTTCTTTCTCGCTTGATGTAGCCAAGTTGCAAATCTTCAGCATATCTTGGAGCCTCGGTGGATGACTCATCTCGGAATGCAGCTGTCCAGCATAGGTGGCATCGGAAAATTCTGGAATTAAACAATCAACAGCATTTGAAAGGAATTTAGTAGCCATTTGTTGATTGCTTGGCTTAATTAAATGAGTCCACATACTTTCCCAAGATATTGCTTGAAGTTTGTCGATTTGTTGACTTTTATTGATCATTTCTTCTTTCCATCTGTTTTCAGTTTCTTTCACTTTAGGCAAACTGCCAGGAACACAGTCTGAAATGAGATTGATTGAATACAAGCTTTCATTGATAAATTGTGTGATATTACTCATCATGCCCCTAGCTCTTCATATTGCTTTCTCAGCTTTCTTTATCTGATGTTCCCATCCTGTAAACAAGATTTCTTTATGTCTTTCCTCTATTCTAGGAAGATTAACTTCTCTTCCTTTTTTTGTATCTTGCCAATTGAGAAATTCAGAAATCTTTTCATCAGCATCATCAATTTCTTGTCTGAGAGTAATAATGTTCTGGATCAAGGATGAGGTAATATCACAAAATGGTTCTGCCTGTGACAGTTTTGCACAAAATTCATTCAATTGTTGAGACAGCAGTTTATTAGCTTCAAGAGTTTCCGATTTGAATTCACTTAACTTAGGGAAATATTTGAACCTATCTAAAGCTGTTTGAAACTCCTTTTCTTGTACAATCTTCGCATTCTTCTCATTTTATAATAAACCTTGTAACTTGGAAATTTCTTCACTCAATTGTTGTTGTTTGCCTAAGACCTGCTTATCAACTTTCTTCTTTTCTTCGGCAAGCTGTTCTTCTAACTCTTTGGACCTGAGTTCTTGATTTTGTAGTTGTTGTTGCAATTGAGTAATCTTTTGCTGACTTTCCTTAGCCTGCTCTTCAAGTGAAGCTATATGGAGATCTTTCTGAATCATCATTTGAGAAACTTCTACAGCTTTATCAAATGTTGCAGCACTATAAGCTCCTGCATATTGGGACAATTTAGTGAGATCCTCAGAAGGATTCACTTCAGTATTCTTGTAAACAATATTCATAAATTCTTCCTGTGGAGTAGAAAATATGTCCTGATCCATCTTCCTTCTTTTTCTTTGTCTTCTAACAACAGCCTTATCTTTAGGGCTGTAAAATACATCTAAAGGAGGGATCTCCTCGATCTTCAATACTATCTGCCCTGTAGGATGTTCAGGAATGATTTCGACATCCTGCTCTACTTGCTCTTTATCTTTATCTTGTAGTCCCAATTGCTGAGCGAATTGATCATATTGTTTCAATAACTGAGAAGAAACATTAAGATCAGCAGAATCTATAATCTTCTCAGTAGTTTCTTTACCTCCTGATTGCATGTCTGCTTTCCCTGTATCTGTTTTATGCTCAATGGTTTTGATATCCGATCCTCCTTTTTTATTATGCACATCAGCATCAGTACTTGTGCATTTTTCTGTTGTTTGAGCAGTGGACTGCTGACCAGTATTTTGATCGGATTTACCATTAGTATTTCCTTTCTGGGCATCAGGTTTGCCAACAGTGCCCACCTTTGCAGTATGTACAGTTGGTTGGTTAATAGCCGATTGAGTGATGACTTTATCGGCAGATGTTTTTCTTGGCATTTTGCCAGATGTACCTTCTATCTCTGACCCTTGTATTGGAATTCTTAGTTGGTCTAGAGGAACTCTCAACAATATTTGACTTCTGAATAACACAAATTTATGCATTTCCTCCTTCTGGAATTTAGACTTGGCTAAATCATAAATTTGAGGAAAATCATTCAACGAAACAAACAAATCATCAAACTCATCTGGTTCATGCTCAAATCGAGCAATTGAAACTGAAGCAGTAACATTAAAGGCTATCTGTCGCGGATCATACTGTCTCCCTGGAATGGTTGCAAATTTACAACCCTTTATTTTGGTGACTTCCTTTTCAGCATGTTTGAAGTCATTTAAATTAAACTGACCACAATTGAATGGGAATTGAGGCCACATTCTCTTCTTACTGTTGTTTAAAGATCTTGATATTCCTTCAACTGTTAATTGATAGGAAATTTCCTGAGCGAGAAGTTTGTCTGGAACAATAAGAGGAAGAACATGTGGTTCCACAATACTACCAAAAATCTTGATGTATGTAAATTTCTCCTCTCCAAACCAATCTCCTATTGAGGATAAGTCAGCTTTAGCCTTATCAGAGAATCTAGGAGGGAAGTGATTGAAAATGGTTTGGAAAACAGGGATAAGGAAACCATGGCATATTCTATATACATTATCTTGGAAATGAACTTTCCAAAGAAGTTTATGATATATATGAATTGGGGTAGGGTCTTTGGGAGTCCATTTCCATCCAAACAAGGGAAACTCGGAATTAAAACAAAGAGCATCTAGAATATAGGCACAAAAGAAAAAAGGAGTGGAATTTCCAGCGGTTTTATCTTGTCTGTACTCGAGTATTCTATTGGCCATTCTATCAGAAAGAATAACAGCCCAGTCCATAATGTCGGAATTGACAGCAGCTAAGATTAATGGGACCATTTGTATAGAAAACCTAGCGGAATTATCATTGCCAAATAATCTACACATCATGGCAGCGGCATAACAATACGGAGGTAAGAGGGAATCTACAGAATACATACCGGATGCTTCATTTCTGTGCTTCTCAGGATTTTTCCTCCAATCTTTGATAGGATCGGATTGAACTTTATTATTATCAGCAAACTCTTTGATAAATTATTTGTTATACACCTTCTGCGGATCAGGAAGATGATACATTGCCTTAATGTATTCTGCTTTAAACGACCCAAAAGACACTCCAGAAGCTGAAACAAACGTTCTGTCCTTTATCTTCACACTATCGATGACCCATCGAATTACATCATAATAAGGCATGATGCTTGCTCTGGCTACAATTCAATGCAAAAATGAATTTGCAAGTGATTTTTCAGTAATCTCAGAGTCGGAATTTGAGCTATCTTCATCTGGAACTGATGCCTTTTCCACTGTGACTTTGGGGTTTTCTTTCTCCAATAGATTATAAACTCCTTCCCACGTCATTCTTTCGAGCCCTTGGCATGATGTATCTGTAACTAATCTCAGTTTTGTTGGCTTCTCTTTTGAGACTGTAGGAGTCTCAACAAACTTAACAGGAACATCGGTCTTGGATCTTCTCGCTCTCTTCGACATTTCTGCATTTGATATTACTTCCCTTTGTCTGTGAATGAAAGGGCTTGGTGTTCCTTGACTTTGCAAGACAATAAAATTTCAGTCGTGATAAACAAGCAACTTGAAAGGAACGATTATGAACTCATGATTCATTATTTATTGGTTTCGTATAGCGCGTAAATGTTCCTTTGGGTCACACTCATGTATTTAAAATCGAATCATCAACCAATATTCATTTGATTTGCTATTGAATACCAACGTACAATTGGAGATTTGGTGCTTGCGAAATATTATAATATTCACCTATCCTGAACTCTTCGAATGTAATAAATGTCATTTATCAATCGCATCGAAAGTTTTCAAATGGCATATGAATATCATAATACAAATTTCTCGATTGGCCGATTGCGATTGCAAACTTTTGCATATTTCCGATTCGATGGTTATAGATTGCGATCGGGAAGTTTCAATCAAAAAGGATTATTAATAGCTTTCTCCGATTTTCAATGGTGGGGTCTACCATAAAAAGTTTCTCATTTAAACGGACAAATGTTTGTTTTCCTTTTGAAAAGTGTTTTTATAATAACGCGCATCGCATCAAAGAATTTTAATTTGACCGCAAAGATTTATTAGAGAATGCTCCGATCATGCGATTGCGATTGATCGCATCGCAACAGAGATATGTAAATAGATAACTTAAACTCTTTGTGATTGAAGTTTTGTGATCGAACTAATCGCATCGGAGGATTTGGGTTTCTATGTTAAATTTTCCTCTAAAGATTTCTCCGATCTCCGATTGCGATTATTATTCATTGGACTTTTATACTTGACTTGTTTTTTATGATAAGGTCTTCTATATTTGATCGGATCGGAAGTTTTGAATGTTGTATTTGGTTTGTATATAAACAAAGATGAGCTTTTTCAAAACAATGAATCTTTATTTCTAATTATTTTATTTCTATAAAAAGAAAAAGGGACCCTATTTCTAAATAAATTTTATTCTAAAATTAAGAAAAAGGGAGGGTTGTTGTATAGTACAACAATTGGCGATTCACTGAAAGAACCAGTTATCTCTGAAAAATAAAATGAATACTATATTTTTAGTAAGTAAATATTTTTAAATATAATGAAAACTATCCTAGGATAATGAAAAATAAAATCTAACTTATGAAAAAGAATAAAAATTATTTACAATTTCTTTCTAGTTTCTTGAGAATAAAAACATTTTTGGGTTATCTCAAGCTTTGATTGGTATTAATAATGAAGTAAGTGAATTTCTCCAAGTTTGGTTTTATAATATACTCTATTGTCATAGGTATTGCCTCTGCTGCCTGCAAACGTTCATAGTCTTGACAGGGTTGCCTTTTAACCATTAACTATTCATTGTCCCATCCAACTAAGATTATGAGTTTTTAAAAGATAAATTCATAAGACATATTATCTCATGTTTTTTGTCTTTTATTTATTTTTTATTTTTAAGAGCCATTGTTCTGGTTTGGTAGCCAGTTAATAACAATGCCATTCACTAGTTGTAATTAAACTGAACAAGTTGGCTCGTGATGAGACCCCTTGTCTTATATTTATAAGCCATTACCCTGTTTTGATGTGCAGTATTGGTAATGTCAGTTTCATTACTTCTTATGCATATGGTAAGTCGGCTCATGATAAGACCTCTTATCTCTTAAAAATTTTACATAATTTCTTAGAATTACATTCTAAAAAATCACAACCTAAATGAATGGGGTGAAATAGTTTTATCCTTAAGAATCAATGGATGACAATTTTTAGAGTTTTTTGAGTACCAAGACTTGAATAATCTTTACTTTTATAGATAACCTTTCTCTGCTTAATAAACTTATAATGATTTACATTTCCCTCAAGTTTTCAAAAGATCATGCAAATAATTGGTATAATCTTTCAAAGTTTAACATCTTATTTAAAACTATCAAAAGACTATGATCATTTCTTTAAAAATTCTTATTTACATAAAATAAATATTTATAATATTCTTCCTAAGAATTTTTCTAACAAGTAAACAGTCAATTAGAGACTCATTAACAACCTTTATTTGCAAAAACAATTAAAAATTTTGCAGAAAGGAATATGTGCAGTTTAAGAAGGGGTTACCTCCTTATGAAAAGAATTTCTTCAAGATAAGCCCATTTACAGGAAGAGATTCTCTCTTACCTGTTAGATCTTGGAGTATGAATGTATTTGAGCCTATCTTCTCAACGATCTAAAATGGTCCAAGCCACATTTTCTGAAATTTGGTATGTTTACCTTTTTCTTCGTGTGCTTTATCCCATTTCAGAACAAGATCACCAATTGACAAAAATTTTGAGCCGGTAGAACTTGCATCAAAAGAAGATTTTACAAGCTGTTGATGTTTTTCATGAACAATTTTAGCTTTATCTCTATCTTCTTCTAGTTTAAGCATTTGATCATACCTCAATTGAATGGATGAAGAAGGATTTTCTTCAATAAATTGCACTAGGGATAATGATGGAAGAGTTAAATTTGATGGTATCACAGCTTCTTTTCCATAAACTAAATTAAACGGTGAAGTTCCTATTGAAGCTTTTTCAGTGATACGATCAGCCCATAATGCAAAGATTAAAGATTTGTGCCAATTCTTTTGATTTTGATAAATAGTCCTTTTAATGATTTTGATGAGATTTTTGTTAGTGGATTCAGCTAAACCATTATCTTGTGGGTAATAATTTGCTGAATATTTCAGTTTAAAACCTCTTTTGACTGCAAATTCTATTAAACTATTTCCGGAAAAATAAGATGCATTATCAAAGACAAGAGCTTGAGGTACACCAAACCTGGTTATGATGAATTGATCAATGAAATCAATAATTGCATCAGAATTGGCTACCTTAAAAGGGATTGCCTATACCCATTTTGTAAAGTAATCAGTTGCAGTAAGAATGTACTTGTGCTGTTTGGAAGAATGAGGTACTATCTCACCAATAATGTCAAGCCCCCATTGTTCAAATGGTTGTTCAATACTCACTGGTTGCAAAGGAAAAGCTGGTTTCCTTTGTCTTCCACTTGCAGTTTGGCAAATTTTGCACTTCCTTACATAGTCATGTGTATCTTTAAAAAGGGTAGGCCAGTAATAACCAGCACGAATTATTTTGTGAGCTGTGGTATCACCTCCAAAATGACCTCCTGCTGGTCCATCATGCAACTCCTGCAAAACCTTTTCAGCTTCAATCTTTTCAAGACATCTTAATAAAATTGAATCATAATTTTTCCTAAATAACACATTATCAATGATCTCATATTTAATAGCCTTTAACCTTAAAGCACGTTTTCTCTTATAGCTGATATTAGAAGGAGCATACCCATTTTTCAAGTAATAGATGAGATCAGCATACTGAGATTCAGAATCTGTAACACTTATCTGACTTACTTGAACATCTTGATTTGAATCTTGATTTTCTGGTATGTTATGAGCTCCTGCTAATAGTCTGCAAAAACCTTGTCCTCTAACAATCTTAGCTGGCTTAATATCAACATCATATTCTTGCAAAGCTGTTACCCAGTTAGCTCATTTTTCTCCTACTTCTCTCTGAATTAATAATTGCCTCACTGCAGAGAATGGGACAATGATTTTTGTATGAGTTTTCAAGAGAAAAGGTCTGAAATGCTTGATTGATTTAAACACAGCAAAGGCTTGTTTCTCAACATCAGAATAATTCAGTTCAGCTCCTTGTAGATTTGAGCTAAAGAAAGAAATTGGTGCTTCAATTTTCTGATCATTGAGCTGTGTTAAAACAACTGCATAGGATGTTTCGGTGGCTAAGGTATACAAAATAAATTCTTTAGAAAAATCTGGGGTACTCAATGCTGGTGCATTAATGATTGTTTGTTTGATTTCCTCAAAGACTTCTTTCTCTTTATGCCCCCATTTGAATACTGAATTCTTCTTGATCATATTTTGCATAGGTAAAACAATTAAAGAAAAATCAGGAATGAATCTTTTTACAAAATTGATCTGTCCAAGAAATGATTGCATGGATTTTTTGTTATGAGGTAAAGAAATATCAGAGATCTCTTTTACTCTATCTGAATCAATGTATATACCATCTTTTGACACAACAAATCCTAAGAGTTTTCCTTCATCCAAAGCAAAGAAAGATTTCTTTGGATTTAAGGAAATACCAAAACTTCTACATCTTTCAAATATTTGTTTTAGATCATGTAGATGATTGGATCTCTTTTTTGAAAATACTGTTATGTCATCAAGATAAACAACAACTGACTTATTGATCAGACCTTTAAACGCTATGTCCATGGCTCTTTGGAAAGTTGCTCCTGCATTTATTAGTCCAAAAGGCATTTTTTGATAAGCATAAGTTCCCCATTTTGTTCTGAAAGTTGTTTTCAATCTGTCATCTGGATGAACTAAGATTTGATTATAGCCTGAAAATCCATCAAGAAAGGACATAAGTTCAGAACCAGCTACCTTTTGAAGTATCTGTTCCATGGTTGGCAATGGGAAATTGTCTTTTAAACATGCCTTGTTTAAATTTCTGAAATCAATACAGATTCTTATATCACCATTCTTCTTCCTTACATGTACCATATTGGAAACCCAATTGGAGTGCCTGACAGGAAAAATGATTTTGGCTTTTAAAAGTTTATTAAGTTCTGATTTGATTTGTCCTTCAAGATTTGGATGAACCTTCCTTAGCTTTTGTTGAACAGGTTTAATATCAGGAAGCATTGGAATTGTGTGTTGAATAACCGAGGTATCATATGTTTTTAAATCATCATAATTCCAAGAAAAAACATTTTTATATTTGTTCAAGAGTTTAATGAAAGCATTCCTTTCCTCTGATGTTAAATTGAGTCCTAAATTAACGTTTTGAGGTTTGGAATCAGAACCAAGATTTACTAATTCAAACTTCAAAGTGGAACTTTGAAGCTTGGTATTAGTGACTTTCTTGAATCTGTCCTTAATATCATATAAGTCCTCCAATTTAACAACAGATTTCGGAATGGGATTTTCATTTTTGAAGCAATTTGTAAACCATGATCATCTTCATCAATAATTTGCTCATCATATGATTTCTCTGAAGTTATGAAATTTAAAATATCTTGATCATGGTAGAAAACTCTCCAATTTGTGACATTGTCTGGGACAGATGGACGAAAAATTAATTCTACAGAAAACCTATCAAGACTGCAGTCTTCAGCAGGTAGGAGTTTAGATGCAACATTAGCTAACAAGTCAGCTGATGTATTCTGATTCCTAGGAATAGGAGAAATATTGAATGCTAAAAAATGAGTGGTGAGATCTTGTACTAGGGTTTGATAGTGTTTAAGATGTCCTGAAAGGCAATGAATAGTATTCCTAACTTGTTTTATGAAAATTTCGGAATCACCAAAGACTTTCAAGTATTTAACATCTAACCCTATGGCTTTATAAAGTCCTTGAACCAAGGCTTCATATTCTGCAGTATTGTTAGTACACTCAAATTCTAGCCTACATGACAACATGGTTTTTTCTCCATCCGGATCAATTAAAATGCATCCTGCTCCAGCTCCATCACTAGACTTTGATCCATCAAAATATAATGACCAAAACAAAGATTTATCTATTGACTTATCTACAATTACATCAGAAGTATTTACAATTCTGGAAGAATCGGATTGTGAAAAATTTTCTACTTGAGAAACAAAAGTATTTACAGAAAAAGGTGATCGGGGTGCTTTGAAGTTTCCAAGAAATGATTCAGCAGAATAACCTCCAAGAATATTGTTGTTGAATGCCACAGGTTCGTTAGGTTGTTCAAATTCAGTGACAGTATGCGTCATATGTTTTTCTCGTTCGATTTTTATTTGATTTGGTTTCCCTTTGTAGGGAAGCCACATATGTGAATAATCAGTCGAGATGTAACCATTAAGCTTCGCAGACCAGTCCCTGCTTAAAATTAATCCATAGAATTCAGGAATATCAGCAATCAAAATATCAATTCTTTGGACAATTCTAGGATCGGAAGCTAGTCTGATAGTAACTGAATTGATTTCTCCTACAACTTGAACTTTAGAGTGATCCAATTGAACAATATGAACTGCTGATTTCTGTGGTTTGATATTCAATTTGGCACAAACAGAAGTAGGCATTATGTTCGAGGAAGCTTTAGAATCAATCAAACAATTATGCAGATTCTTATTGTACATTTCATAAGTCAGAAGAAAAGGAGGAGTTTGAGAATTTGACTTTTCTCCAATAAGCACGGTATCAGTAGCATCTACCTTATCTGGTGGTTTACCAGCTCCTCTAGCTTCTTTTGCAACTACACCGCTTGGTAAAGGAGCAATTGGTGTAGCGTTTAATTCTTTCAATAGCAACTTCTGCTGGTGTTTCAGTTTGCTGAGTTCATGTAAGGAAATATTGGCTTTGATCTTTTTCATGTCTTCAACAATGTTGTACTCCATAGGATCTGACACCACTAAAGTCTTTGTTGTCGATGTGGGAGGATTAGAAGAAGATGGCTGATTTTGAGTAGGTAATGGAGAAGCTTTCTTTGCAGGGGATTTATCTTTGGTACTTGGAGTTGTGATTTTCTTTTTAGGAGCTGTTTGTATAGGCTCTGCTGTAGATTTACTCCTAGTACTTACAGGCATAGCTTCTTGTTCTACCTCACTATCAGAATTAGGGAGAATAAAATCCCACATTCCATGTAATTCAGCGATTTCTTCATTCTCATCTTCCTCATCCGATATTAAAGATGTATCCTCTTCTTCTTCTTCTTCTTCTTCTGATTCTGCATTAGAGATTGCATTAGGAGGTTTAGATTCAACTTGGTTTCTTCTGAAATTTCGGAATGGTTTTTTAGTAGAAGTTTTAGCTACTTGTTTTTTAATTTCAACCATTTCATTTGACAGGGTTTTAAGAACTTTCTGTAAACCTTCCATGTCATATGGATCTTTGGCCCTTTTCTTTGAATCATCTTTGAAGCTGACTTTCTTCAATTTCCTTTCCTCCATAGCATTTTTCTTTTCTAGAGAAATAATTCGTTTTTCTACTGCAATAGCCTCTTTCATATTCTCGGCTAATGTAGGTTTTGCAGCTCTATCTACAAAAATTTCTATGTTTGAGGGTAAGGCAGTTATATACCATTCACTTCTCACTTGTTCACTGGGCTGTGAATCTGTGTGGATTTTGTTCAATAGTTTGTTGAATCTAGCGTCGAAATCTTTAATGGGATCTTTGGGTTCTATCTTCAAATTTGAGAGGTCATTGAGTAAAGTAGCTATCGATCGGTCATCTCCAAATTTGGTTAAGAAATGATCTGCAAAAATGGCCCAACTTGTTATGGATCCCGAAAGTAATGAAAAGTACCATGATCCTGCTGCTCCTTGAAGAGTATAAGGGAATAGTCTGACTACAACATCTTCATGTGTGACTCCATTCAAATTTAAAGCCAGCATAAAGTTATTAATGTGTTCTTCAGCTTGGATGTTAAGATCTGGACTAAATTTCGGAAGCCATTTTCCAGGATTGTCTAGTAAATCATGTAAAGGTGCAGCCATGTTGACTGCCCCTGGAGTAGCCCATGGTCTAGCCATTATCGGAACGACTATTGGAGGAGTAGTAGAAACTGGTGGTGTTTGAATAGAAGTTGTTGGAATAGATGATGTTGAGATTGATGATGACTGAGAAGATGATGATTGAGGAGATGATGATTGAGGAGGTGATGTGGAAACAACTGCACTTTGTTAAGTTGTGGTTTCGGAAACAGGTGATTGAATATGAGATGATGAACTTGTATCACTTTCTGATTCCGATTGAATTCTTTTTGTTTTTCCCTTACTAGGTAAAGGAAATTCTTTCGGAGGAATACCAAGTTTTTCACTTTGCAACCTAGTAAGAGGTTTTGAAGGAACAAATTTTGAACTTACACTACCTTCAGATATTTTAGACTCTTCAAGAGATAGTGAGAATCCTTTCAATTTATGGATTAAATCTTGAACCTCAGGAGACTCACGAGATTTATTTTCTGAATATTTTGAGATTTTGGTAGTGGGTGTATGAATATTCTTCGCAATTTCTTCTCTAGGATTTTGAATTTCAGAAGAAATTGAAGAAGTTAATGAGGGTGTTTTGCTCTCAGAATGGCCTGTGGATAAAGATTTACTTTCCATTCATAGCTCAGGCCCTCCTTCTAGCGCCAAAAATGTTGAAGCCTAGAAAATCTCTGCTTCAAACATTGGGGAAAACCACCCGGTCGGGACCTTAGGACAGCTCCTTTTCCGTTTGGTATGGTGGCTCCGACTGGATTTAAAGGACCAGTTTCCTTATATCTAAATGGGTTGGTGAGGGGTTGATTTGGATGAGTGGAAATGGGACTAATTTTACTGAAATAAAACTATCTAATTAAACTAAATGCTGATAAAGAAATTCTAACACTAACCCGGGTAATTATATGTGAATACAACTTAAGATTGTTCCAATTTAACAATAACCATGAAAATGTATTATTATTTAAATTGAAATGTGCAAAAACGAATAAAGATAACTCTGTTTAAGAAATTAAACAGAGTTATATTAGCATATTTCATTCATCATTGTATACGATTTATATATGCTTATGAAAGATGACATTTCAATTATACTCAGAAATGATATATAAAAGGAAATGTTATGAAAACCAAATATATATAAATGATAGAAAATTCTTCAAGCGAATATCATATAACAAAGGAAATCAACAGTGAATAGATAGAAATACATCATTCATCTTGAAGACTATCAAATGAAATTTGATATTCGAATCCAGTAACTCCGATGTAAAATTAAATCCAAAGGTACAGAAATGCAACACTTCAAAGATAATTTCAGCACAAAATCACCAGATGTGATCCTTTATAAAATATAACAGGGAATGGAGTACAGAAATGTAAGCTCCAAATCCAAAAATATTACAACTTCGGATCCTTCTCTAAATGCATGAGAGGGATTTAAATAAGAAATTACATAACAAAATCGTACTACTACTGCTACAATCTATCAAATTAAAAACAGAACTGCTATCTTAAATGAAACTGATTCATTTTTTTTCTTTCTCGCTTGATGTAGCCAAGTTGAAAATCTTCAGCATATCTTGGAGCCTTGGTGGATGACTCATCTCAGAATGCAGTTGTCCAGCGTAGGTGGCATCGGAAAATTCTGGAATTAAACAATCGACAGCATTTGAAAGGAATTTAATAGTCATTTGTTGATTGTTTGGCTTAATTAAATGAGTCCACATACTGTCCCAAGATATTGCTTGAAGTTTGTCGATTTGTTGACTTTTATTGATCATTTCTTCTTTCCATCTGTTTTCAGTTTCTTTCACTTTAGGCAAACTGCCAGGAACACAGTCTGAAATAAGATTGATTGAATACAAGCTGTCATTGATAAATTGCGTGATATTACTCATCATGCCCCTAGCTCTTGATATTGCTCTCTCAGCTTTCATTATCTGATGTTCCCATTCTGTAAACAAGATTTCTTTATGTCTTTCTTCTATCCTAGGAAGATTAGCTTCTCTTCCTTTTTCTGTATCTTGCCAAGTAAGAAATTCAGAAATCTTTTCATGAGCATCATCAATTTCTTGTCTGAGAGTAACAATGTTCTGGATCAAGGATGAGGTAATATCACAAAATGGTTCTGCCTGTGATAGTTTTGCACAAAATTCATTCAATTGTTGAGACAACAGTTTATTAGCTTCAAGAGCTTCCGATTTGAATTCACTTAACTTAGGGAAATCTTTGAACCTATCTAAAGCTGTTTGAAACTCCTTTTCTTGTAAAATCTTCGCATTCTTCTCATTTTGTAATAAACCTTGTAACTTGGAAATTTCTTCACTCAATTGTTGTTGTTTGCCTAAGACCTGCTCATCAACTTTCTTCTTTTCTTCGGCAAGCTATTCTTCTAACTCTTTGGACCCGAGTTCTTGATTTTGTAGTTGTTGTTGCAATTGAGTAATCTTTTGCTGACTTTCCTTAGCCTGCTCCTCAAGTGAAGCTATATGGAGATCTTTCTGAATCATCATTTGAGAAACTTCTACATCTTTATCAACTGTTGCAGCACTATAAGCTCGTGCATATTGGGACAATTTAGTGAGATCCTCAGAAGGATTCACTTCAGTATTCTTGTAAAAAATATTCATAAATTCTTCCTGTGGAGTAGAAAATATGTGCTGATCCATCTTCCTTATTTTTCTTTGTCTTCTAACAACAGCCTTATGTTTAGGGCTGTAAAATACATCTAAAGGAGGGATCTCCTCGATCTTCAATACAATCTACCCTGTAGGATGTTCAGGAATGATTTCGACATCCTGCTCTACTTGCTCTTTATCCTTATCTTGTAGTCCCAATTGCTGAGCGAATTGATCATATTGTTTCAATAATTGAGAGGAAACATTAAGATCAGTAGAGTCTACAATCTTCTCAGTATTTTCTTTTCCTCCCGATTGCATGTCTGCTTTCCCTGTAACTGTTTTCTGCTCAATGGTTTTGCTATCTAATCCTCCTTTTTTATTATGCACATCATCATCAGTACTTGTGCATTTTTCTGTTGTTTGAGCAGCGGACTGTTGACCAGTATTTTGATCGGATTTACCATCAGTATTTCCTTTCTGAGCATCAGGTTTTCCAAAAGTGCCCACCTTTGCAGTATGTACAGTTGGCTGGTTAACAGCCGATTGTGTGATGACTTTACCGGCAGATGTTTCTCCTGGCGTTTTGCCAGATGTACCTTCTGTCTCTGACCCTTGTATTGGAATTCTTAGTTGGTCCAGAGGAACTCTGTTAAGTCCCTATATTAATAGTATAGCCCCTTATTATGTTAGTGTAGCCCCCCTTATTGTTATTATTGTACACCTGTAACCCCCATATTGTTATTATTGTGCCCTTAAATTATTATTGTTAGGTCGGCTAGGATTACATTGTGGCCCACTAGGATTACATTATGGCCCCATGGACTCCTATATATAGAAAGGAGGTTTTGTAAATTGTATCATCCAAGAATTGTGCATTTATGTAATGTATTGGAGGTTGCCCCCTAGAAGTGGCTTATTTATAAGGCGTTGATATCTCTTTTCTTCTATTTTTGAAGTTGGTTACACAACATTTGGTATCAGAGCTTGGGATTCTAGGGTTTTGCTGCTCCAAACAGGTCATCGTGGCATTTTCGCTATAACTTTTGTTCGGTGAAGTTTCAGAAGCTGAAATATTTAGGGTGCGAAGCTGAAATCCTGAGGAAGATTGTCTAAAAATTTCAGAGCTTAGTTCGCAATAGTTTCAGAGATATCATCTGTGGAAGTCAGGTCTTGTTTCAGGCTCCTAAACAGGTCATCGTGGAATTTGCGCTATAAATTTTTTTCTACGAAGGTTCAGAATCCAAAATTCATATGGTGAGAAGCTGAAATCCTGAGGAAATTCATAAAAAAATTTCAGAGCTTGGTTCGAAATATTTGTGGAGATATGATCTGTGGAAGGTAGTGCTTTTTCAGGCTCCTGAATTTCATCTCAAAGAGGTGATCGTGGGAAAAGTTCAATAACTCTCTCTCCGGGGATCAGATTGGAGTGCCGTAAAAATTGGTCGCACTTAAACAGACTATAGTTTCGTGGCTATCAATTTCAGAGACAAAGGACAAAACAGTGACACGTGGCAAGTCGTACAAATTTGCTCTACTGATCCAGTCCAGAATTAGGTCATTGTGGGAGATTGGACACAACTTTGTCTTGGAGAATCCAAATCAGGTTAGACCTGTAGCATTTGAAAGAAGCTTCAGAGGGCTACTACAGGGCTGAATTTCAGATATTGAATATTTTCAATCACAGAGATAATTCAATTCCAATATCGAGCTCCTCAAAGCAAGAAAAAGGTGTGTATTGTTCCGAATTGCACAAGTCTTGTTTAAAGAATCAAGTTGAATTGATTCCAAGGGCATATTGAAGAATTTTTGTCAGTAATGGGTTCTATTATGCCTCCAAAAAATAATTCCATACCCATTAATCCCTCAGAAAGCTATACTATGACGCATGAGGAGGAAGAATTGCAATATGAGATATCAAAATTACGGTACCAAGTGCAACAAATTTCGATCTTACGAAACAGCGCGAAGATGAAATAGATGGTTTAAAAGCAGAAATGGAGGCTAAGTTGGATGGTTTGAAGGATCAAATAATAGCTAATATGGATGATAAATTAGTGGAAGATCACATCGAGCATCAACAACAAGTTCTCAAACTCTCAAAGGATAACCCAACTTTGGTAAAGAATCTAATGAAACAACAGAAAGATCAACATCATATCGAAAGAAGTTATGAAGTAGTCATAGAAACAAGAACTCAACAAGTACGATCAATTTCAGAGTATCTCAGAAAGTGGAAGAACTTTCCTGTAGAATATTTCACATGGGAAGATGGGAATTTTATACAGAAGCATCAAGAAATAATCAAGCGTTGAGGACAACACTTGTTGAAGGAGAGGGGCATGTTAAGTCCCTATATTAATAGTGTAGCCCCTTAGTATATTCCCAGTTTAGCCCCCTTATTGTTATTATTGTACCTGTAACCCCCATATTGTTATTATTGTGCCCTTAAATTATTATTGTTAGGTCGGCTTGATGAACATTGGCCACTAGGATTACATTATGGCCCCATGGACTCCTATATATAGAAAGGAGGTTTTGTAAATTGTATCATCCAAGAATTGTGCATTTATGTAATGTATTTGAGGTTGCCCCCTCGAAGTGGCTTATTTCTAAGGCGTTGATATCTCTTTTCTTCTATTTTTGAAGCTGGTTACACAACAAACTCTCAACAATCTTTGACTTCTAAATAACAAAAATTTATTCATTTCCTCCTTCTGGAATTTAGACTTGGCTAAATCATAAATTTGAGGAAAATCATTCAACGAAACAAACAAATCATCAAACTCATCTGGTTCATGCTCAAATCGAGCAATTGAAACTAAAGCAGTAACATTAAAGGCTATCTGTCGCGGATCATACTGTCTCCCTGGAATGGTTGCAAATTTACAACCCTTTATTTTGGCGACTTCCTTTTCAGCGTGATTGAAGTCATTTAAAGTAAACTGACCACAATTGAATGGGAATTGAGGCCACATTCTCTTCTTACTATTGTTTAAATATCTGGATATTCCTTCAACTGTTAATTGATAGGAAATTTCCTGGGCGAGAAGTTTGTCTGGAACAATAAGAGGAAGAACATGGGGTTCCACAATACTCCCAAAAATCCTGATGTATGTAAATTTCTCCTCTCCAAACCAATCTCCTATTGAGGATAAGTCGGCTTTAGCTTTATCAGAGAATCTAGGAGGGAAGCGATTGAAAATGGTTTGGAAAACAGGGATAAGGAAACCATGGCATATTCTATATACATTATCTTGGAAATGAACTTTCCAAAGAAGTTTATGATATATATGAATTGGGGTAGGGTCTTTGGGAGTCCATTTCCATCCAAACAAGGGAAACTCAGAATTAAAACAAAGAGCATCTATAATATAGGCACAAAAGAAAAAAGGAGTGGAATTTCCAGCGGTTTTATCTTGTCTGTACTCAAGTATTCTATTAGCCATTCTATCAGAAAGAATAACAGCCCAATCCATAATGTCGGAATTGAAAGCAGCTAGGATTAATGGGACCATTTGTATAGAAAACCTAGCTGAATTATCATTGCCAAATAATCTACACATCATGGCAGCGGCATAGCAATACGGAGGTAAGAGGGAATCTACAGAATACATACCGGATGCTTCATTTCTGTGCTTCTCAGGATTTTTCCTCCAATATTTGATAGGATCAGATTGGACTTTATTATTATCAGCGAACTCTTTGATAAATTCTTTGTTATACACCTTCTGCGGATCCAAAAGGTGATACATTGCCTTAATGTCTTCTGCTTTAAACGACCCAAAAGACACTCCAGAAGCTGAAACAAACGTTCTGTCCTGTATCTTCACACTATCGATGACCCATCGAATTAGATCATAATAAGGCATGATGCTCGCTCTGGCTGCAATTCGATGCAAAAATGAATTTGCAAGTGTTTTTTCAGTAATCTCAGAGTCGGAATCTGAACTATCTTCATCTGGAACTGATGCCTTTTCCACTGTGACTTTGGGGTTTTCTTTCTCCAATATATTGTAGACTGCTTCCCACGTCATTCTTCCGAGCCCTTGGCATGATGTATCTGTGACTAATCTCAGTTTTGTGGGCTTTTCTTTTGAAACTGTAGGAGTCTCAACAAACTTAACAAGAATAGCGGTCTTGGCTCTTCTCGCTCTCTTTGACATTTATGCGTTTGCTATTACTTCCCTTTGTCTGTGAATGAAAGGGCTTGGTGTTCCTTGGCTCTGCAAAACAATAAACTTTCAGTCGTGACAAACAAGCAACTTGAACAGAACGTTTATGAACAAATGATTCGTTATTTATTGGTTTCGTATAGCGCGTAAATGTTCTTTTTGGGTCACACTCACGTATTAAAAACCAAATCATCAACCAATATTCATTCGATTTGCTAATAAATACCTACGTACAAATGGAGATTTGGCGCTTGTGAAATATTATAATATTCACCTATTCTGAACTTTTCGAATGTAATAAATTTCATTTATCAATCACATCGAAAGTTTTCAAATGGCACATAAATATCACAATACAAATTTCTCGATTTGCCGATTGCGATTGTAAACTTTTGTCGATTTCCGATTCGATGGTTATAGATTGTGATCGGGAAGTTTCAATCGAAAGGAATTGTTAATAGCTTTCTCCGATTTCTGATGGTGGGGTCCACCATACAAAAAATTTTCATTTAAACGGACAAATGTTTGTTTTTCCTTTGAAAAGCGTTTATTGTAATAACGCGTGTCGCATCGGGGAATTTCAATCGACCACAAAGAGCTTATTAAAGAGTGTCTCGATCATGCGATTGCGACTGGTCGCATTGCATCGGAAGTATGTGAATGAATAACTTAAACTCTTTGCGATTGAAGATTTGCGATCGAACTAATCGCATCGGAGGTTTTGGACTTGTATATAAAATTTCCTCTAAGGGTTCTCTCCGATCTCCGATTGCGATTGTTATTCATTGGCCTTTTAAACTTGATAAGGTCTTGTATATTTGATCGGATCGGAAGTTTTTTCGAATGTTGTATTTGGTTTGTAAACAAACAAAGATGAGCTTTTTCAAAACAATGAATCTTTATTTCTAATTCTTTTATTTCTATAAAAAGAAAAAGGGACCCTATTTCTAAATGAATTTTATTCTAAAATTAAGAAAAAGGGAGGGTTGTTGTATAGTACAACACCCTCAGAACAAGATGACCAGGAGGGGGCTTTGAAAGCTAACCCGATCAACTGGTTACCCCCCTACGTTTGACCACGAAGACCATCTATGCAAATACCGGAAAACTTGGATGGCCTGATCACCTACCTGCAGACTCCGCTGACCCCAGGTGAGGTCCCCATCCTCAGTGATCCCTACGGACGCCTCCATGAGGTCAAGTTTAATGATCATAATCTAGTGGACCATGATGCTTTTCCTGGATTGGCCTCTGCATTATACTTTGACACTATACATGAGGATGATGGACTCACGGTGATACCTCAATGCTGGGTATGTGGCTTGGTGGGATCCGAACTTCTGAATCTGCTCTGCATGCCCCACTTTGGCCGTTACAACATCACAGATCAGTTGGCATGCTAGTTACTTGCCCTTCTTCACAATGGCTACTTATGGATTCGTGACAGGGTCCCTATTGATTCTAAGTTGATCCATAAGATTACGGGCCTCCCGATGCAGGGGCCACACCTGCTTGAGAAATTCGGAAAGAAGTACGAAGCCGCACCACTGCAGTGACTCGGGACGAGTCACAAGATTTTGTTGGGGGATCGTTGGAACAGGGTCTCCTAACAATCTATGAAACTGGTCCATTTTGATTACTTTTTATTATATTTAGTATAGCGCAGGGGTTTTGGGGTGGGTCAAAGCCCCGAAGGCATTGTAATGGGTCAAAGGGTAAAACTAGGGGTCTAAAAACCATGGGTTACAGACCATAGGAAAGTCGGAGCTAGATTGTTATAAATAGAGATGTATTTTGTATCAAAAAGGATAGGAATTGATGAGCTATTGATGCAATCTGTTGTTTAGGCTATCTGTTTGGGTTTTGGGGAATGGATTCCTGCTAGCTATGTGCGTGGAAATCCTAGTCTAGTTGTGTGCGGACCCTGCTATTGTGTGTGCAGGTTGGGAAGGGAATTGTAAGGAAAGATTGATGAATGAATTAATGCGAAGGATTATTAGAGATCGGAATCTGTGAGTACTATTGTATGAATTTCTAATATTTGTTGTGTTATGCATTTTTGTCTTTCCACTGCGAAGATCTGTGTACTGAATGCTTGGATCTAGATCTATTATGCTCTGTTTATATAATACTGTGTTGATGTTATAGAAAGCATATAATTATAGATCTAGTGCACGTGGATGCAAATAGATACATACTTAACCCTGCGAAGAACAAGGTAATCTACGAATTACAGAAACAAAACACAGCTCTACTTGCCTTACCCTTCCTTTCTCAGGGTGCAGAAACTTAGTTCCAACACCAATCCATACTACTTTGGGTGAGACTGTGACCTGCGAAAGCAGGGCACTGCCGAAAGGGCTAGTAGTATAGGGGTTTGTTGGCAAAAATTGCACACCGAACCTGGGTTAGGACCCCTCAAGCCAACAAGGGTTGTGGTAGCCCATGGCTTTAATCATTCCTTGATGACATGCTTCTGGCGCCGAAGTTTCTCGATCGCGTCCTGGAGAGTGCTGCTGGTCCGCAAATGTGCTAACCGCTATGCAGGCACCAAGGTGGGTAGTGTAGCCTCGACCTGCACGAAAGCTTCTTCCTGCTGTCGTAAGTCCTGATTGACCTTTTGGAGGACCGGGTTGAACTGGACCATGGTCCAGCGCTGCATGACTGATTCTAGAAACTGGGTGCCCTGAGCAATCTGCTCTGCGATGGTGTTTGTAGCTTCAGCCAGTAGTGTAGCGCGCTAGGCTCGAACCCCCGGTGGCGTGGTAGGATGCACTATGGCCTGTAAGTCGGAGATTCGCTTCTCTAATTGTGCCTTGATGGTCTGTATTTCTGCCCGTGACACTTTTATTGTTGCAATAATACTTTCTATCTTGGCCCAAGGTGTAGCTGTAGCTGGGACTCCATCCAGAACCTCCGTGCAGAGCTGGTGGATTGCCATTTCAAGTTCCAACTGATTTGATATAGCGATGCAATTTTCTGCGTCTTTCCGCATGAGGGACCGCTTGGCTATATTGAGCAGTCGATGCACCTCCAGGTCTCGGTGGTGGGTTTCCCAGATCATGACGGTGTGGAGACCCTGTAATGCCTTGTTTGGCAACTTAGGTAGATCCAAGTGTACTCTTGTATCTATTTGGAGTTGGGTTCCTACAAGGGCAGTGCTAGGCAAAGAGCAGAGATGGCTTTCTTTCTACGCCAGCACGGTATTGCTGATTGCTAAGGGCACCCATCTCTGAATTACGCTGGTCTAAAGCTTATCTTCCTTCCACTGGAGGGTGTGGAGCTCGGCCTGAAAGGTGTCATTTGTAGCCTTCTGTTGTTCTGCTATGGCTGCCCATATATCCTTTGTGGCTAATGTAATTGCGTCCATGATTTGTTCAAGGTCACCGTCAGTGAGCGTGACCATCGCATCATATTCCTGGCATTGGGCGTGCTGATTTTTTTGGGGCCCTTTTTCAGTCTCTCCTGGCCGCTTTGTAGTCTGGAGGGAGGTGGTAGCTTGGTTATTGGTCCTGTGCACACTCTGTGCCAGCTGCGGACCGGCCATGGCATCCTTATCAGTGACCTGTGGTTGTTGTGAGTCCCTCTTCGCGGCTGCGTCCGCACCCCCTTCACTTGGTCCTATGGTTTCCTTGGGGTTGATAGTTGCACAGGTCTCTTAGGTGCTCTATTCGCTAGGGATGAAACCACTCCTCCACCCAAGGAGCCAGAGTGCGATTATCCTATCGATCTCCTTGTTCCCTGACCAAATCATGACTTCCTCCTGTTCGGGCTCTGTAGGTACCGAAGTCTCCACGGGACTAGGAGCTGGAGTCTTAGTGGGAACAGGGATGCTTGATTCTTGGGGCCTATCGGCAGTGAGAGTGGGTTGCCTTGCCATGAACAGGATGCTACAGGCCCAGAAAATCGTGTAGTATAGAAAAACTACATACAGGTTACGAAAGTAATATGGAACTATTTTCTGAGCTAGCCATCCTACTTTATAGTGCCTATGGCCGTCCAACGGTAGGGTAAATTTCACTCAGAGCTTACCATCAAGTAAACGGAAAAAAATCGCAAGGAATCGCTCCATTAATTGCCATTCGCCCGCTCTAGTCAACGGTAACTTTTCCTCTCTAACTGATTTTACTGTTCCAACCGTCACTTTTCCTCCCGTATGTGCATTCTGCGTACCTACTGAGCTTGGACTAAATACCCGCACCTCTTGCACATCCGACCTCAACACAAGCTTGTTCCCTAGGTACCCCACAACCAAAGACATATTTTTCCAATAGGTGTCATCCCAAACAAACTAGATCCCCTGCGTGAACAAGTCTCTTAGGTGTTGTAAGTAGTGCATATCCCCAAACAAACTTTCTATAATACCCTACATGGCCAAGGAGTGACCGCAGTTATTTCCTTGTTGTGAGAGTCACTGAATGTATGATAACTCTACCTTCTATATCTGCATCCCTATTCTTAGCCAACGTAAGGTGCGTTTCAGTGCTACCCATTCGCAGCTTGAGCGGCTTGATAGTCGTGCACACCCCTTCCAATTCTATGTCAGAAGCAGCTTGTAGATCATCCTTACCCTTTGTCGGGGCTAGGCTATGGTAGCTGACCATGCCTGGTATCCGTGTTTCCCGTGTGGGTATTTCCAGTGTGATAACCAGGTGAAATTTACCCCATAACCTAGCGTCAATGTCTCACAAAACTGCATCAAGCGCCCTTGTCCCGCCTACTAACCCAAATGTTCCTAGGAATTCTTCCTTCAACGTCCCCCAGTGGTAGGTGCACTGATGTAGCTATACATCTAAGTACCAAGCAGATGGAAGCGGCCCTAGGTCATGAATAAGCAAGTGAACCCACTCCTTAGTCATCCTGTCACACCACTTATTTTCCCATGCAGACATATATTCGTGTGGATCTTTTGATCCAAGGAATGTTTTGACTTGCACGCTGGTTGGTGCTTCAAATCGCAGGATCATCATATCCTGACATTCTTCCCAATTCTGGAATGCCTCCTCATGCGTCTCCCACCAATGCGCATGTGTTCCGCACATGGCTAGTTTAAAGGCCCATAGCCTTCATCCCTTGGGAACCTCTACTTCGAATGCTCGCAAAAATTTCTTAATGCTACCAAAACCATCAAAGTAGGGTAGGTATCTTACCTCTGATGAAATGCAGAGGAAGTCCCTTGTGATGCGAAGACATCGCAACACCGAGACATCTTGCAACCATTTTTACCAATTCTCCATATCCCCATCAAAGTCAGAGAAGAATTCACTGTCCTTTTCCCAATAGAGTACTCCTTCCACCATGGGGTTGATCCGATCTTTGTCCCACGCAGTCAACTTATAAATGTGATCCACCTCCTCTTCATCGCGCACTGGCTCTATGTATCGTTCGCCTTCCGCAAGATCTAATGTTACTATCACCCTTGTACCGTTATTCTCAAACACCATGCTTCTATTTTCTAGGTTGATGAAACTGCCCATATCTATGGCCCAGTCTAGCCCTAAGAGCGCAGTGTAGGGGTCCGCATCTTCTACAATTTCAATTACTTCAAATTCGGCTCGGGCCCTCACTCCTGCAATATCCACCGTAATTTTAGACAACCTTCCTAGTAGGATGATTTTCTGCCGATTTTCCATGCACAGCTAGATAGTGGACCATTCCAACCTAGGCTCTCCCATTCGTTGCCAAGTCTATTTAGGTAATGCATTCTCATCTGAACCCAGGTCCAAAATAACCTGACTCATCGCGTAGTCACCAATATGCGCAGACAACTGCATTTCTCTTCCGGTGCATTTCTTATACCTGTATAGTTTGTGCAAATCCTTGACCTCCAGAGATAGATTGAGTCATGTTGCGCAACTATCTATTAATGCCTAAATATTCTCCACAGCCTTTGGGTTACGCAGTAGCTTCATACATGCCTAAAAAAAAGGCTCGACATCCTCATCTACCTTGAGGTTCGCAGGTGGCCGAGCAGTAGTTGCCTCTACCTCAGCAAAGTCCTTGCGAGCTGTGATAAATGTTTCTCTCCCCTTTTTTAAGTCCAAAACTTCTTGTTTACTAACATCTTGTTGGATCAGAGGTTCCATTGCAGCCTCCTCCTCAGGTCCCCTAGTGGCCATCCCACTGCATGTCACCACATTCACACTCAGATCCTTGTCTCGCAACTCAACCTTAACTCTCTACACATTCTGCGTAGGTGTCGACTACTTTTCCTGCATTTTTTCTATCAAGATTGGACAGTCTTCAATCGAATGATCCAACTATCTGCAATACCGGCAGGATTGCCTAGTGGGGTTCAGGTAGTCCCTTGCAAAGTGTCCTGCTTCTCCATAGTTATAACAAATTAGCTGACCTAGTCCCTGTCCTGAACTTCCTCCTCGACCGCCTCCCCTGCCCCTAGTTGGGGAGCTGCATATGCCTGTCGGAGACCCTGGCGATGTAGGATCCATTTTTACCCTATATAAGTTTCCTCGATCTATCATCAGATCATACGTTTGACAGTTATGCTCATTATGTCCTACTGATCAACAAAACCTGCACTACTGCTGATTTACTTTTGAGACGTGCGCACCTAGGCAGGGGCAATGGTTTGTATCATGCAGGCCAGCTACATGGAAATCCTCACACCACAGCGCAGTTCTGCTGGAGCCTGGACGTAACGGACTAAGTCCTCTGCTTGATCCTGGGTGTAGCGGGCTAGGTCCTCCTGCCTGAATATAGTATGTTAGTAGAGAGCAGTTATATTTGGTGTTACCATTCACCCTGCATCATATGCACCACCTTTCAGGACTAGATTCTGCTCCTCGCTCTTGTCGCAAGTTTTGGATCTCCACGTGCATTGCTTCTAGTTGCCCTTGAATTTGTTGGATGCCCAGCTAGGTCTCATCTCGAGGTGCCGCTTCTAACTTCATCGCAGCTTCCTAGGCTTTCTCCTGTGAGTCGAAAGTTTGGTGACCCATAGGTGTGCGTAGGTGAGGCAGTGACATGGTGATGAACCATTTTGTATGCTGTCTATCATCATATTGAAATCCTCCTTCTCTAATCTCTTTCGTCATTCGTTGATCGACCTCCCACATAGACTCAACAGGCCCTTTCTTGAAATCTTTGAGATCAACCACTATTTGCGAGAAGGACTTAGGCTTATTAAATTGCTGCTTCAAAGCATTCTTAACCTCCTCAATTGTTGTGTTCGTATGTTGTCCGATGTATCCCACGTACCAGTCCAATGCTCTTCCTTCAAAGGCAAGGGATAGTTGTGCCCACCTCACCACATCACTAGCTACGTTCTGCGCAGTCCATACTGATTCTGTGAAAAACCAGAACTGATCCATGTCTTCATCTCCTACACCTTTAAAAGTGGGTAACTTCATATGCATGGTCATGTCATCTTCCAGTGGTGGCGGAGGTGTAGGTGAATTCTTACCCCTATGCTGGTTCGAAAGTGGTGTGGCTGGAGGACTCTACGAAGCTGCTTCCCTTACTAGACTATAGATAGATCTATCTCCTTCTAGGTTGGTCCTGTAGTATTTGTCACTTCGCGTTGTTATCCCGTCCAGATTAGGGGTCATTCACTTGGTATGGCTACACAGAATACTTTTTTCGCATAATAATATCTTGACCAGTAATGGTAATGTCTTCAGAAACTTACCTTGGAACCCCGTGAATAATCTTTGCTCGGCTTTAGAGTAGGATACAAACTGATCGATGGAAAATTATGTCACAAATCCTCCTAACACATTGTCTACCCAATCGTCCACTGTGCGAGTGGTGGTGTTATCAGTCTTTTCTAACTGCTATATTAGTTCGAGGGTCCACTCTGTGATCCGCTCATCCTTCCAACACTTTGGAAACTCTACCAGCCTTGCGAGCCACTCCTGTAGCTCGATCGCAATCGTTACAAAGAAGATCTCGTAGATCTCTATAAAAATGTAATTATTCTTCCACTCTTTGGTGGTCAATTTTTCACTACGATTTTCTTTTACGGCAAATTCCTAAACTTGTTGTTAAAACCAGTCGTCAATTTCCTTTTTCTCAGGCTTCTAGTACAACCTTGGCATTACCCAATTCCTCTCTCAAAATTCTTAAGGTCCCGACAACAGAACCATTTGTTGGCTCGAGGGGTCCTGACCCAGGTTCGGAGGTTCAAGGTTTACCAACAAACCCCTATACTACTGGCCCTTTCAGCAGTGACCTGCTTGCGCAGGCCAAAGTCTCACCCAAAGTAGTATGGGTGGGTGCTGGAACCAGGTTTCCAAACCATGGGAGAGGGTAGGCAAGTCAAGCCGAGTTGCGTTCAGTCTTATAGAAACCTGATATGATATTGCAGAGCCTAGATCTACATATTCCTTTCACATCCACGTGTTTAATCGCAATGATACTCACAGTAATCAACAGATCATGAACTTATATAAAGATAACACAACTATTGGAATAGGGTCTCCTACAAGCTGTGAAACTGGTCCGATTTTATATAATTTTGATTATATTTATTTTAGCGTAGGGGTTTGGGGTGGACAAAGCCCCGAAATCATTGTAATGGGTTAAAGGGTAGATCTAGAATCCAAAAACCACAGTTTGTGGACCATAGGAAAGATTAGGCTAGATTTTTATAAATAGAGGAAAATTTTGAATTGTAAGGCAAGAAGATGATGAGCTCTTGATGCAAATTGCAGCTTAATAGATCTGTTTGGGTTTTTGGGAAGGGAATCTGGCTGGCTGTGTGCGCGGAGAGCCCAAGTCCTACTGTGTGCGGACCTTGTTGCTATGTGCGCAGGTTGGGCTTGGGTATTGTAAGAGGTAATTGAAGGGTTGATGAATAAGAAAGGTTGTTTTGAGTAATGAATCTATGTGCACTGTTTATGCGAATCTATGGTAACTGTTGTGTTATGCGTATTTTGTTTTAAGATGCGATAGTACTGTGTAAGTGTTTTTACTGTGTTAGCCCCCTATAAACTCCTTGACAAGCAAGCAAGGGGCTAATTTGTTTTATGAGCCTTCAAGGAATGAATTTCCTCTAAAAACACATCATCCTTGAAGTCTCCTATGCCTTTGCCTTTGATAAACCCCATTGTTGTTCCTAGTTTAAAGGTCCTCACTGATTTGTAAAAAACTATGCTCCAAAAGCCTACATCTGCCCCTTGTATCCCTGCGGAATGCCCGTTTTAACCTTTGTTTTCCCCTTGTCAAATTCCCCTCTAATCCCATAAATCTTCCCAAAGTCCCCTTTACATCCTACACGCCCTCCTTGTTTGGCCAAATCTCCCATTCTTTCCCCTATCATTGCCCTTCATAGGCCTTAAAATGCTCTAAAAATGGGCCAAATAACCATATTTTCATGTCTATTGGGTCTTAGCCCCCTTCAGACAAGCCCCCTTAATCTTTCTCTCCACGGACCCAGCGCCAAGACCAGGCGCCAAGGCAGAAGGCGCTTATCTCAATTGGTTATCGGGTGATTTTTCTGCCGTCGATTTATTCAGATATGACGGTTGTCGCAAAATCTCTTCACACCCATCTTTTCCCGTCCGCCGCCCGATCATATATCAACCGTTCGTTTTCCCGCAGATCGATGGTCCGTATTCCCTCCACCTGGTGGTCTCTGCAATCCGCACTGTTCATAAACCACCGGTTTCCATCGCACCACGTTTGGAGGTTTGGCGGTATTTTTTGTTCTGAAACGATTCCACTCATCACATGACACATGGCTCCACACACTATTCACAAACCGCCCTCCATCACGCGTTATCATTCAGTGTTGGCCTCGATGCGATATCGCTGTGCGTCGTTCGATCTGAGGTAGGCCATCCAACGGCGATCGCTCCACGTAGTCGCACGAGGATTAATCAGAGGCAATCATACCCCTGGCCCATTATCCATCGCCCTTCGACGTGTTTTCCACCATCGATCTCCGCCGGAGATCGGACGGCCCAGATTAAATGCATGCCCGCCAATTAACCCCGTATCGCCACGTCATCCTTTCCACGTAGTTTGTCGTATTTTTCCCGTCTCTCTTTATATATTCAAAAGGTCAAAATTCAAAGGTTTTTCATTAAAAATTTGTTGCGCTCCGCCACGTCCTCTAGACCATGTTCCACTATTAAGTTGCATTTTCCACCATGGTCCTACACTTTTCTACCATCTAACCAATCTACATGGCCATTCTCGTCATCCCCGTTGCATCCACCACCTCCATGTGTGGTTTTCTTAACATGTTTTCTTGTTTTGTAGGGTTATTAGATGGTGAAAGCCGCCATGATTACACAATCTTTATTACAGAGGCAAAAACCGCAGAAAGGACCATTTTTTCAAAGGCCGAAATCATGAAGAAAGCTTGGGAAGAAGCCATGACAGGACTTGCATTAAAATAACAGGGTTTGAACTCTGTAAAACATCCCCAAAGCCATTAAAAGCACAGATTTCACCGACAGAGATAGAAATGGAGAAGCAGAGAGTTTAAGGCATGAAAATGAAGATCTTTGAGACTTAACTCAGTGGTTTAGAGGCAAAGTACCAGATTGAAGACATCATGGATCACACAGAGGGTACAAAGCGCATAAATTAATGTATATCAAGTTTTCTACTTCAGCAGAATGTTTTTCTCCATGAAAGGACATGGTACACAGTATTGCTTCAGTCTACATTGTTTCCAAGTAAATTTTTCCCTCCTGACAATAGTCCTATGCTATCAGAAGCATTTGTTTCACAGTATGGTAGACCTTAGCATCATTATTCTACCTTTTTGTTTAGTTCACTAGAGTTTTACAGCAAATACATCAGAGACATACCTGGAGTAAAATGTAGCCTGATGAAGATCACTCTTCCATCCAAAGAGTACCAGAGATAAATGCTCATAATTTAAAATAGAATGGGCTTCGGCCCTCCTCCTCTTCTGAGTTTTAATGCTGCATTTATTTTTCCACCTACCTTCTCTGCTCCACTTGAGTTATAAATTCACGAAAGAAATCATTGTAAAGGTTGTTGATCAGTTATCAGAGAATTGCAATATGTTTCTTTTGAGACATAGTCTCTGTGTAAAGTTGTAAGATAGGCTGAGGAAGATGTTTTCTGACTGAGTATCCAACTATTGGCAATATAGTACTTGACTAGTGTTGCTTTTTAATATGACAAGCACATTTCTTTGGATCCTGATCTAAAGTAGCGGTGATGTTTTTCTATCTCTGTATTTGTGTTTAACTTACATTCCATTTCATTTCATTTCTACTGGCTCGCATCAAAAATCTGGCATAGGATTTACCCTTGTTAGGTACCCTATGTTTCTGCTCTCCTTGCCTTTGATGTTTTCTACTAAATGTGTTATCTAAGGGTTGATTTTAGTTAATTTAACTAGTGTAGTGGATGTCATTGCCTGCTAGCTGATGTATGAATTGAATGAATTTGTTCTTAGATGTTCTTGTTAGGATTTAATTGAAATAATTGGGAACACTAGGAGGTCTAGAACCCTGTCTCTATCTCACTAGCATCCTTTTCAATTGATTGAACCTTTCTAAGATCCCTCAAGCTGGAGGTCGAAGCATTGAGAGTTCAAAGTCTCTCTCTAATCTCGGGTCTTTAACTTTGCGTTCTAAATCTGTATTGTTTCCTTCTCCCTTACCATTCCATACCACACTATCATCTTTAAGATCCAATGTTTTAGATGACTAGCCCAACTGAAAGCCTGCACATTGAATAGTAAGTAAACCCTTTCCTGACTCCATTGCCCAATGGTCTTGAATGCTCCCTGGAATACTTCACCTCTGCCTAAATCCTCTTTTCTCATCCTTGTCTTATATTGAACCCTTCTTTCCTGATGACCAACAACCAAACCAACAATCAAACAAACAAACCCTGAGCCTTATAACTAGCCTAATATATTAATTTTTGAACTTCCAAGATATATACCTTAAAAAATCATAGAGAGATCCCTCTCTGGACCTAGGAGGGCTAGATCCTGAGGTCTAAAAGTGGTTTGATGTTGTCTCATCTTTTGGTATTGCCAGCCTTGCCAAAACATAGGAACACCAACATACTGCATCTGGATCTATCTGTTATGTTTTATGCAATACTGCGCTACTGTCTTATATAAGTATATAATGTGTTGAGCACCGTAGCGTAGATGATCTTGTGCATGTAGATGGGAAGAAGACCTATAGATCTAACTCTGGAATAGGTGATCTGGTCATTATGAAGCCAGATGCAGCTCTGCTTGCCTTACCTATCCTTTCTTAGGGTGCGGAAACCTGGTTCCAGCACCCAGCCATACTACTTCAGGTGAGACTTTGACCTGCGCAAGTAGGTCACTGCTGAAAGGGCCAATAGTATAGGGGTTTGTTGGCAAACCTTATAGCAACCCGATCTGATATTACAGAGCCTAGATCTACAAATTCCTTTCACATCCACGTGCTTAATCTGTAATATTCCTAATTAGCCTAAGCTAATAGGAATATTCAATTTTGTTTTGTTTTTCATACTTATGAATAAAATTGTAAAGGAGGACCAATAATGACTCCTAAACATCAAAATAAATCAATGCTCAATGTGAAACAAGCTAATTTTGAGCTACTTTTATAAACACACTTAAGTGTGAACGAGGCTGGAACAATTGACTGGGTCAACAGGACCAAATCAACAGCACTGTCTAGGTGCAATGTATCTCCAAATGGCACATCCCAGTCCATGTTGGAAGCCACTCATGTGAATGAGGCTAATTCATCAAGATGGTTTAGGGTTTGGCAAGGCTCCCACATTATAAAATAAGGTTGAGGACACCAAGAGAGGGGTTGATCATTTGATATTTCTGAAGCTATTGTCTGTTTAGACAACCCTCATTCTCTAGCTGTTTAGCTGAGAATAGTGTTGTTTAGTAATTGGGTGTTCCTGGTCGGGAATCCCACCTCCCTTCTTAAGTAGCTATTGGAGGATACTTATTCTATCTTGTCCACTATCAGGCTTCTACTAAGCTTCATCTTCCAACCAAAATTCAGATCCTGATGAGGGTTTGATTGTTTTTGTAAGCTGCAGCAGTGGAAGCTAGATCTATTTAGATTTAGGCAAATCTAGTGCCTCTTCTCAGTGAGTGTGTATTTTAACCTCCTGGAAGAGTGTATTGGATCATTAGGGCTGCATTTTCAGATCAAGGCATCAGTCCTAATCACTACTGAAGCTAACAACGCAGTTTTCCCTTCCATACTGCGTTATCTGCAAGAGGAAATTTGCAGGGTGTTTTGACTGCTATTTAGAGGAGAGATCTCCGGTGATAGGGTTCTCCCTTTCACTGTGGTGATCCATGGATTGGCCAGCCAATCCATGTTTGTTTCAGATCTGATTTAATTATATATTTATTTACTGTATAATTTCTGAATATTTCTGCAAACTTGTAATTCTAGATCTCAGATCTACTCTTGTACCTTCATGTTTTGATCAAAACCCCAAAGGGAAATTGTAGAGGAACTCATCTAGTGTACAGATCTGATATGAATCTATATTTTTGTACATAGATCTGTTATAGATCTGAAATTTAATATTAATCTGCTTCAGCCTATAAAATAACACTGTCGAGCTTTGTAATCTCATCTTGTTGTTGCAGCACCTCAATCTTGAGGGTTTCTTCTGTGATTCTTCTGTTTACCTATTGTAAATTGTATAAACCATGCTATAGATCTGATTTAATGAATTCCATACCATATTTCATCCATCACCTTCATAAAATCATATTTCCTATGCTTCAGTAATTTCTGCATACCACAAGTCATGGGGATTGGGCATTTTTAAGCTATATCGGGAGTGGTAGATCTATTTAACGTAGCTAGAGTCATTTTTTTGGGCTGAAATTTGATATGTAAGTCTCTTATGACCAAAGCTACGAGATAAAACCATCACTTTCCCTTATATTTATGCTAGTATCTGAAATTAACCATTTTAGGGCATAAATTGCTGCTTTTCCCCAACTTTCGGCTCATAAAATGAAGTACAGTTTTTTGTTGTAGCTTGGATTGATGGATCTGTGTTTTTAACATGTCCTATGAGTTTATTTGATGCTGCATATCCATTACCAAGTTTATATATTGCTGCAGTCCCTCTTTGGGGCATATTTTCAAGGAAACTAGGTGTGGGAGATCTGTTTAACCCACCTAGAAGGATTTATTTTTTATACCCTCTTGGATTTAGGACTTAGATACTCATATATAAGGGATCCAAGTGCTGGTTTTCATTTATGTAGCAGCCATTACTAGGAAATGTGTTTTCTAGTCATGCCTTGCTAACTGTTCCAGATTTGGAATATTACATAATCGCAATGATACTCACAGTAATCAAAAGATCATGAAATTATATAAAGATAACATAGCTATTCCATATCTTCTTGCAAAAAATGTAACAGAAAAATCCTAGATCGTAGCATAAACAAGTAACACAAATATATTCGCAGCTCGAATCAATAGCACATCAACATACATTAATCAACCAAGCATCACAGAGTCATTTTAACAAATTCAGATATCCAAAAATACTTCTACATTCATTAATCCTTCAGATCCACTTACAATACCCAAATCCAAACTTACGCACATAGCAGTAGGGTCCACACACAGCAGGATGGGGAATCTCCATGCACACAGCAGCAGGAGTCCTTCCCCAACAACCCTAACCAGATCTATCAATTCACACTTAGCATCAATTTCTTATCATTCTTAATCTATCCTATCGCTCAAAAAGGTTAAACTACTTATACTATTTTAGCCTATGCATCCAATGGTCCGCAAACCGTGGTTTGCGGACTATTACTAGTCAATAGTCATTGGGTGGTAAGACGAGGGGTAAGAACCTATGCATCGTTCTAACATACTTGAGCAGGATCACTATTGCTACACTAGGGGACTTAGGAGTGTGAGCTTTGGGGTTTTTTTTAGAATGTGTCTTCAACTATGAAGTTGTTGGGTGGTAAGACGAGAGGTAAGAACCTGCACATCTCTCTAACATACTTGGGAGGGCTCACCACTATAGAACTGAGGCACTTATAGTGAGGATTGATACACATAGGGTCCATGTGTGCTCATAAGACAACAGAGAAACCAAAACACCTCCACTCTAACTAACCATAAGAAATACAGTTCGTAAAAAGGAAAAGAAGAGTGCAGATTTGAGAAGGAAGACATTCTTTGGGGATCTGATTTCAAAAGCAGAGAAATAACAATCCACTTCATACAGAAACAATAGGAAGAAAGGACCACAGAAAGATGTTACTATATCAAAGCTGCTGAGGCATATGCAAACATCATATCCACGCTTGAAATTAAGACCCCAGATCAGAAGAAACAGTGGGAAGCCATTGATTAAAACTTAAGAATTGAAGGACAACCTAGCAAGGGGAAGCCAAGGCTTGAACCGGAACAAAGTTTACTTGATTATCATTATCTAGATTTAGGTAGTGCAGTGAAATAACTGGTCCTGGAATAGCCTAATCTTTCACCCATCAATCAATCCCATGCACATTCTAAGGTCATTTCATCTCATTAGGAAGGATCAGTTATGGGAGATGAAAAAACTAATGGTACTATTACTACTTTTGAATTCCCGATACTGGCAACAAGGGATGAAGCTCCTATGAAGAATATTTTGTATCATCTCTTCCATCCTTCCAAGAGATGGCTATCGAAGATCCTGATACCTCTATGTTCGAATTCAATGTCTTATGTAGGAGTTACGACTACATTTCAAACTCTCAGAAGGTAAAACTGTTTCCTGCTACTTTGAAAGGGGTAGCATTGAGATGGTTCATGGGACTGAGTGCTGGCTTGATTCAGACTTGGAGTGAAATGAAGGAGAAATTCCTCTCTAAGTATCAAGATTACTGTCGAACCGGGGATTTGAAGGAAGAAATATTCAGGATTACACAGAAGGAGGAGGAAATATTAGAAGATTATATGGAATGATTCCACTACAATCTACAAAGGTCCAAGTTTGGTGACTTAGCCCCGGAAATTATGAAAATAATATTTCTAAGAGGTATGAGAGATGACTGTCTAGAACACTTGAATCTGCTAGGAAAGGGATACATATCACAAGAATCATTTGAAGAAATAATGAAGCTCTGTCTGCGGAGTTCAAGAGGATCAACCAAGGGGAGGAGTTCAATTTGGGACACTTCAGTCCGAATACAAAAGTTTACAAGTGAAGGACTCAATAGAGTAGAGATTAG
Source organism: Pinus albicaulis (assembly GCA_034641835.2). Taxonomy (NCBI): domain Eukaryota; kingdom Viridiplantae; phylum Streptophyta; class Pinopsida; order Pinales; family Pinaceae; genus Pinus; species Pinus albicaulis. Next base: position 1,990,716,975 of record CM076578.1, read on the forward strand.
GAATATATTTGAGGATTTTAAAACCGATCTCCTCATTACTCTATCTGCCCAGATTACCACGACACAAGTCAAGAAAGCACAAGGAGAAGCTAATGTGGCTTTGCAAATATTTTGTCCTTGGTGAAGAAACAAACAACTACAAAGAGAATGTGAACTGGGCAACATTAGCTTGTGCAATATCTATGAGCTAGAGCATTCCACTAGTCGATGCCCAAAACTACCCAGACTAAAAGCAGAACTTAAGGAATCAAGTGAGGAGGTCTAGTATTCCTACTTCATCAGACCAAGGAGACCATGGCAGCCACGACCTACAGGTATGCCTCCATATTTTTCCTCTTTTAATTCTTGGAATAATGTTTATAATTTTCATCAATTCCCATGGACATATCCTACTCCTTCTTCAACATAATTTCCTTCACCCTAGAACCAATGGCCTTCCCCTCCACCAATGTAATATCCTCCATCTCAACCTTATCTTTGGAATCAGAATTGGAGAGGTAATTGCCAATTTCTAGCTCCCTCTACACTACCAATGCAGCAACAGTTACAACTGCCTCCTCTCCAAACTCCTGCACCTTCTGTCCGACCCCAATTACCTATGCAACTTAACACCAATCTGAATAATAAGGAATTCTAGAACCTAGAGGCTCCGAATAGTTTCCATACTTACCTTATCACTCCTATTAGACTCAATGAGATTCATCTTGATTGTGAAAAGTAATTAGACCTGAACATTCTCTTATCATTACCGAGGAGGAATGTGAGTCACCCAGAAGGGGTATAGTCGATTCTGAAGTGGTTGTTACACCTGTAACACTCGATACAGCACATAATGTTACAACTATAGAAACTAACTTATGAAGGACTTCTACTCCTACAACAACCAACCTAGGTAGTGCTGGTACACCTGTGACAGTTGAACTAGTTTTTAGGGCTCAAGATCCTCTGTATCCTTGATGATTAAGTGAAATTGGGATAGCATCACAAACTGATTCTGAGCTTCTCAAGGAATTACAAATTTTGTATGTATGGATCTCGCTGTTACAAGCTCTCAAGGAAGTACTTATTTACACTAAACCAGTGAGAGATCTGTGTGTCAAAAAGCCTGGAAGGAAGCCAAGGGACCCTGCTACTATCCATGTTATGGGGAATCTCTCTAAACTAATGATTGATCAACCTTTTTTAACTAAATAGAATGACCCAGGGAATCCTACAGTTACTATGTATATTGATGACTAGCCCATAACCAATAATTTAATCGACTTAAGGGCGACCATTAATGTGATGACCAAGGATATTTTTATCTCCCTAGGACTCCACAGGCTTAGACCTACACCCACAATGCTTGAATTAAAAAATAGGTCCCGTTTTAAACCCAAAGGGGTGTTAGAATATGTGGTGATTACTGTAGCTTCTTGGAGATATCTAGTTGATTTTCTCATTTTGCAAACCAAATCCAACCTAGGTGGGAATCCTTTGATTTTTTGGAGACCATGGCTAGCCATTGCAGATGCATTTATTAGGTGTATATACGGATCTATTATGATCTTAGGTGGGAAGGCCACCAATAACCTTAACCTTTACCCCCCAGCAAAACCCCATATGGATTTGAATAGTCCCTGATGGAATGAGTTCGAACCTGAATCTGATTTTTCTCTACCTCTCCTCACACTTGGAAAAGCACAATATTTTAAATATGAAACAGAGGAGGGAATCATTAATGGATTTATTAGTAATTCATTCTCTGTTTCTTCTGTTGGAGATCCAGGGGAAGAATATGAGGTAGAAGATGTAAATATTGAACACATGAGAACCACTCTACATACTGACAATAGTCCGGTTGAAATTGAGCCAGGAAAATACTTAAACATTAATCCTAACTTGACTGTTGAACAGAACAGATCGTTGATATAGTTGTTACAGAATTATAAAAATAAATTTGCATGGGGTTACACTGACATGAAAGGAATCCATCCCAGCCTATTCACTCACCAAATTTACCTTAAATATGGCTGCAAACCAGTTAAACAACTGCAACATCGAATGAATCCCAAACTTAAGGAGGTAGTGAAAGAGGAATTATAGAAACTTCTTAATTCCAATTTTATCTATCCTATCTCTGACAATCAGTGGGTGTCTCTGCTTGTCATTGTTCCAAAAAATAACTACAAGTGGAGAGTCTGTGTAGATTATAGAGAACTTAATAAGGCCACCCGGAAGGACCATTTTTATTTTACCATTTATAGATCAGCTCTTGGATACTCTTTTTGGGAATTTTTTTTTTCATACTTGGACGGGTTCAGTGGCTATAACCAAATACCAATTTCCCTAGAATATCAGGATAAGACAACCTTTACTTGCCCATGGGGTAATTTTTCATACATAGTCATTCCTTTTGGCCTTTGTAATGCACCAACAACCTTTCAGAGGGAAATATTAGGTATATTTTAGGATCTGTTGAATGACTTCCTTGAAATATTCATGAATAATTTTACACCTTACGGTGATGCTTTTGAAATAGAATTAGTCAATTTGGAAAAGGTTTTGGAATGATGTGTATAAACTAATGTTTCTTTTCGCACCGAAAAATGCCACATGATGATGACTGAGGGGATCGTGTTGGGACATTTCATCTCAGTGGATGGAATCAAGGTAGAACCTGCAAAAATTGAGGTAATCTCGAGAATTCCAACTCCCAAAACTCAAAAGAAGTTACATAGCTTTCTCGGACATGCAGGGTACTACAGGATATTTATAGAAAAATTTTCAAAGATTTCATCTCCTTTGTTTTCTTTTCTCATGAAATATGTGGAACTTGTGTGGGCAGGGAAGTGTGAGCAATCATTTTTGAAGTTGGAGAAATGTGTAATAGCAACACCTGTCTTGCGAGGACCAAATTGGAATCTACCATTCCATATTGTTACATATGCATCCGACATGGCTGTAGGTGTTGTTTTGGGCTAGCTAGAAGAAAAGAAGTCTTATGCTATTTATTATATCTGCAATAACTTAACCCCAGCTGAGCTCAATTACACAATGACCGAGAAAGAATTCCTAGTAGTAGTGCATGCTATTCATAAGTTTCAACATTGCATCACCAAGTATCAAGTATTTGTACACACTGACCACTCTGCCATTCGATTTTTAATAAATAAGCTAATTACTAATGGTAGAGTCACACAATGGTTATTATTATTACAGGAATTTGATATCACTATTTTAGATAAACTTCGAAAGGATAATGTAGTCGCTGATTTTCTTTCTAGGTTAACTATAGGTGATAATTGCACTCCTACTGAGGATTATTTTCCCAATGAGTATCGTTTTTTCCATATCTACTCACTCACCATGGTATGTAGATATAGCCAACTATATTGATGTAGGTAAATTCCTGCACTATTTATCTTCCAGAGACAAAATAAAGATCATACAACAGAGTGCCACTTACTCCTGGATAGAGGGAAATATCTATCACACTGGACCGAATTTTCAGATTCGACGTTATGTTAAATAAGATGAGATTATTTATATCTTGAAGGATTTTCATGAGGAGCCCTATGGGGAGCACTTTGTCGACAATAGGACAAGGTACAAGGTACTCTCAACAAGGTACTATTGGCCAACTATATTCCGGGTTGCCAAGAATTTTGTGAAAGGGTGTGATAGCTACCAAAGGATGGGCCAGCCACTGCAATTAGGTGAGATGTTGTTGCAACCTCAAATAGTATTAGAACCTTTTGGGAAGTGGGCCTTGGATTTCGTCAGGCCAATTAATCCCTCATCATAATAGAGGTCATACATATTGGTTTGTACAGATTATGCCACAAAATGGGTCGAAGCGAAGGCATTAACTAGAGCTACAGAGCAGGCTATTTAAGACTTCCTGTTTGAATATATTTTTTTTCGCTTCAAGATACCCAGAGAGATAGTGATAGATAGGGGGCCCTAATTCAAATCTCATCTGATTCAGAAGCTTCTTGAGAAGTATGAAATTCATCATAGGATCAGTTCACCTTATCATCCACAAGAAAATAGCCAACTGGATCGTACCAAAAACGTTATTGAGTGGATTTTGACAAAGATAGTAGCCAACCACAGAAGAAATTGGGTTGAAAAACTTCCAGAAGTACTATGAGCTTACATAACAACATGGAGGAATAATACGGGCTTGTCACCTTACAAATTAGTGTATGGTAAGAATCCTTTATTCCCCATAGAGTTTGAAATAAAAACACTGAGAACAACATTACAGATAAATCTGGATTTGAGCATAGCACAAAGACAAAGGTTGAATAAGCTAAATGAGTTGGAGGAGAAACGGTTGGCTGCCATTTAGTAGACAGAGATCATTCAGCAACAAAGAGCTATATGGCATGACAAGTTCATTGAAAAGAAGAAATTTTAGAAAGGAGATTGGGCTCTCTTGTATGATTCAAGCTTCAAGGATTTCGAAGGCAAGCTCTACACCAGATGGCTAGGTCCTTATGAAGTAGATACAGTCTTTGACAATGGGACTATAAAATTGGTTACCATTGATAGTGCTAAGACGTCGTTACTAGTTAATGGGCACTCTCTGAGGTTATATCAACAACCTGATTCAAATGATTCATTTATTAACATTGTCTCAGACTCTGATCTTCATGTCACAGCAGGAGGGGGGGAATTCCCCTGTGCGGCTTGAAATTTTATTTTCCAATAAATGTAACAGCTGAAAACCACTTTTGTGGTGGTTGTTACACCTGTTTAAAAATAATAAGTAATATATATATATATATATATATATATATATATATATATATATGACAAAAGATGATGTTTTGGAGAAAAAATGAGTGTAACAACCACCACAAAAGTGGTTTTCAACTACTACCAGGTTGTCTGACTACGCCCTGAAAGAGGTTTTCACAGTCAGATTCTTATATATATATATATATATATATATATATATATATATATAATAACAAATCTGGCTGTGAAAACCTCTTTCGGGGCGTGATCAGTTAACTGTGTGAATTTGAAAACCTGCACTGTGGTGGGCTGACCACACTCATTTTTTCTCCAAAACATCATCTTTTGTCCTGCATATTTCACATGATGGTGTTGAACATTTGTTTTCAGTCTTTCATTTTTCTTATCAATAAAAGTTTTATGAATGATAGCACATTTGATGTCTTGGTTGTTACATATTGTTACGTATGTAACAACTGACAAATATCAACAACGTTTTTGAAGTTTGGCCATTTTCCTCACAAGAAACAATTATTAGAATATCTTGAAGGTGATCGCCACGATTGTTGGAGCAATCACGCCATCACATCAATCTCTTCCTCCATATATTTTTAGGTACGTCGCCAAAAAGGTAACATTCTCATCCTCTAATAATTTATCATTATGGAAAATTAATGACAATCCTTTTGACGGTCATGGACCGCCGTCACCATTAAAGTTGGGGGGGGGGGGATGAATCTTGTCATAATCTGTTAGGTCCCTATATTACTAGTATAGTCCCTTATTTTTGTTAGTGTAACCCCCTTATTGTTATTATTGTACCCTTGTAACCCCCATTTTGTTATTATTGTGCCCTTAAATTATTATTGTTAGGTCGGCTAGGATTACATTGGGCCCACTAGGATTACATTATGGCCCCATGGACTCCTATATATAGAAAGGAGGTTTTGTAAATTGTATCATCCAAGAATTCTTCATTCATGTAATGTATTGGAGATTGCCCCCTCGAAGTGGCTCATTTCTAAGGCGTGAATATCTCTTTTCTTCTCTCTTTAGAGCTGGTTACACAACATTTGGTATCAGAGCTTTGGGATTCTAGGGTTTCGCTGCTCCAAACAGGTCATCGTGGCATTTTCGCTGTAACGTTTTTTCTACGAAGCTTCAGACGCTGAAATTTTTAGGGTACGAAGCTGAAATCTTGAGGAAGGTTGTCTAAAAATTTCAGATCTTGGTTCACAATATTTGAGGAGATATCATCTGTGGAAGTTAGGTATTTTTTCAGGCTCATAAACAGGTCATCGTGGAAATTGCGCTATAAATTTTTTTGTACGAAGTTTCAGAGTCTGAAATTCATATGGTGCAAAGCTGAAATCCTGAGGAAATTCGTCAAAACATTTCAGATCTTGGTTCGCAATATTTTTGGAGATATGATCTGTGGAAGGTAGTGCTTTTTCAGGCTCCTGAATTGCATCTCAAAGAGGTGATCGTGGGAAAACTTCAATAACTCTCTCTCTGGGCCTCAGATTGAAGTGCCGTAAAAATTGGTCGTGAGTACACAGACTGAAGTTTTTGGGCTAGCAATTTCAGAGACAAAGGACAAAAAAGTGACACGTGGCAAGTCGTACAAGTTCGCTCTACTGAACCAGTCCAGAATTAGGTAATTGTGGGAGATTGGACACAAATTTGTCTTGGAGAATCCAAATCAGGTCATACCTGTGGCATTCAAAATATAATTCAGAGGGCTACTTCAGTGCGGAATTTCAGATATTGAAAATCTGAAATAACAGAGATAATACAATTTCAATATCGAGCTCCTCAAAGCTAGTAAAAGGTGTGTATTTTTTTCCGAATTGCATAAGTCTTGTTTGAAGAATCAAGTTGAATTGATTCCAAGGGCATCTTGTAGAATAGATATAAATATTGGATTCTAAAATGGCCCCTAAAAATAATTCAACACCCATCAAGCCTTCAGAAGGCTCTACCATGACTCATGAAGATGAAGAATTGCAACATGATCTATCAAAATTACAAGAACAAGTGCAACAAATTTCACTCTCGCAAAGAGCGGCAAAAAATGAAATGGAAGTTTTGAAGAAAGGTGTGGAAGTGAAGATGGATGGTTTGAAGAAAGGCATGGAAGCTAAGATGGATGGCGTGGAAGTGAAGATGGAAGGTTTGAAGAAAGGCGTGGAAGATAAGATGGATGGCATGGAAGTGGGCATGGAAGCTAAGATGGATGACATGAAAGACAACATAGAAAACATGAAGAATGATCTAAAAGAATACATGGAAGGCTTGATGACAAGCTTAAAACCATAAATGATTCCTAATGGCGGAAATATAGGAGAAGAACCTCATGATGAGAACAAAATAAATGTTAATCGTGATTTCATAAACTCGAATGTTGGTGGGAAGAACCACCATATTCCAAAAATGGATATGAGGAAGTTTGATGGAAAGGATCCTGTAACATGGATACTACGGATGGAGCAATATTTTGATCTCCATAACGTGCAAAACACACAAAAGGTACGCATTGCAACTTTACATTTAGAACAAAATACATTTGTATGGTATCGATGGCTTTGCTCCCGTAAAAAAATTGTCACTTGGTCAATTTTTACGGAAGAAATGATAGCACATTATGAGAATACAAAGAGCAACACCTTCTTTAGCCAATTGATAAATCTCAAACAAAAGGGTTTAGTGGGGCAGCACATTGAGGACTTCCAAAAATTGAATATAAGGGTAACTAATATTCCAGAGGAACAAAGGATTGATCTCTTCTTAGGTACTCTAAAGGATAACATCCAACATGAAGTTCGTGTTTTGGAACCTGATTCATTGGAGAAGGCATTCGGGTTGGCAAGAAAAGTTGAATGTAAAATTATGGCGACAAGGAAGCCTACCACTCAATTCTATAAAGAAGGAAGTGTTGCTACGCCTAGATTTCCACAACCTACAAGGTTGACACCACAACAATTGGAAGAAAAAAGAGCAAAAGGGCTTTGCTACAGTTGTGATAGCAAATACACTAAAGGTCATAAGTGTGCTGAGAAAAAATTATTTTACATAGATTGTGAAGAGGAAGAAGAAAATGAACAAGAAGAGGATATACACCAGGAACCAGCCCCAGAAGAGGAAGAAATGAATCCGACCATATCGTGTAATGCACTGGCAGGAATTACCACTCCCCAAACTCTCAAGATAAAAGGACAAATCAAGAAGAGAAAGGTAATAGTGTTGATTGATTCAGGTAGCACCCATAATTTTATTCATTGTAAGGTAGCCAAAGAATTAAATTGTTTCCTATACCCAGCACCAGAATGTCAAGTGATGGTTGCAAATGGAGGAACTATAAATTGCTCTGGAAAATGCCATAACATCAAGCTAACCATGGGGGAATATGTGTTGACTAGTCCAATGCTTTCCATTCCTATAGGAGGTGCTGATGTTGTACTAGGAGTACAATGGTTACAATCTTTGGGGACGGTAGCTTTTAATTTTCAAGAACTTTTCTTGAAATTTTTTTCAGAAGGAAAGGAAGTCGAATTACGGGGTATTGAAAGGAAGCCGGGAAGGATAATAAGCTCTAATGTCATGACAAAGCTTCTAAAGAAAGAACAACGAGGCGTAATTGCACAATTATGCTCACTAGAAGTTCCAACATCAAAATCATCTATTTCTGCAGATCTTCAACAAGTCTTGGACAATCATTCCAAGGTGTTTGAAACTCCCAAAGGACTCCCACCTATTCGTGATCATGATCATGCTATTCATTTGATTCAAGGAAGTGTTCCTCCAAACATCAGGCCTTATAGATATCCTTACGTCCAAAAGAGCGAAATTGAACGTATGATTGCAGAAATGTTAGAGGCGGGTATAATTCAGCCTAGTCAAAGTTCTTTCTCTGCTCCTGTAGTATTGGTACACAAGAAGGATGGATCATGGCGAATGTGTCCGGATTATAGGGAGCTCAATAAGCTCACCATTAAGGATAAATTTCCCATTCCTGTGATTGATGAATTATTGGATGAATTACATGGAGCAATTTATTTTACCAAGTTGGATCTTCGTTCGGGATATCATCAAATTAGAATGAAGACTGAAGATATTCCAAAAACAGCATTTCGAACTCATGAGGGTCATTATGAATTTTTGGTCATGCCTTTTGGCCTTACCAATGCACCTTCTACATTTTCAAGGGTTGATGAATTCCATTTTCAAACCCTTCCTTAGAAAATTTGTGCTAGTATTTTTTGATGATATACTAATCTACAGCAGGTCTTGGAAGGATCATATTGAACATGTTGACAGGGTGCTCAAACTATTGCAGGAGAAACAATTATATGCAAAAACATCCAAATGTTTCTTTGGAGTACAAGAGGTGGAATATCTGGGTCATATTATATCTCACGAGGTGTTAAAGTAGACCCTAACAAAATTAAAGCCATTAAGGAATGGAAAGTCCCCAAGACAATAAAGCAGTTGCGAGGATTTCTCGGGTTAACAGGCTATTATCGCAAGTTTGTTAAGAATTATGGGAGAATAGCGGCACCTCTAACAACATTATTGAAGAAAGATGCATTTTCATGGACTCCTGAAGCAACTAAGGCCTTTGAACGTCTTAAAGAGGCAATGTGCCTAGCACCGGTCTTAGCTACGCCAGACTTCACGAAAACCTTTATTGTGGAATGTGATGCCTCAGGAAATGGAATTGGTGCGATTTTAATGCAAGAAGGAAGACCCATTGCTTTTGAAAGTCGTCCAATCAAAGGAAAGTATTTACAGAAACCTATTTATGAGAAGGAAATGTTAGCAATACTGCATGCACTAAAGAAAAGGCGAACTTACCTAATGGGAAGACACTTCAAGGTAAAAACCGATCATGATAGTCTTAAACACTTTTTGGAACAAAGACTATCGTCAGAAGAGCAACAAAAATGGGTCACAAAGATGTTGGGTTATGACTTTGAAATAATCTACAAAAAGGAAAGCTTAATGTTGTTGCAGATGCACTCTCAAGAAAGAATGAAGAGGTGGAAGCATTGCTTTGTGCCATTTCTATTATCCAACCAGATTGGATAACTGAAGCAAGAGATGAATGGAAGAAGGACAAAGATGTATGGACACTCATTCAAAGTTGCAGCAAGATCCTAGTACATCTGATACATTTAGTTGGAAAAATGATTCCTTATGGTACAAAGATCGCTTATATCTTTGTAATAATTCCCAACTAAAACAAAAGATTCTTCTGGAAGTGCACACTTCTCCTTTAGGAGGACACTCAGGATTTTTAAAAACTTACCACAGGGTGAAGAAAGAATTTTTTTGGGATGGCCTTAAATCTGATATTCAAAAGTTTGTGGCGGAATGTTTGGTTTGCCAGCAGAATAAAGTGGAGACAATTAAGACCCGGGACTTCTACAACCTTTATCCATTCCAAGTCAGCGTTGGGAGGAGATTTCAATGGATTTTATCACAGGTTTACCTAAGTCTGAAGGAAAGAATGTCATCATGGTGGTAGTTGATAGACTTACCAAGTATGCACACTTTTGTGCATTATCTCATCCATTTAAAGCAAGTACGATTGCTACTACATTTGTGGACAGAATTCAAAAGCTACATGGAAGCCCAAGGGTTATTGTGAGCGACAGAGATCCCATTTTTACGGGAAATTTTTGGACAGAGTTATTTTCTTGTTTGGGTACTAAATTAGCTCATAGCTCATCTTATCATCCTCAATCTGATGGTCAAACCGAGATAGTAAATAAATGTTTGGAAGGATATCTTCGTTGTTTTGTATCTGATAAACAAACACAATGGGTCAAGTGGTTACCTCTTGCTGAATGGTGGTATAACACTTCCTTCCATACTGCAGCAAAAATGACCCCATTTATGGCACCTTATGGATATCATCCACCATCCATCACATCATCTTTAAGGGAAAATTCGAAGGTTCAAGCAGTGGAAGATCACATCGAGCATCAGCAAGAAGTTCTCCAACTCTTAAAGGATAACCTGAATTTGGCACAAATCGAATGAAACAACAGGCAGATCAACATCGCAGCGAGAGAAGTTTTGATGTAGGAGATTGGGTATTTTTACGGCTACAACCATATAAACAAATGTCCCTCAAGCAAGCTAAGAAGGATAATGAATTATCGCCAAAGTACTATGGTCCTTACAAGGTGTTGCAAAAGATTGGTACTATGGCATACAAATTGGAGCTTCCTGCTTCTTCGCGAGTACATCCAGTTTTCCATGTTTCATGCTTAAAGAAGGTTATAGGAGAAAATCTTCCAGTTCAAACAATATTGCCGGAACTTGATGAGGAAGGAAAAATCATATTGGAACCAGAAGCGGTCATGGAAACAAGAACTCGACAACTACGGAATCGATCAATTTCAGAGTATCTCATCGAGTGGAAGAACTTACCCACTGAAGATTCTACATGGGAGGATGATAATTTTATACAGAAGCACCCAGAGCTACTCAAGCGTTGAGGACAACACTTTTTGAAGGAGAGGGGCATGTTAGGTCCCTATATTACTAGTATAGTCCCTTATTGTTGTTAGTGTAACCCCCTTATTGTTATTATTGTACCCTTGTAACCCCCATATTGTTATTATTTTTCCCTTAAATTATTATTGTTAGGTCGGATAGGATTACATTGGGCCCCACTAGGATTACATTATGGCCCATGGACTCCTATATATAGAAAGGAGGTTTTGTAAATTTTATCATCCAAGAATTGTTCATTCATGTAATGTATTGGAGGTTGCCCCCTCGAAGTGGCTCATTTCTAAGGCGTGAATATCTCTTTTCTTCTCTCTTTAGAGCTGGTTACACAACATAATCATGAAAAATCCGTTAGCCTTTAAAGCTTCCATTACTCCAATGATTACCAAATTTAACACCATATCAACCAATCATGACCAGATCTTATCAAAAAGGGGATAATTGGGAACTAATGGGAATAATGTGTGGGTACGAACCATTAATTTAAAATGCTCAACCATCATGACATTCCATCATCTCCCTTAGCTAGAAGTTATTGTACCCTTTCTCAAAAATTCTCAACCCAGAGATTACAGAGAAGGTTGTTGTAATACGATTAGTGCATTGATACCCTGGCTAACTGAGCTAAAGGAAGTAATCAGCGGGATAACAACACAAGATGGGGGGATCCGCAGTGAGGTATGAACCAAATTCTATTGAGGCATTGAAGAATTTCCTGGAGGCGTATCAGATATTCAGAGATACTACGTGGCTCGAGTATTTTCAGAATTTGAAAGGCTTAAATGAAGAAATTGCAATGAAATTTTCTAGAAACCTGAAAAACTATCGGACCAAAGTCAGGGGCTTGTAGATTGAAGTAACAGAGGATGTTGTTTCCTGAGTGACATAACTATCAGCTGAAGGCAGAAGGTGGTTCAAAAAAAAGGTCAATGATCCTTCTCTAAAAGAGGATTTCCTTGAAGGAGAGGAGAATCTTGAGAAGAAAGGAAGAGGGGTAGACAAGCTGTCACTTCCCCAACCATGGGCGGATGTTGCTGTGAATATGATAAAATATATCACCTGTGAAGGGAGGTCCACTATTGTTTTTAATTATCATTTTCCCTTGTTGAACCATCTTTAGCACCAACAAAGAATTAACCTTCCATATTTCCTACTGGGAAATATCAATCATATGGCTACAACAGTCAAAACGACAATACACCTGGAAGCTTGTGTTACCAATCATGGTCTCATCAAGTTAATTATATTGGATGCTTTCAAACGGAAAAGAAAGAGCTGGGAGGAGTTCAAATGAAAGAGGCCTAGAATGAGCTGAGGAAAACAAGTTGGAACTTTGGGAGAAATTCAGGAGGAAGCTAGAAGCCGAAATTATTCTTCTAAGGTCAGAATTGAGAAAAGGCCCCTTGATAAGTTGATTAGAGACAAATGGCCAAAGAAAATGGTGAAAATTAGCATGTTTGCAGAATCGCCATCTACAAATGAAGAGCAGGAGGTGGCAGAAGAGCCGAAAGAAGAAGAAGAAGAACCTTGATCAGAGGAACCCACCTCGTCAGGTAAGGACGAAACTCAGACCCTGTGTATAGAAATTGAGAATTTAAACAAAAAAAATGAATATTTGAAGTAGGAATTAGCCAAATCTAGGAAATTAGAAGCCTCAGGGCTATGTACCCTAGCTGAAGCTGTTAAGAAATTTCAGGGGGGGGGGGGGGGAGAAAATTCCAAGATCAGTATGTGTGGCATGTTCCCAAGAATTAGCAGCAACAGGATACAAAGTTTGTCGTGAAAGCACATGCTTAAGGGAAACTCAAATAGATCCTGGGGAGGCTACTCCATAAGAACCTGATGAAGATATTGCTGCTCCACGAGAACCAGTAGTTAAAGGAGAGCCTCCCATGGTAATCGACCTAGAAGCCGACACACAAGAACCTATAGAAGCCATTTCTATTTCAGAGGAACCAACAATAGATACAGAGGCTGACCAAGGCGAAAATAAAAGGACTGCTACACAAGAACCTACCTATGGCGTTGTTGTTACACAAGAACTAGTAGTTGAGGTGGAGAAATCCCACCTCATAGAGGTTGTCTCACCCACAATTGATATTTCATGTACTAGTAGAACATTGAGCTCCAATGAGGGATGGAGCTTTGAGAATAATTTATTGATCTCTGAATTGCAGAAGTGGAAGCAGGAGGCACTCTTCGTTCAAGAGGGAGTGATCTCACTAGATGTACATCAAAATAAACTAAGTGCCCTTCAGGAAAAATAGTTAGAGAAAGAATTGAAGAGGATTTTGGGGCAATGGAGATGAAGAGAAGCTGCAAAGAAACAGGAGGAACGACTGGTGTTGTTACAGCAACAGGTTCAGGATTTGACTGTTGATAAGCAAAATCTTCATGATCTTGCCCTCAACTTGTTGGGGTGTATGCGACCTTCCCTATCCTACCCTATTTTTCTTTGGGAGTGCTATTATTTATTGCAGTTGAAGGCTATCATGAAAGACAGGCCTTATGTGGGTACTTATACCCACACCTTTGTTGATGTTTTTCATTCCAGCCACTTTGATAAACAGAGATTGTTGTGCAAGCTATTTTTGAATAAAATTATTTGTGAGCATGCCATCATGTAGATGGTGGCAACTGTACCCTCATATATGGGAGAATTTTAGTTACGTTCCTTCATTTCATTCATGAGAAATCAAATCAAGTGGCATCTGGCTGAGAAATCAATGGAGACTAATGAAAAGAAGACAACGATATGGATAGAGCAGAACCGGGAAGGGTTGCTAAACTTAGGCGTGAAATTAACAAGTTTTTGAGTAGTCCATGGCTGAGGGGACTAGCTGATACCTTTACAGGAAGAATCGTGGAGTTCTGCCTCAATCAATCTGCACAAATTAAGATTCGAGCACTAACAGGGTGCCTCAAACACACCGAAGCAAGTAGTGTCGAGTTAAAAGAAGGGGATCCTTTTGTATTCCAAAATTTTGTACTTGTTGTTACATGTATATTAGAATACGCTTGAGTGGTAAAATCCTGTGGCGCCTTCTGGATTGAATTGAAATTTATATTTCCTTTTATATGGTTGCCAGTGGAAGAATACCAGGACCACTATGCGTTGAGTAGTGATGAAGAAGAGACCTAGCCAAGACAATTGTTTGCTACTCAGGGGTACATGATTCCAGACGAAGACACAACTGGGGCCTATGACTTCATCGACTTACATAGGAGGTATAATCTGGGGAGATAATATTTTTTCATGAGGACATGCAAGCACTTAATCTCGGGGGAGATGTTGGGTGTCATTTATACTCATGTCCGACATTTTCTTCCCTCATTTATGCCTTTTTGACCTTCAACCTAGAGGCTATACTTATCTTTTTCCTTTCCTTTACCTTTAAACAACACAACTCTACCTTGTTTCATTACTTCTCCATTCTCGTTAATTATTACAATGTATTATTCCTTTTCATGGATAACTAAGATGAACATTGGGAGAAGTCCTTTGGTATTTTTCTATTCTTTCAGATACTATTTTAGGCACCGGGACCTACGACATACAGGCGCACAGAACCAGTCAGAATAATTTTGTTACAGCGTGTCATTACACAACGTTGCTACTACGCACAACGTCACTTTGGCTGTCACGCCTTTTTCTGTTACACCATGATGTTGTTACAGATCCGCTGCTACAGTTGCGTTGTTGTTTGCGTATTATTAGATACCAGATGTTGATCTATATTTGAAATTTAGTACGATACAAATGTCGTACTCCAATGACAGTTGTAGGAGTTATCATGTATTTTTATTTATAATAATACCTTCAATAAGGTTTGATTGAAATCAATGCTTTCCCATTCACGATTTTCATTAAGGGAATTGGTTGCAACTATATTTACTTTATTTTGATCAGCATGAGAATCGGGAGATTCTCATGACTGATTTGTTCCTCATTTTTTAGAAATGTAATTATTATATCAACACTGTGACGTTCAAGGTCAGGGGGTTAGTAGGAAATAATATCGCCATTTTGACTTTGTAACTTTTTCATCACCATAATACAAAATATCGTGTTGTTGCTGTTACATGTGTTGACTAATTTAATTCTCATTTAGTTCTTAATTCTTCCTACACCCTGCTAGGGAGGAAGGGCCCTCCTCTTTAGTAGGGATTTCAGTCGTGATATAGTTGTATTATATCTTATGTTTTTTCATATTCATGGCGTGCCATTGTTGTTGTGTCAGTTATAAGTATATCTTCTTCAATTTCAGGTATTTATCATATTGCTACACAAATCCAATTAGAGGGACAATTGGGGTATTTAGTATGTGGCACGCTAGATACAGGTTTATTTGAAGTGTGGTTACATTCTTGTTGATCCTTTTTATTCCTGCATGAGTGTTAATTTCAGCAATTAGTTAAATAATGATTTATCCTTGTTTTATTTTTTCTTTTGGTATGATGTATCCGAAAAGAAAGTGTAACTACCATTGAAATAAAATAATTTCTTGGTCGATAATTTATGTGGGTCGTCTTAGTCATCTAAAAGTGATTAATAAAATCCAATAGAGCGCACATAAGAGTTGGAAGCAGTGCAGAGTGCATGGATACGTATGTCAACAACAGCGCAGAGAGTCCAGTAGAAATGTGTATTAGGATCCAAGAGTCAAAAAATAGGATCCAAGAGTCAGAAGACTCTGATGACAAATTCAATGTACTGATTCAGTTATTTGGAGGCTATTCAGTTTCTGGAGAGTTGCATGTGAAAACACTAGAGAAGTGTTGCATGCAAGAACATTCCAAAGGTACTAGATCGTGATAGCTTGATTCCTTTCTTATTGAGAGGGAGTGATGAAATTTGCAACAAGAAACAGTGAAATTGGCATCTAGAAATAAAATCCAAAAAATGGCACCCAGAAATGGATACCATGTGAGGCTTTTTATTTAATTATCACTTAACTAAATTGAAAGTAAATTGTAATTTCATCTCATAACATTTTGTATCAGTTAACTAAGTGAGATAGACTTAGTTAGCTCAAGAATTTTTATTTGAGGGTCAAAGGTGAGGCATGTAGAGTGATTATATTATTTTCAACATCCAATTGTAGTTTTAGCACTAGTGTGATGTGAGTGTAATCAATTAACTAAGATTAATTGAGTTAAACTTAGTTTAACCAATTATAACTGAGTGATGAGCTAGTGAGAGGTCAAGTGAATTAAATTATATTTAATTCACAAGTAGTGATATATAAAGTAAATGATGATTCACTATTAATAGTTGCATGCATGTCAATTCTGATGATGACCTAGTTGAGACAAAGGTTAAAGGGAAGTAAACTATCAATTGTGTTGGCAAGGAAACAGGTCTCGCGGGCAAGACCCAGGTTTACGGATTGGGCCAACAAGGGAGTCCACTGTAGTCTAGCACCACGCCGGCATTTTCATCCTACTCCAAAGAGAAGAGAGTCTCACCTGAGGCATGCCATGATCACATGAAGGAGGGGAACAAACCGATATCAGCAGATGGATCTGCAACTCAAAGCTAACGCAGAATTGTACACATACATAACACTGTATATAGAAGATCTCTCAGAACATCATGCAGATAATAAGCAATTAAAATTTTAAAGTACTACAGGAATCATGCAACACATTTAAGAAATACAATATACCAGCAACCTTCAGATTAATGCTTTGGATAACCAAGAAGAATTCTCGGCTCCCATTGTTGAAGACCATTTTGTGAATTCTCCTTGGTATACTGATATTGTTTATGTTTTGCTTAATCTGAATACGCCTCCTGGTTTATCAAAAACAAAGGCAAGATTCCTAAAGTTAAAAACTGTAAACTATTGCATTATTGATAAATGTCTTTATTGGAAAAATGCAAGTGGTGTATTGCTTAAATGTTCATTTCGTTGGGTTTGATGCAGTATAAGATTAAGCAGAATACCATGAAGGAGAGTGTGGAGGCCATTTTACTGAAGTCAACAGCCAACAAAATTTTGAGGGTCAAGTTTCTATTGGCCCACTCTTTTTTCCCCGATGTTCACAAGATGACCACCACTTGTCACAAATGCCGCTTATTTGAAGGCAAGAGAAAATTACTACCCCCGCTCTTGCATCCAATCACTGTTGAAGCCCCTTTTCAACAGTGGGGACTTGACTTCATAGGAGAAATCCATCCACCATCTTCTGCCCAGCATAGGTGGATTCTTACTGCCACAAACTACTTCACTAAGTGGATAGAAGCCATTCGTTGTAGGCAGGCCAATGATTCAGTTATCATAAAATTTATGGAGACTAACATCCTCTCCAGATTTGGCTGTCCTACCAAGATCATCACAGACAATGCAGCAACGTTTGGATCAAAGAAAATGGTTGAATTCTGTCACAAGTATCATATAACATTGGGACATTCCACAGCCTATTACCCTCAGGGTAATGGACTTGCTGAATCTTCCAACAAAAGCTTAGTGAACATAATCAAGAAACTGTTGGAGGACAATAAAAAGTCTTGGCACAAAAAGTTGATCCATGCACTTTGGGCTGACAGACTAACTCTGAAAAAATCTATTGGTATGTCACCTTTTCAGCTGGTGTCTGGTACAGATGAAATTTTTCCCAATAGTCTTGGTGTACCAGTTATGAAGTTAATTCAAGAGTTGCAGACGGGAGAAAATGACCTGACCAGAAGAATAAATCAGACCATTCATCTTCAGCAAACCAGAGAGGAAGTGTATAACAAAGAATTGCAGAAAAAAGACAGTATCAAGAAGATATTTGATAGAAGAACAAAGGCCAGCAATTTCGCGATTGGGGACAAAGTTTTAAAGTGGGACTCAAGAAGGGAATAAAAGGGCAAGCACAGAAAAATTGACAACCTATGGCTTGGCCCTTACTCTATTCATTCAGTTGCTGGAAATAATGCATTTTTCTTGCAGGAACTGGATGGAACAGAATTGTTTGGGGGTCCTGTCAATGGCAAGATGCTTAAGCATTACTTCGATTATTTTTTTTGTTTTGAAGCCTTTTACTTTATCCATTTGTGAACATTTCATCCACTCATCGTATCTCAAAGTTATGAAAGATCAAAAAATACAAAAACAAAGAAAATAAAGAAAACAGGGCAGAAATGAAAACAAGAAAGGCAAGGCCCCATGCCAAAAGGAGAAAACAAATCTGAAAGTGTGCTAGCTCAAACGCCACTCCTCAAAACACACTTCTAGTTAGTCAAACTGTTTAATCTTGACTAATTAGCTTTGAGTTTTCTGCTGATAGGATAGTGAATTCGATTTTCCAAACTGTTCAATCTTGGCTTATCAGTAGATAGAATTAGGTTAGAAATAAAGGTTCAAACAAACTCAAAATCTGAACCAAAGTTTCCAAAGAGAGATGACTCAAAAATGTTTTATTTTCTGAGTCATAAAAGAGAAAAGCTGGTTCTGATTTGCCCAAAATCTGAATCAGATATCATGGAAGAGACAGCTCAAACTAAAGCCAAAATAGAGCTGAGAGAATAAGAAAAGGCCATGATGAGAAATTTTCAGATCTTAAGCCTTCCAATTTTTATTTTAATTTTCTGCAAATAATAATCTATGTGCAGCTTGTTCTTATGCCATAGATCATAGCGAGTCAAACAGCTCAATCTTGACTTGATTATTTTTAAATTTCTGTTGTAGAATTTAGAGAATGAAAGTCTGTTGGACTGTTTAACCCCTACAGACAGTAGATTAGGTAGAGAAATATCTGAGCCCAACTATTTAATTTGAGTTCAGGGAGAAATAAGGAGTAGAAATAGATTAGATTTCCTGCTTTCAAAAGAATAAAATGTTGAGAATAGATTTTGCCAATCCAAGTGCACTCTGATGAAGAAAAAAATGTTAGATCAGTAGGATTGGGTAGGTAGAAAGTGGTATTGATGAAATTCATGTTTCTTTCATGACTGATATTATTCAGAGAAAAGAAAGAGCAAGCAATGGGTCAGGCACCCGTCAGCATCCCAGAGAAATCAAGTCTGAATTCTTGATACCTTCAAGAAGGCACCATCCCCAAGTGGAGCCGCTGTTAGCCACCTATATTTTTCTTATCATGTCAGCTGGTGGATAAATATTTTTTGCAGCCTTCAAGAAAAAAATTCAGTCCTGAAAGTGTTGGTGCTTGAAGTCGTTTGGTGAAACTCATGTGGCTGGTTAAATCTTCATACCTGTTTCCTTCTCCAAACCTCTGATGTCCTACAAAAATCCAAGTCAAGTACTGCTGCATTCCCTTTTTCTTTCCCTTCCTTCCAACTTGCCTCATCCTCCATTTTTCTTTTCTTCCATGAAATCCCTACAATTCATATGTTTTCCCTCTATCCCTTCATAAAATCCGTTCCCTAAGGTTAAAAACCCACTTTTTGATCTTATTCGAACCTTGATTACCCCTTTTAAAACATCGAAAAATCATATAAAGGGCATATTTTATGTGCATTTGGCGTTTTAGCCCTCTCCGGTTAAACCCATGGACCGTTTTCCTCCATATTCCCGAGCGCCGAGACTCACTGTTTAGGCCTTAGACGCTAAACCAAAAAGACCCCCTTTTCCCTTCGAAAAACCCGAAAACCCATTTTCTAAAGTTTAATGGAAAATATTTAAAGTCGTGTGTTTGTTTGCCGCGATCAATCTGGACCGTCGATCTGCTCCCCAGATCCGACGGAGTGGAGCACACCCCACCTGGTGGACCCCCCTCCTCCGCGCCATTTTCCAGAAACCGCCGGTTTTCATTCCGCACCGCCTTCCGAGCCGGGGTGGTTTTCTCCCGTCGGCCAACGATTCCATACGTTGGCCGACACGTGTCCCCGTCGTTGTTTCAAAACCGTCGTTCCATCACCGCTTTTCGCGCGCTAATCTTCGTACCAGTACCACGCAGCGGAATCCACCTCCACCGTCCGATCTGGGCCCTCCTATCCGACGGCTGCCGATCGCCCCACTTGCTCAACCTTTAACGGAAATGCGCGCCCGTTAAACCGTCCATCGCACTTCCAAACTCAATCCCTGCCATCGATATCTGCAGATAGACGACTATTATTCATCCTCCTGATTCCATCGCTGGGTCAGACATTCTCCCACTGACTTCCCGTTGCCCGATCCCGACCGTCGATTTCTACAGATCGACGGTCTCGATTTAATCTTTCTTCAACTTTTCCACGACCGCCCAGATTTAATCTCAGCCGTTGGATGATGCCATCCAACAGCCCGCGTTCCTCCGCACATTCCCCAAAGCAGATTGGCCTATAAATTGGATTTTTTACGTGTTTTTTGTATTTTGCAGGGTTAAGGTCATTTGTTCGTATTTTTAATGGAAATTTCGGACCAGGAGGGTGACAATCCTCTACATTTCGATTTCTCCAAGGAAATCACTTACAGAGTTAATTTCCACGTCCCTTTAATGTTTCCACCAACATTGATGCCTTTTCATGTCTGCCCAGCCCTGCACAACGAAGAAACCGTGAAAATAAACGTAGAAAAAGGGTATCAGAGTTTGAAGACCAGAAATAAACCAGGACAGCAGATTAGTGGCAGATTGGTGGGGATTAAGGCTAAGACAGTTATCAAACGCCTAATCCCTGCTCTCAGACACAGATTAAAGGAAAAAATCTAAAGCGTTTCATCAGGAAACCCTTCACCGCCACAGATGGAAGAAAATTGATTCTTCCCACCAACTAAAGCACCACCTATTGCCTCAAAAAGCTCAATCAGAGGCTGAATTTATTGAACAAGATCAGATTTCTGCCTCGAAACAGCCGAAGAATTACTTCTGCCAGGAATTTAATGAAAGAATGTCAGCAAAGCAATCCTATTGATACACAGAGCCTCAAAGGTCAACAAAAGCTCCCTTCGAGCTTAATTTATAAATGTAAACTGATTAATGCAGTGGAACACCTGTTTGATTTCTTCATCGAGCCCCCAAAATCCAAGAAGACATTAATTCTGCATTAATTATATTTGAGATCTTTTCATCAGATCTCACCTCCTCATCCTTCTATAAATACTTCAGTAGAAGATGAGTGAGGGGTTGGATTGGTTGGTTGTTAATGTAAATTGCTGAAGCATTGTTTTGTCACTGAGCTGAAGATTCTTGATTGTAGATAGGATTTCACTGGCTCTTGGAGCTCTGCTTGTAACGGATAGGTTAGGTTATGAGGAAAGATGACATAAAACACTAGATCTGAAGATTGTAACTGGTTTGAAGTATCAATACAAGCTGATTTATGGGATCTTGGTCTTTGCTGATTGTGATGTTCTTCTCACTGTAACTTGTATTTTGATTCTATTTTCAATTTGTTTCATGTTCCACTATAAAGAACAGTTTAAACAGGGTTAGGACCTACTGTATATCAGTAACCTTCTCTGGCTGAGAAATATTTATTTAAATGTTTTCTTTCAACTGTGTTATTTTAAAATGATTTAATTCAGTCTAAGTAAAGGGATGTTGGCGTTCCCTCATCTTTTTGTCACAGGTGAATTTTATTTTTAAATGTTACTTTCAATATATGTTGTGTGAGGGTGAACTGAGGAAATCAAGGTTAGCCCTATGTCCCTTTCTTATTTGCTCAACTATTTGATTGTTTCTCTTAGGAAGTGTTAAAAGCTGACTAGTTTCGAAGTACTTATCAGATATTAGACCATTATGTGTTATCTTTGTGTTTCCATTTGTTTTTATATGTTTTTTCTATCAGAAGTATATCAAAGGCTAGATAGTTTCAAAGTACTTACCAGATCCTAGTTTGCTTCTATGTTTCTCTTAAGTGCCTGGTCAAAGGCTGGCTAGTTTCAAAGTTCTTACCAGATCCTGGGCTGCTCTTTGTTCTGCATCTATCATTTCCCTTTCTTATTGTATCACTCCATTCCATAAATCAAACTTTAAAAAGATCCTTAGGCATAGATGACTTGCCCCATAGGCCACTCTTGAACCTGATTGTTCCAATTAAATCCTCTTATGACTCCATAGCCCAATGGACTAAAACTTGCCATCATCTTTCTTCTTGATCAAAGCTTACTCTTTTGCTTGCAACTTCTCACCTTTGAACCTGTTTGCATATAGATCTTTCCGCCTCAGACAACAACTATGTTCAACCATCCGAAAAAACCAGAAAAAAACCCTTGGACTTCATAGCTAGCCTAATACCATTACCCTAAAACTTCAAAGACAATATCCATCTTTGTACCTATCGGAGAGATCCCTCTCCGGATTCAGGAGGGCTAGATCCTAGAATCCCAAAGTTGGTTGAAATGATGTTAACTCTGTGATCGGACTTTTTCCAATCTTGCTTGTTACAGAGACCTAACATTTCTGGCGACTCCGCTGGGGACACGAACCCAGAAACTTCATAAGATCTTGAGAGTAAAAAGCAGCCTTTTGAAGCACTACCAAAGAATGGTAATCATGATGAAACTTGTTTGAATCAGTGACAAACTAGGTCAACCCTAGGATTCTTTTAAGTTTTTATCTAACCTTGGAAAATCAGCTAGCTTAGCCATAAGGATAGACTGTCTTTGTTTCATAACCGTAGCTAAGTTCTGAGGCAAAGTTAAGACATTCTTCTAAACCACAAATAAAAACAATTCGAAAAATACCAAAAAAAATTTCAGATTGGTAGTAAAACACTAGTTTTTGATACCATGTTTACACTTTTGATGTGTTTTACCCTATACTCTTAAGACAGAGTCTGGAAAGGTCCAGGTAGCCTCCGGATCTCATCCTCTTTTGGAGGTGACATATCTGGTGAATGCCCTCCCAGTCAATCTCTGGTTAGAGTTTGTTGTGTTTTGAGATATCCTTGAAAAGGAAGGTTTCACAAACACTGTGGTGGACAGTGTACCCCTTTGAAAACACTCTAGACTTTCCACCTGGCGACTCCACAATCCTGAACAAACCTTAAGACTCCACTGGGAAGAGCCCTCATCATTGTAATATCCTTCAAACTTAGTTAAAAGGCTGTAGGAAGAGAATTGAGAAAACAGATTAGTTGACCTTTCAAATATTATCATATCTGGTTGAACTTTTCTTGTTTATTTGGGTCTAAAAACACAGCATAGTGGCTCCTAGAAAGATTCACACTAGAGCCCATCCCGACCCTGATCCACCTAAGATAGTTGATAACCCAGAAAGAATCCTTAGGAAGTTTCCTAAGATACAATTTTCAACTGTTTTCAGATCACCCCTAAGAGCTAATTCAGTCCTTGAAAATCTTTCAGCGCTTCAGAAATCACAAACTGACTTATTGAAAACATTCAGGACTAGGTCATTTGGCGATTTAGATCAACTAGATTCTGAGCCTTTACTTTCATCTCTCGAAACAAGTGAGCTCCTTGGGGATAGAGAATCAACACCTCCTGATTTACATTTTCTACATAATCTAGGTGCCTCTCACCTAAAATCAGCTTAGCAATCTACCGATGTCCCATCCACTACCGTTCATCCTTCATCCACTATTCAAACCACTTCATTTCAGCCCCACTATGCTCCCTTAGTCCTTCCTGTGCCATTAGTCAACCTTCCACAGGAATATCAGTCCAAAATTCCATTGTATGATGCTAGCAATACTATAACATCATCTCAACATGTGGACAAGATGAATGACTACTTTGACAGAAATGAAATTGATGATGATTCTGTCAAGCTTAGACTATTTGCTCAAATTTTGGGGGGAGAAGCAAGAAAATGGTTTAAAGGTTTAGCCCCCCACAGTATTAATGATCTCCAAGGCTTCCATCAAACATTCTTAAACAAATGGGAAGTGAGGAAGAATCCTCTCCAAGTCCTTGCCGACTATAACAATCTCCACAGGAACCCTGGGGAAAGTGTACAAGCTTATTGTACCAGATTTAACAGTGTGTATAATGCACTTTCCCCTGAACTAAAACCTCCTCAGGGCTCAGCTTTAAACAAATTTCCTGAAGGGTTTGATCCTGATATGACATATTCACTCAGAGAAAGAGTTTTTGCAACCCTTGAAGATATGCAAAGAGGTGCCCTTTCTGTGGAAGTTAACCTTATGGAGAAGAGAGCAAGAATGAAAGCTGAAAAGAGAGTATCTTTTAGAGAGGAATCCACCCCTTCTACTTCAAGCTCAAAGATGAAAAGAATGATGGAAGAAATGATGAAGAAAATGAGCATTCTAGAGAGAAAGCAAGCAAGTCTAAATCAAAACGCTCCTCAAAACAGAAACCAAAACCAGAATCGGAATATTAGAAGGAATCAACCTTTAAACAGACCCAGGGAAGATGATCAGCAGATCACTCCTCCCTTTCATCAAAACTATTTGAGTGAGGTTGAGCAAACAGATCAAATAACAGAAGAGGATGATATAAACTTATTTGGGGTAGATGATGATGACTTCGAGGTTCATTATGATAAGAAACAAGGCCTTTATACACCTTACGATGAGGAAAGAGATGATAACGAAAATTATTATCAGAACATGGAAAATGCTGTCATAGAACCTTCAAAAGAATATGAACTCAGAAGTAAATCTAATCAACAAATCCCCAACAACAAAACCTCTGATAAGCCTTCTCAAAACAACACTGCAACCTAACCTAAAGTAGTCAAACAAAAAGACAAAACAGTGGCTGATAATTCTGGTAGTGGTAAAGAGAAAGACACTCAAAATATTGAAAAACAGAGTGCAAACATTAGTGGTACTAACACCTCGGATAGTACTCCTGGTAAAACAACTGTTTCAACTGTAGATAAAACAAATCAGCAAACTGTTGTTGCTGATAAAATGGCAGTAAACAAGGCTGAAATCAATGCTTTAAAGAATCAAATTCCTTTTAGCCTCGAACAGGAAATCTCAAAAATCAAAATTTCTGTTCCTTTGACTGAGTTAGCTGCCCAACATGTATATAGGTACAAAATTTTGAAGGCTTTAAACATGGAAGAAAATGAGGA
This sequence comes from Pinus albicaulis, assembly GCA_034641835.2. Taxonomy (NCBI): domain Eukaryota; kingdom Viridiplantae; phylum Streptophyta; class Pinopsida; order Pinales; family Pinaceae; genus Pinus; species Pinus albicaulis. The sequence continues at coordinate 1,990,742,160 of CM076578.1, forward strand.
TACACTCAATCTTAGTGACGACTATCCAGAGCTTATTTTTGGTCCAAAGATTGAAGGTAAATTCCAAGAGGGTCCTGTCCCTCCCTTTTACGTAAGCTTAAACATATTAGACAAAATTCTGCACAATGCTATGCATGACTCGGGCGCTTCCCATAATTTAATGCCAAAAGCTGTAATGGAAAGCCTGGGTCTTGAAATTACCAGACCTTATAAAGACTTGTACCCCTTTGACTCAAGCAGAGTCAAATGTCTAGGATTGATAAAAGATCTCTGTGTTAACTTAGCCCAGATTCCAGCCAAATGTTTAGTCATGGATGTTGCTGTGGCTGATGTACCCCCAAAGTATGGAATGCTTTTATCAAGATCTTGGGGGGCTAAGTTACAGGGAACTATGCAAATGGACATGACCTATGCGACTATCCCTAGAAGACTTTACAGGGAATCCCACATGTAGTACACAGTGACAAGTCAAGACCAGCCTCAAAACTCTCCCCTGTATGCTGTTAGTACAAGCCTTGATTCTTTTATCATGTTTAATGATGAAACACTTACAGAACAAATCATTTCAACAGAATTAACGGCTGAAACAAAGGAAGGGGAATACAACACTGAGCTGTCAAAACAGTCTATTGTATCTGAAAATCCTAGCAAACTAAACACAGGTCTTGAACTGCAAATCATCGATCCATTAAACTTAAAGCTTAACAGTCAAGAGAGCAACCCTCAACCCGATGAAAAACCTAAGGAGTCAAGTCATGCAAAGGACAAGCACCAAACTGATAAAGCTGAAAATGTTCCTCTCTGGACCATGTATTTTGATGGGTCATGCACCAGAACAAATGCTGGTGCAGGTGTCTGGATTACTAACACTGAAAACAATCATACGGAGTATATTTCATGTAAATTAAACTTTCAGTGTTCCAACAACATTGCAGAATATGAATCCCTTCTCTTAGGCTTGCATCTCTTGAAAAATCTAGGTGCCAAAAGAATTAATGTATATGGGGATTCTGAATTAATAATTAGGCAAGTCAACGGGGAGTATAATGCAAATCACCCCAGACTTAGGGCCTACAAGAATGATGTCATGGATCTTTTAAAAACATTTGAGGAGTCCAACCTGACTTTTGTCCCAAGAAAAAGAAATATTGCAGCCCACAATTTAGCCTTTGCTGCTAGAACCTGCCCAATGCTATATGATGACACATCTCAGATTAAATTCATACCAGCTGTCCCGGATAACAAGAAATATTGGCAGGTGTTTGATAGAGATAAACAAATAGAAGACTTCATGCAATTCAGAAATGAGTTTGAACTTCATAGTTCGGATTCAGATTATGAGATAGATTGCAGTGAAGAAAATTTTCTTGGTGAAGAAGAACCGTCTCCTGAGCTTGTAGATATTAACCTTCAGACTAGCAAACTTAGAAACCAAACAAAATTGAGTTTAGAGTCTGAAACAGATGAGTTGGAAACTCTGCATTCCAAGGATGATAGTTTGCCCAAGGGTTTGGCCCCTCTAGAAGAACTGTTTGATTTTAATGATGTGGCCAACAAACCCAAACTGGAACCTGTGGAAACTGAGGTGGAAGAATGTAATATAGGTAGTGAGAAAAAACCGAAAATGATCAAACTATCCAAAACCTTGCCAGCTCACATTAAACTCAAATACCTAGAGCTGTTCAAAGAATTTTCTGATGTTTTTGCATGGAGTTACGAAGATCTTAAATCCTATGACACTGAAATAATACAACACAAAATCCCTCTTAAAGAAAACCAAAAACCATTCAAACAGAAACTGCGCAGAATAAACCCTGTCCAGTTGCCATTGGTTAAGAAGGAAATCATGAAGATGTACGATGCTGGTATTATTGTCCCTATTAGATATTCTGAGTGGGTGTCTAATCTGGTGTCTGTTAGGAAGAAGACTGGAGAAATCAGGCTTTGTATAGACTTTAGAAATTTAAACAAAGCTTCATTAAAAGACAACTACCCTTTGCCCAAGATGGATCATATTTTACAAAGGGTGGTGGGGTCTAAAAGAATTTCTTTGCTGGATGGCTATTCAGGGTATAATCAAGTCTTAGTTCACCCCGATGATCAATTAAAGACAACTTTTACTACACCATGGGGCACTTTCATGTATGTGAAAATGCCTTTTGGTCTAATGAATGCTGGAGCAACCTTTCAGAGAGCCATGGACATAGCATTCTCGGAAGAATTGGGCTTCTTCATCATTATATACCTTGATGATGTCACTGTGTTTTCAAAAACAGATGAAGAACACTTAGAGCATTTGAGGAAAGTTTTCGAGAAGTGCAGAAAGTTTGGGATATCTTTGAACCCTAAGAAGACTTTATTTGGTCTCCAAGAAGGTAAACTTCTTGGGCATATCATTTCAGAAGAGGGTATAAAGATAGATCCGAAGAGGATTGAGGCCATTTTGAAAATCTCTCATCCTCGAAACATCAAAGAGTTGCAGTCTTTCATTGGAAAGATTAACTTTCTGAGAAGGTTCATCCCTAACTTGGCTGAGCTCCTTAGGAATATCACAAACATGCTGAAGAAGGAGCGAGGGATAAAATGGACCTTGGAAGCAAAGACATCCTTTGAGCTGGTGAAACGAGCGTTAACCAAAACACCGGTTCTCATAAGTCCTGATTTTTCAAAGGATTTTTATATCTTCTCATTTGCATCAGAACATACCATAGCTGCTGTCCTTTTACAGAAAAACCCACAAGGACAAGAGCAGCCTATTGCATTCTTTAGCAAGGCGTTAAGGGATGCTCCTTTGAAGTATAACATTATGGAGAAGCAAGCTTTTACTTTGGTAAAGGCTTTGAAAGACTTCAGAGTATACATCCTTCACTCACATATTATTGCCTTTCTTCCAAATTCAGTTGTTAAAGACATTCTAACACAGGACCCAGATGGTAAGAGAGGTAAGTGGATTTCTGTTATTCTTGAATATGATTTAGAGATAAGACCCACTAAGCTCATCAAAGGCCAAGGTCTAGCTAGATTAATGGCTGAATCAAATTGTGAAGTTCTCGATATTAACATGATTAATGCTTTGGATAACCAAGAAGAATTCTCGGCTCCCATTGTTGAAGACCATTTTGTGAATTCTCCTTGGTATACTGATATTGTTTATGTTTTTCTTAATCTGAATACGCCTCCTGGTTTATCAAAAACAAGGGCAAGGTTCCTAAAGTTAAAAACTGTAAACTATTGCATTATTGATAAATGTCTTTATTGGAAAAATGCAAGTGGTGTATTGCTTAAATGTTTGCCTGAGTTTGATGCAGATAAGATTAAGCAGGAATTCCATGAAGGAGAGTGTGGAGGCCATTTGTATTGGAAGTCAACAGCCAACAAAATTTTGAGGGCTGGTTTCTATTGGCCCACTCTTTTTCCTGATGTTCACAAGATGACCACCACTTGTCACAAATGCCAGTTATTTGAAGGCAAGAGAAAATTACTACCCCTGCCTCTGCATCCAATCACTGTTGAAGCCCCTTTTCAACAATGGGGACTTGACTTCATAGGAGAAATTCATCCACCATCTTCTGCCCAGCATAGGTGGATTCTCACTGCCACAGACTACTTCACTAAGTGGATAGAAGCCATCCCCTGTAGATAGGCCAATGATTCAGTAATCATAAAATTTATGCAGACTAACATCCTCTCCAGATTTGGCTGTCCTACCAAGATCATCACAGATAATGCAGCAACATTTGGATCAAAGAAAATGGTTGAATTCTGTCACAGATATCAGATAACATTGGGACATTCCACAGCCTACTACCCTCAAGGTAATGGACTTGCAGAATCGTCCAACAAAAGCTTGGTGAACATAATCAAGAAACTGTTGCAAGACAATAAGAAGTCTTGGCACACAAAGCTGATTCATGCACTTTGGGCCGACAGATTAACTTTGAAGAAATCTATTGGTATGTCACCCTTCCAGCTTGTGTATGGTACAGATGCAATTTTTCCTAACAGTCTTGGTGTACCAGTTATGAAGTTAATTCAAGAGTTGCAGACTGAAGAAAATGACATGATCAGAAGAATAAATCAAACCATTTATCTTCAACAAACCAGAGAGGAAGTGTATAACAAAGCATTGCAGAAGCAAGACAGTATCAAAAAGATTTTTGATAGAAGAACGAAGGCCAGCAATTTCAAGATTGGGGACAAAGTTTTAAAGTGGGACGCAAGAAGGGAAGACAAGGGAAAGCATGGTAAATTTGACAATCTATGGCTTGGCCCTTACTCTATTCATTCAGTTGCTGGAAACAATGCATTCTTCTTACAAGAGCTGAATGGAACAGAATTGTTTGGGAGTCCTGTCAATGGCAGGATGCTTAAGCATTACTTCTCTTGATTCATTTTTTTGTTTTGAAGCCTTTTACTTTATCCATTGTAAACATTTCATCCACCATTGCATTCAAAGTTATGAAAGATCAAAAATACAAAAAACAAAGAAAATAAAGAAAACAGGGCAGAAATGAAAACAAGAAAGGCAAGGCCCCATGCCAAAAGGAGAAAACAAATCTGAAAGTGTGCTAGCTCAAACGCCACTCCTCAAAACACACTTCTAGTTAGTCAAACTGTTTAATCTTGACTAAGTAGCTTTAAATTTTCTGCTGATAGGATAGTGCATTCAATTTGCCAAACTGTTCAAACTTGGCTTATCAGTAGATAGAATTAGGTTAGAAATAAAGGTTCAAACAAACTCAAAATCTGAACCAAAGTTTCCAAAGAGAGATGACTCAAAACTGTTTTATTTTCTGAGTCATAAAAGAGAAAATCTAGTTCTGATTTGCCCAAAATCTGAATCAGATATCATGGAAGAGACAGCTCAAACTAAAGCCAAAACAGAGCTGAGAGAATAAGAAAAGGCCATGATGAGAAATTTTCAGATCTTAAGCCTTCCAATTTTTATTTTAATTTTCTGCAAATAATAATCTATGTGCAGCTTGTTCTTATGCCATAGATCGTAGCGAGTCAAACAGCTCAATCTTGACTTGACTATTTCTAAATTTCTGTTGTAGAATTTAGAGAATGAAAGTCTGTTGGACTGTTTAACCCCTACAGACAGTAGATTAGGTAGAGAAATATCTGAGCCCAACTGTTTAATCTGAGTTCAGGGAGAAATAAGGAGTAGAAATAGATTAGATTTCCTGCTTTCAAAAGAATAAAATGTTGAGAATAGAGTTTTCCAATCCAAGTGCACTCTGATGAAGAAAAAAATGTTAGATCAGTAGGATTGGGTAGGTAGAAAGTGGTATTGATGAAATTCATTTTTCTTTCATGACTGATATTATTCAGAGAAAAGCAAGAGCAAGCAATGGGTCAGGCACCCGTCAGCATCCCAGAGAAATCAAGTCTGAATTCTTGATACCTTCAAGAAGGCACCATCCCCAAGTGGAGCCGCTGTTCCTATATTTTTCCTATCATGTCAGCTGGTGGCTAATTATTTTTTGCAGCCTTCAAGAAACAAATTCAGTCCTGAAATTGTTGGTGCTTGAAGTCTTTTGGTGAAACTCATGTGGCTGGTTAAATCTTCATACCTGTTTCCTTCTCCAAACCTCTGATGTCCTACAAAAATCCAAGTCAAGTACTGCTGCATTCCCTTTTTCTTTCCCTTCCTTCCAACTTGCCTTATCCTCCATTTTTCTTTTCTTCCATGAAATCCCTACAATTCATATGTTTTCCCTCTATCCCTTCATAAAATCCGTTCCCTAAGGTTAAAAACCCACTTTTTGATCTTATTCGAACCTTGATTACCCCTTTTAAAACATCGGAAAATCATATAAAAGGCATATTTTATGTGCATTTGGCGTTTTAGCCCTCTCCGGTTAAACCCATGGACCGTTTTCCTGCATATTCCCGAGCGCCGAGAATCACTGTTTAGGCCTTAGACGCTAAACCAAAAAGACCCCCTTTTCCCTTCGAAAAACCCGAAAACCCATTTTCTAAAGTTTAATGGAAAATATTTAAAGTCGCATATTTGTTTGCTGCGATCAATCTGAACCGTCGATCTGCTCCCCAGATCCGACGGAGCGGAGCACACCCCACCTGGTGGACCCCCCTCCTCCGTGCCATTTTCTAGAAACCGCCGGTTTTTCATTCCGCACCGCCTTTCGAGCCGGGGTGGTTTTCTCCCGTCGGCCAGTGATTCCATACGCTGGCCGACACGTGTCCCCACCGCTGTTTCAAAACTGCCGTGCCATCACCGCTTTTCGCGCGCTAATCTTCGTACCAGGACCACGCGGCGGAATCCACCTCCACCATCCGATCTGGGCCCTCCTATCCGACGGCTGCCGATCGCCCCACTTGCTCAACCTTTAATGGACATGCACGCCCGTTAAACCATCCATCGCACTTCCAAAACTCAATCCCCGCCGTCGATCTCTGCAGATAGACGGCTATTATTCGTCCTCCTGATTCCATCGCCGGGTCAGACATTCTCCTGTTGACTTCCCGTTGCTCGATCCCGACCGTCGATTTCTGCAGATCGACGGTCCCGATTTAATCTTTCTTCAACTTTTCCACGACCGCCCAGATTTAATCTCAGCCGTTGGATGATGCCATCCAACGGCCCGCGTTCCTCTGCACATTCCCCAAAGCAGATTGGCCTATAAATTGGATTTTTTATGTGTTTTTTGTATTTTGCAGGGTTAAGGTCATTTGTTCGTGTTTTTAATGGAAATTTCGGACCAGGAGGGTGACGATCCTCTATGTTTTGATTTCTCCAAGGAAATCACTTACAGAGTTAATTTTCGCGTTCCTTCAATGTTTCCACCAGCATTGATGCCTTTTCTTGTCTGCCCAGCCCTGCACAACGAAGAAACCGTGAAAATAAACTTAGAAAAAGGGTATCAGAGTTTGAAGACCAGAAATAAACCAGGACAACAGATTAGTGGCAGATTGGTGGGGATTAAGGCTAAGACAGTTATCAAACACCTAATCCCCGCTCTCAGACACAGATTAAAGGAAAAAATCTAAAGCGTTTCATCAGGAAACCCTTCACCGCCACAGATGGAAGCAAATTGATTCTTCCCACCAACTAAAGCGCCACCTATTTCCTCAAAAAGCTCAATCAGAGGCTGAATTTATTGAACAAGATCAGATTTCTGCCTCGAAACAACCGAAGAATTACTTCTCCCAGGAATTTAATGAAAGAATGTCAGCAGAGCAATCCTATTGATACACAGAGCCTCAAAGGTCAACAAAAGCTCCCTTCGAGCTTAATTTATAAATGTAAACTAATTAATGCAGTGGAACACCTGTTTGATTTCTTCATCGAGCCCCCAAAAGCCAAGAAGACATTAATTCTGCATTAATTATATTTGAGATCTTTTCATCAGATCTCACCTCCTCATCCTTCTATAAATACTTCAGTAGAAGATGAGTGAGGGGTTGGATTGGTTGGCTGTTAATGTAAATTGTTGAAGCATTGTTTTGTCACTGAGCTGAAGATTCTTGATTGTAGATAGGATTTCACTGGCTCTTGGAGCTTTGCTTGTAACAGATAGGTTAGGTTATGAGGAAAGATGACTTAAAACACTGGATCTGAAGATTGTAACTGGTTTGAAGTATCAATACAAGCTGATTTATGGGATCCTGGTCTATGCTGATGGTGATGTTCTTCTCACTGTAACTTGTATTTTGATTCTGTTTTCAATTTGTTTCATGTTCCACTATAAAGAACAGTTTAAACAGGGTTAGGACCTACTGTATATCAGTAACCTTCTCTGGCTGAGAAATCTTTATTTAAATGTTTTCTTTGAACTGTGTTATTTGAAAATGATTTAATTCAGTCTAAGTACAGGGATGCTAGCGTTCCCTCATCTTTTTGTCACAGCTGAATGTTATTTTTAAATGTTACTTTCAATATATGTTGTGTGAGGGTGAACTGAAAAAATCAAGGTTAGCCCCGAGTCCCTTTCTTATTTGCTCAACTATTTGATTGTTTCTCTTAGGATGTGTTAAAAGCTGACTAGTTTCGAAGTACTTATCAGATCTTAGACCATTCTGTGTTATCTTTGTGTTTCCCTTTGTTTTTATATGTTTTTTCTATCCGAAGTGTATCAAAGGATGGATAGTTTCAAAGTACTTACCAGATCCTAGTTTGCTTCTATGTTTCTCTTAAGTGCCTGGTCAAAGGCTGGCTAGTTTCAAAGTACTTACCAGATCCTGGGCTGCTCTTTGTTCTGAATCTGTCATTTCCCTTTCTTATTGTAGCACTCCATTCCATAAATCAAACTTTAAAAAGATCCTTAGGCATAGATGACTTGCCCCATAGGCCACTCTTGAACCTGATCGTTCCACTAAATCCTCTTATGACTCCATAGCCCAATGGACTGAAACTTGCCATCATCTTTCTTCTTGATCAAAGCTTACTCTTTTGCTTGCAACTTCTCACCTTTAAACCTGTTTGCATATAGATCTTTCCACCTCAGACAACAACTATGTTCAACCATCCGAAAAAACCAGAAAAAAACCCTTGGACTTCATATCTAGCCTAATACCATTACCCTAAAACTTCAAAGATAATATCCATATTTGTACCTATTGGAGAGATCCCTCTCCGGATTCAGGAGGGCTAGATCCTAGAATCCCAAAGTTGGTTGAAATGATGTTAACTCTGTGATCGGACTTTTGCCAATCTTGCTTGTTACAGAGACCTAACAGTGTCTAGGGTGCACTCTCCCTTCATATAGTGCCTCATCATTTTGCTAGTGATGAGGTAGCATGCAACTTTAACATTGGGCTGATCAATTAGGTCTATCCTAGCTCCATTGCCTCCACGCCGTGTACCATACTTGGTGTATAGGTTATGCTCTCCATCCTTCCTAGCCCGCTTTGATATTGTTTAGAATGCGGTCGAGACTTCCTGACCTTGTTGTGATAATCCTGTCAACTGGTGAATATCCTCTGCGCGTATAGGGATCTCCTTCCCCAACCACAATGAGTCGTTCTGAATCCGACTGAGAAAGAGTTTTTTACACTACATGGCAGTGCCCGTGGTGCCAAATATCGGCAAGTCTCTTAGATTTAGTAGTGTTGATTATCAGAGGCCCCGGAAGTCTGGCCGTGTTGTTGATGTTGGATTCCCGGCTTCCATCAGATAATCCTCTATATACATTTGTCGCTTCATGGCTGGGAATTCGTACCAGTCTGTGAGGTCCGAGTCTATCAAAGTTTCACTATCATATTTCCTGACTAGTGACTCCATTTTTGCAATTCTTCCGTCTATCTCAAGCTTGAAAACTGATGGGATTGTTCTAGCCATCTTCGCTCTGCGCTGGTACACCTGTATCACTACTTCACCTCTATGTCCATGGCTCTCTACCTCTTGCAACCTTCCCTGTTCTTCTGCACTCATGACCTTCCTTGCTCCTTGAGATGTTTCTAACTTGGAAATATCTGGCATTCTCGCTCTTTTCTGCATGCAGGCTATGTAATTAACCGGCACGAGTGAGGTTGATGAGACCCCATAACTAATTAATTCTTGCTGGCTTCCTCCATGGCAATAATCATGTGATTAGTTTCCTGCTGAGGTGTGTTCTAACATCTGCTGATGGTGGTGTGGGGAAATGGGCAGACGCGATGGCTAAGGTTAATTCTAATTATGGAAAAGTTATTACTGTAAGGTTACTTTTAATTATGGCAATTTATTTTGCAAATCCTGGCGATCCTACGGACTGACACAAGTACTGGATGAAATGATGGGAACTGACACTTGACACGTTTTCTTATCCTACGTGGATGGCATGCTAGACATGATCCTCCTCGACCATAATCGGTTGCGTTTCGGTCCCTGCAACCCAGCTGTTATTGACGACCTATGCATGGACAAGCAACACTACCTACGCTCATCTCGGGTGCGAGAGAGTTATTCAACTACTCTATTCTACTGACTTCTCTCAGTTGCAAGAGTTATTGAAAGAAAACTAAAGAAACTTAGTCATGGTAGGGCTTAAGGCGTGCGCCATTCGCCCATCCAAGAAAAACAGTACCGTCCAGTTGAGCCAACCAAACTACTCTGGAATATTTAATTTCAACGACGTAGTATGGTCCCAACCAGTGCATCTGCAGTTTCCCTGGAAATTTTTGAAACCTACTATCATATAGTAGAACCTTGCCGCCAACCTAGAACATTTTTCTCTTAATGTGTCGATCATGCCATGCCTTCTACCTGTCTTTCTGAACTTTTTGATGAAACTCGGCAAGGAACTTTGCCTCGTCAAGTTCCTGTAATTCGTCAGGAATTCCTGTAGTGATTCCTCCTCTGAGAACTTTAGCGATGTGGTGATCAGAAGGCTCGGTATGGTGAACTTGGCCAGAATCATAGCTTCACGGCCATACACCAGCTAGAAAAGTGTTTGATTAGTCAAGCGCTTCACTGTTGTTCGGTAGGCCCACATTGCAGCTGGCAGACGTTCATCCCAATCATCCCTTTTTGCATTGCAGATCTTCGTCAAGCCTTTTTCGAGGATTTTGTTAAACACTTCGACAGTGCCATTGGCCTGTGGGTGGCAGGGGCTACTTTTGTGATGTTGTATCAGAAAGGTGTCCAGCAACAATTTTAATTGTTCCATTAATGAAGTGTGTACCTTGATCACCAATTTAGCTCCTTGTGCAGCCAAATCTGCTGATGATGTTGTCAAAGATAAACCGAGTTGCATTTTCTACCGTAAAATCCCTCACCACTGCTGCTTTGGCCCATCTGGTTAGGTAGTCCATGGTAGTGATGATGTACCGAGCCTTTGAATGTCTGGCTACAAGTGCTATGGGGCCTATGAAGTCGACAACCCACTTCTCGAATGGTTGTAATACATTCACCGGGTGTAGTGGGAGTTCGTCTCTGTGAGAGGGCTTCCCTGTCCTCTGAAAAACATCGCATTTCTTGACAAAAGATTTACTGTCGGCATGGACAGTTGGCCACCATAGTCCATCTTGCAGCACTTTCCTGGCTGTGGGTTTCACCCCGATGTGTCCTCCCGCGATGCTGCTATGGCATTCCCACAGAATGGCTTCGCATTCATGGTCAAGGACACACCTCCGCAGAATGTCGTCAAGCCCCAACTTATACAATTTCCCCATAATCAGTTGGTATTCAGCAGCTCGAATGACTAGGTGTCATTTCTGGGTTGGGGTATAGTGCTGTGGACACTGCCCCATGGTGAGGTATGTTGCGATTTCGGTCAAATAATTCGGTATGGCTTCTACCCAGAAAAGATCAGCCTCAAGAAACTGATCATCTAGAGAGCCCTCATTTTCTCCAGTATCCAACTGGGATAAGTGATCAGGCCTGACATTTAGCCTCCTGGGCTTGACAATCACTTCGAAGGTGAACTCTTGAAAGAGTAGGAGCCATCGGCATATCCGTCCATCTAAAACTGGCTTATTGACTAGGTATTTCAATGCAGAGTGATTAGAGAAGAATTTGAACTTACCTCCTAGGAGGTAGTGGCAGAACTTCTGGAGCGAGTACACCATTGCTAGTGCCTCCCTCTCCATGGTCGTGTAATTTTTCTCCGCATTAGACAACTTGCGGCTGGAAAAGTACACTGGGTGGTCGACTGTCGTCTCCCCTAGTTGTGCTAAGATAGCTCCAAGTGAAATACCGGAAGCATCGATATGCACATGGAACTGCTTATCCCAATTTGGGTGAACCAAAATGGGTGCAGTTGCCAACTTCTCCTTTAAAGTGTCGAGAGCTAATCTGCAGTCATCCGTCCACTGGAACACCTCTAACTTCCGTAGTAACTTCTCCAAAGGAGCAGTTATCTTCGCATAGTTTCTGATGAATCTCCTGTAATAGCCCGTGTGCCCCAGTAGTGATCTCAACTGCTTCACAGTTTCCAGTGCTTCCATGTTGACGATTACTGCCACCTTTGCAGGTTCGACATAGACTCCTTGCCTACACACCACATGTCCTAGGAGCATTCCGAACGGAACCGCGAAGATGCATTTCTTCAGGTTTCACGAAATTTGCAGTTGCCGACACCGGTCGAACATTATGCGTAGTAGGGTGGCGTGATCCTTCAGCAAGTTGTAGACTGTCTAGTCGTCCATGTAGACTTCTAGGAACTTATAAATATATTCCCAGAAAGTATCTATGACAATCCTAAAAAACATGGCAGGTGTGTTCTTCAACCCAAATGGCATCACGTGATATGCAAAGGACCCCCACTCTGTTGTGAACATCGTCTTTTTCTTCTCTTCTTCTGCGATGCGCACCTGATGATATCCTAAGAAACCATCGGTGAAGTAGTATGCTTCGTTCCCCGTAACATTATCTAGTACTTCATCACTGAATGGGGTGGGGAATGGGTCATGGATGCAGGCGTTGTTCAAACTTTGGTAGTCTACACAGACGCGGATTTCTAATTTGTCCTTCTTATTTTCAATGACGATGGGACTCACCCACTCTTCTTCTTCCACAGGGAAAATCAGGCCTGCCTTCAGCATTTTTTCGATCTCTATTTTGACTTTCTCCTTTATCCGCGGGTTCAGCCAATAAGGTTGATGCTTCATTAGCCTGGTGTCCGCCTTCAATATAATCCTCATCTCTCCGAGATCCCCTTTGATCCCTTTCAAATCTGCAACCGATGAAGGGAATAGGTCTTCGTATTCCTTGAGGAGACTAAAAATTTCCTTCGTCATCTCCTCATCCCAGTAGTCCCCAAATGTAACCAGTTTGGGTTTTTCTTTTGTGCCGATGTTTATATTTTTAGTCCTCAGCGGAAGTAGATGTAGTCCTTCGGTGGTAGGCTCTTCTTTGATGTTCTGTCTCTTCAAAGTACAGGTGCCACAGATCCTCCAGACTGTCATCTTTTGGCTCGCTGTCAATTCTTTGGCAAGCCAACTTGTGTCTACCATCAGGGTTCAGCACCAATGGCCTCCCGTCTGTGCTCTGATCGGGGAAAAACAATATTCCTTTTATGGCATGTAATGCTTGGGATATCGAGTCTATCTTTCCCTTAAATGAGAAGCACTAAAAAAATTTGTCTGCAACCTCCTGCCAGGAACTGGTCCTTCTCTTCGTCTCTTCTTCTAAGTACCAGGCTTGCGGAATGGTATCCAAGGAGTGAAAAACTGATGTGTCCCATATCTCCTTCAGATATCCCACACTTCTCCACTATCCCTGACATAATTTTAGATGGTCTTTCGGATCGGAATTTCCTTGGTACCTTCGCTTGCTTCAAGGTCCTTCGTCTTCCTTAAACCGCACCCTCAAAGCCGCCACAGCACAAATCCACCGTGACAGGGAGTTATGGTGATTTTTCCACCACCTGGCTGAGGTGGACTGTAATGCTACATCCATGAGTGGTATTCTTTTCTCCTCCGATACCTTATCTTATACCTTTTCCATGAAGGTATTTACTGCTTGCATATTGGATAAGGTGGGGTATTCCCTTATCTCAGCCCCAATCCAATGGATTCTTGCAATACTGGCGCATCTCCTTGTGCTGGTCTCATACCTGCCTTGCATCCAGTCCTCCCAAGCTATTTCTGAGCCCAAATCTGAGCTCTGGACACTTTTCTAACTTACGGAGCCGGTTGCTATCGGGTTAATGTAATCCTCCCTCTTCCCTGTTGTCATCTGATAGAGGTTGTCCAACAGCTAAGAATATTCCCTGTTATCTACTATCTCTGTATATCTCGGACCTTGATACGGGTCTAGAGGTTGAGTGACTCTAACTTCCCCATCTTCAAAAATCATTAACTCTTCTTGATATCAATGATGGCATAGTTTTCAAAAGCCCATTCGATCCCTAGAAATGCAGGGTACGGATCTTTGTCTCCCATAATATCTATTACCTCGAAGTCTGTATAGGTCTTTACCCCTACGATGTCTACCTTGACTTCTTTCAGTCTTTCGATCGGCGCAATGTAGTACTAGTTTGCCATTCTGAGTCGAATCTAAGAATAAGTCAACCGTGGTTTCCCTAAAGCTTCCCAAGTCTTCCAAGGCAAGATATTGACGTCGGATCCAAAATCGAGTATGGTGTCCCTGATCTGGAATCCCGCAACCTGCGTGTCTAACCAAAAATCTTTTCTCGTTCTTATTTTTTTTTGCTTTACTCACTGTACATAATGTGGTGTTGTTTCTAGGGATTCCCTCGTTCCTGCGTTCCCCTGCAACACTTCCTCCAGGGTATGCTTGAGCTGTTCCTGCATTGGAGCATTGTCAAAAAAAATTAGAAATAGGTGGAACCATTCCTTGATCAGAGCCCCTATAGCGCTCTATTCTCTGGTATCTTTCTTCACAGGTAACTCAATACCTTTGTCTCCCCCCAGCTGGGAAACATTTTCTACAGCCTCCTGAAAATATTTCTTCTGCATTTCCAGCTTGATCAATTGTTTTGGGGATGTTGACCTGATCACCCTCATCGGATCCTTCTCACGTGCATCTTCCCCCATTTTCTTTCCTCCTCACGTAACTATGGCTACATTCTGCAATGCCGGAGTCGCTGTCCCTCTAGGTTCTGCGTTCACCAGATTCGTGTCTCTCTGCCTTGCTCTTTTGTCCCATTTCTTGATAAGTTCAGGACAGTCTTCTATCGCGTGTGTGTTCACACAGCACTGAGAACACCACAATATTTTGGGTAGGGGACATTCTCTGGCCACATGTCCCTCTTGATCACAATTGTAGCATCTTAGTGGACCCTGTTCTCCTGTATGTCCTCCCCTCATACCGCCTCCTCTGCCTTTGGGAGCCTCATTCACTCTGTAGGAGGGCCGATCTAATCATTCTGCCAGTGCATCTAGAGCTCTGCACTGTTCGGTGCTATGAGTAATAGAAGCACAGAACTCATAGTACACATTGTTCAGAACATTAGAGTACTTCTGTAAAATCGGACACATCAGAGGTTGATGACCCACTATTCGGAAAATTTCTCAATACTTTGTTGTGGCTTGGGTCGACTAATTTGGGAACCCGGTATATTGTTGTTGCAGTAGATAGACCCCTTGCAAGTTTATTTGCGCAACTCCTCTGATAGGTGGAGCCCCCTGCACTGCTGTTGTTGAGGTCTCCACTCCTTAGCTTCGCAACCGAGGACACTCAGTCGCCATGTGTCCTTCTACCAGGCAATGTGTGCACCAGACATTTGGCCTGGCTGGTCTTATGGGCTGCATATCCTTAAGTTTTTCGGTCAGATTGGAAATCTGATGTTGCAGTCCCAGTAGGGATGGGTCCTTTGAAGCTTCTCCTCCCCTATATTCTTGCGGGTAGCCCGCCATTGCCTCTATCTTCATAGCCTATTCTAATGCATCCTGTAAGTTGTCGATATTTTGCTGAGTGAGGGGGGTTCGCGTCAAGGGAAGCAGAGCCTTGATGAACCAGTCCCTCTGATGATTCGGGTCGATCAGGTAGCTGAGTTTCCCGATCACATCTTTGAACTTGCGCATAAGCTCCCACGTAGTCTCTCCTTCTCTTTTATTGATCTCCCATAGTTCAGACAGACCTTGCTGGTCTGTTTGGGGTAGCTTAAACACTCTCACAAAGTCCCGCTTGACATCTGCAATCACTGTATTCTGGTGGGCATCTAACGACTTTATGAACCAACGTAATTCCCTTTCTCTCATCACAGTTTGGAATTCGATCAGCTTTCCTGCATCTGGCATCTACCTAGCCCTCCATATGGCTTCACAGAGGTGCCAGTGATGTTCCACATCGTTGTTACCCCGCCCAAAAAATTTTGGGTACTGGGTGAATGATTTCGCCATATTCGCTTGTGGAGGTGTAACTAGAATGAACCCTTCATGTCTTGGTTGCGTAAGTATACCACTGGCAATGCTACTATTAACATGTGTTGTTGTTGACAACTGAAAGCTATTCAATTGACTCAACTCTTTTAACTTAACAAAAATATCACTTAGGGGTTTATAGAGTACTAGGGGAAGGTAGGGACCCGTGCTATTCGAGCTTTGGGGAGTAGAAATACCTGGAGATATTAATGTCCTCCTTTATTGGAATAATTTCTACATCGCAACGTACCACTGAACATCGGAATATTCTTTGGGGCACGTGTCTACATCTCCTTTGTCATACATTGTCTCTCTCTTCCTCCGGTCTGGGCTCCCATGCACCTGCCACACTCCCTCAATGATCCCTCCCATCTCCTGGGGACCCACCTGGCCTTCCATGTCCACTATCTTCTGAGGCGCCTCCTCTTTATCCTTCCGACTACTCCCCTGTCGTTCCAACTCCCTCGTAACCCTCTCTCGCCACATTTCGGCGATCTGCGCCCTCCGATGTGCACGTCGCTCCCTCAACCTCCTTGCGGTTTCAGCATCCATTCCCCTACTCCCCCTCTTCACATTTCTTGTAGAATTTGTCCCTCAGGCCCTTACCCTAGCACTGGAGGTTTAGGCTTCCATACCTAATTTCTGGAACTCCATCAGCCCTTCGTCCACCATCAGGGCCTTAATCCACAATGGAATTTTCTTCAGCAACTTCCCTCTTAGTCCGGATCGGAATATAACTTCCACTATGGAGAAAGACTAGTATCACTGTGCTACAAACTCCAAAATACACCCGTCCAAGGTAGATTCTACCTAGAAATCTATAGCTCGAGTCAACTCGGTATCCAGCCGATGAAGGGCCACCAGATCTCCGTGCACCCTGTTAGGGATTTGTAATTTTAGCAGATTGGTGAGACTAAAACTGTAGAAGCAACATCGTTTCAACCAACTTTGGGATTCTAGGATCTAGCCCTCCTGAATCTGGAGAGGGATCTTTCCAATAAGTGAAAAGATAGATTTTTCCTTGAAGTTTGGGGGTTATGATATTAGGCTAGTTATGAAAGCTAAGGGTTTGTCTGTTTTTTGGATAGTTGAGCATGATTACTGTTTGAGGCGGAAATTTCTAAGTGAAAAAAGTTTCAAAGGTGAGAAGTTGCAAGAAATGAGAGTAAGCTTCGGCCAAAAAGATAGATAATTGCATGTTTTAGTCCATTGGGCTATGGAGTCATAATATGATTTAATTGGAACAACAAGAGGCAAGAGTTGTCCATGGGGCAAGTCATCTATGTCTAAGGATCTCTTTGAATTTTGATTTATGGAATGAAATGATACAATAATAAGGAGAGATAAACAGATGCAGAACAAGAGCAGCCCAAGATCTGATAAGTACTTTTAAACTAGTCAGCCTTTGACATAGAATCAAGAAAAACACAAAAGCAAACTAGGATCTGGTAAGTACTTTTAAACTAGCCAGCCTTTGATACACTTTCAATAGAAAACATTTTAAAACAAAGGGAACTTGAAAGCAACTTTTGGAGTAGAAACTAGTAGGTCGGGCTCACCACAAATCCTCTCCTAGCTCTGCTTTACTTAGCTACTTTCAATACAAACACGAAGATAACACAGAATGGCCTAAGATCTGGTAAGTGCTTTTAAACTAGCCAGCTTTTAACACATTCCAAGGGAAACATACAGACAGTAGTGGAGATAAAACTAGGACCAGGGCTCACCATATCTTCCTCAGTTCATCTTCAAAAAACATATACTGAAAATAACATTTAAAAATAACATTCAGCTAAGACAATAAGACGAGGGAACATCGTCATTCCTATGCTTAAACTGAATTAAATCATTCCTAAATAACAAAGATTGGAAGAAAACATATATATAAATATTTTCAGTCAGAGAAGGTTACTGATGTACAGTAGGTCCTAACTCTATGCGTGCTGTTCTTTATAAGAGAATATGAACCACAGTGAAAACAGAAACAAAATAACAAGTTACAATTAGAGAAACATCACCGTCAACATAGACCAGGATCCCATAAATCAGCTTGTATTAATGCTCCAAACCAGTTACAACTTTAAGTCCAGTGCTTTAGGTTAGCAACCATCTACACATCTCAGCCTAACCTATCTATCACTAGCAGAGCTCCAAGAGCCAGTGAATACTATGTAGAATTAGAAGTTTAAGCTCAAGTGTATATCAAAGTTCTACAACCAACCCCTCACTCATCTTCTACAGAAGTATATATAGAAGGACGAGGAGGTGAGATCTGATAAAAGATCTCAATTACAATTAATACAGATTTAATGGCTTCTTGGCCTTTGAGGGGCTCAATGAAGAAACTTACATACATATCCTCTGCATTAAATGATTTTACATAAAGATTTAAGCTCTGTGGGAGCTTTTTTTGACCGTTGAGGCTCGGTGTAATGTTTGGAGTAGCTCTGCAGATATTTATTGCATTGAATGTCTTGCAGAAGTAACTCCCTGACTGTGCTGAGGAAAATATCTTCGTTTGATCAATAATTTCGGCCTCTTTTTTGAATGTTTTGAGGCACAGGTGGCATTTATGGTAGTTGAGGAATAAATTTGCCTCAATTTGTGGTGGTGGAGGGTTTTATGTCGGTTAAAACAATTCAGATTTTATTTAAACTATGTTTTACTTGGGGATTAGGCTTTTCATAAGCATTTTATATGTAATCCCCACAAAACTATCCTTTAATCCTCTGTTCAGGTAAATTTTGGTCTTCGTCACTGATACTCTCTGTCTGTGCCCAATCCATGGTTTTTGCTGCTGTGCAGGGCTATGCAGGGGCAATATGGCATCAATGCCTGAAGAAACACTGATGAAACGTGTTTTTAACATCCTGCGATGATTTTATTTGATGAATCGAAGGCAAGAAAATCGTCATCCTTCACCCTCAAATTTTCTTCGAAAATGGCGAGAAAACCATTTAAACCCTGCAAAATACAAAAAACTATTATAAAATCCTGCGTATATAGGTTTACTGCTTCAGAAGGCACGTGGAGGAAGCATGGCCGTTGGATGGCATCATCCAACGATCAGGATTGATCAGAGAAGGCGGAAGAAAGATTTAAATCAGAGCCATCGATCGCGCAAAGATCGACAGTCGGGAGAAAAGGGGAGAGTCAAAACGGAGAATCGTTGACTGGGCGACGGAATCAGGGTGATGGAATATGGACCGTCGATTTGCAGATCAGATCGACGAAGGAGATTAACTGGATGACGCGTCGTAGCCCGGTTAACGATCTGGCATCTTCGATGAGTGATAGTTGTTGGATGGCTTGCCCCAGATCGGACGGTGGACGGCCATATCGTTGGGCGTCCACGTCCGAATGATAACACACGATGGGCAAGTGGTTTTGAAAAATTACATGGGACGCGTGTCATGCGATGTATGGAATCGTTGGCGATCAGGGGAAAACAACTTTTCACCCAAAGGCGGTGCGATGGATACTGCCGGTTTTGGGCAATCGGTTTATGGATGGCGGGGACCACAGGGAGACGGAATCCGCACCGTCGATTTGCAGATAAGATTGACGGTGGAGGTTAATTTGAAATTTGGACCAACGGTATAGTTTATAAAATAATTAAAAAAAACTTAAGAATCAAAATAACCAAAGGTTTTAATACTTCGGGCAGAGAAATATTTAAAGGCTTGGCGCCCGACTGCAGGGCCTTAGGGCGCATGGGAGGATGATATGACCGAGGGCTAGAAAGGAGGAGCTAATTGCATCGGATTTTTTGGAACCACGGTAAAAGACTTGCACCTTTGGAATTTAGCGATGTGATAAGCGCTGTGAGGGGTTTAGCACCTGGTTCTAGGGTATGGGCATGTGGGGGAAGTGGTTGAGACCTGGCCCAAAGGGGCTTAAACCCTTAAGAACAAACATGTGTTCTTTTTTATGGATTTTCAATGCTTTCAAAGGGATTTCGAGGGTCTTGGTAAGGCTTAAAAGAGTGAGCCTCAAAACCTTATAAAAATGGGTTTTCATGAATGGAAAAAGAGAACTCATGAAAAATAGAGGAATTTTATGGAGAAATAGGGACGCAAATGAAGGTTAGTTTTGGAAGAAGGGGAAAAAGGAAATGGTGCTTGCAGCAGTATTCTGGCCTGTAAATTAGTAGGATTTTTAAGTTCTGAAGGGAAACAACAGTGAAGTTTTTGGACAGAGGAAAAGGCATGAGGCCTAAAAGAGTCTTCAAGAGCCAACACTTTTTAATAATAAAATTTGTCCATTGAAGGCTCAAAAATTCTTAGCCACCTTTTGATATAACAAATTTTACAGGTGGCTAACAGTGGCTCCACTTGGGGATGGTGCCTTCTTGAAGGCATCAAGAACTTCAGACTTGCATTCTCTGGGAGGCTGACCTGTGCCTTATCCATTGGGCTGCCCTTCATTTGCTGGGATGGTCTTCTCTGAAAATATATTAGCAGCCATGAAAACAATGGACCTTCATCAATACAAACTTTCTACCTACCCAATCCTATTGATCTAACATTTTTTCTTCATTAGAGTGCACTTGGATTGGCAAACGCTTTTACAACATTTTATTCTTTTGAAAGCAGGAAATATAATCTATTTCTATTCCTTATTTCTCCTTGAACTCAGATTAAACAATTGAGTTCAGATGCTTCTCTACCTATTCTACTATATGTTGGGATTAAACTGCCCAACATATTTTAATTCTCTAATTTCTAAAACATAAATTTAAAAACAATCAAGTCAAGATTAAGCTGTTCGACTTACTGTGATCTATGGCATAAAAACAAGCTCCACATAGACATTTATTTTGTAGAAAATTTAAAACAAAAATGGAAGGCTTAAGATCTGAAAATTGAAAACTCTTCCTTCATCTTTTTAACAGCTCTGTTCTGACTTTTGTTTGAGTTGTTCCTACTTTTGTTCTCTGGTTCAGATTTTGAGTTAATTAGAACTAGACTTACATGTTTTTTGACTCAAAAAATAAAACAGATTTGAATCATCTCTTTTTGGAAACTTAGGTTCAGATTTTGATCATGTTTGAACCTTTAATTTCTACCCTAAACTATCTACTGATAAGCCAAGATTAAACAGTTTGGAAAATCAAATTCACTATCCTATCAGCAGAAAATTTAAAACTAATTAGTCAAGATTAGGTTGTTTGACTAACTATAAGTGTGTTATTCGGGAGTGGCATTTGAGCTTGCACACTTTCAGATTTGTTTCTCTTTTTTGGTACGGGGCTATACCTTTCTTGTTTTCACAATCTGCCCTCTTTTCTTTCTTTTCATTGTTTTTGCATTTTTGATTTTTTTTAAACTTTGAATGCAATGGCGGATGAAATATTTATAGTGGAAAAAAGATAAAAAGGCTTTTGGAACATAACATGGATCAAGAAAAGTAATGCTTAAGCATCCTGCCATTGACAGGACCCCCAAACAGTTCTGCTCCATTCAACTCCTGCAAGAAAAATGCATTGTTACCAGCAGCTGAGTGAATAGAGTAAGGGCCAAGCCATAAGTGGTAAAAATTTCCATGCTTTCCCTTCTCTTCCCTTCTTGAATCCCACTTCAAAACTTTTTCCCCAATCTTGAAATTGCTGGCCTTTGTTCTTCTATCAAAAAGCTTTTTAATGCTGTCCTGCTTCTGCAATGCTTGGTTATACACTTCCTCTCTGGTTTGTTGAAGATGAATGGTCTGGTTCATTCTTCTGATCATATCATTTTCTTCAGTTTGTAACTCTTGAATCAACTTCATTACTAGTATCCCAAGGCTGTTTGGAAAAATTGCATCAGTACCATACACAAGCTGGAAAGGTGACATACCAATAGATTTCTTCAAAGTCAATCTGTCAGCCCAAAGTGCATGAACCAGCTTTGTGTGCCAAGACTTCTTATTGTCCTCCAACAATTTCTTGATTATGTTCACTAAGATTTTGTTTGAGGATTCTGCAAGTCCATTACCTTGAGGGTAATAGGTCGTGGAATGCCCCAATGTTATGTGATATTGATGACAGAACTCAACCATTTTCTTTCATCCAAATGCTGCTGCATTATCAGTGATAATCTTGGTAGGACAGCCGAATCTGGAGAGAATTTTAGTCTCCATAAATTTTATAATGACTGAATCATTGGCCTGTCTACAAGTTATGGCTTCTATCCACTTAGTGAAATAGTCTGTGGTAGTGAGAATCCATCTATGCTGGGCAGAAGATGGTGGGTGGATTTCTCCTATAAATTCAAGTCCCCATTGTTGAAAAGGGGCCTCAACAATGATTGGATGTAGAGGTAGGGGTAACAACTTCCTTTTGCCTTCAAAAAGTTGACAATTATGACAGGCTATGATCATTTTGTGCACATCATGGAAAAGAGTAGGCCAATAGAAACCAACCCTCAAAATTTTGTTGGCTATTGTCTTCCAGTACAAATGACCTCCACACTCTCCTTCATGGAACTGGTACTTAACCTTCTCTACATCAAACTCAGGAAAACATTTAAGCAACATACCACTTGCATTTTTCCAATAAAGACATCTATCTATAATGCAATAGTTTACAGCTTTCAATCTGAGGAATCTTGCCTTTGTTTTTGTCAAACTAGGAGGTGTATTCAGATTAAGCAAAACATAAAAAATATCAACATACCAAGAGGAATTCATAAAATGGTTTTCAACAATAGGAGTTGAGAGTTCCTCTTGATCATCCAAAGCATCAATCATATTAATATCAAGAACTTCAAAATTGGATTCAACCATCAATCTAGCTAGGCCTTGGCCTTTGATGAGTTTAGTGGGTTCTATCTCTAAATCATATTCAAGGATAATAGCAATCCACTTACCTCTCTTACCATCTGGGTCCTGTGTTAGAATGTCTTTAACAACTGAGTTTGGGACAAAGGCGATGATGTGTGAGTGAAGGATGTATACTCTGAAGTCTTTCAAAGCTTTAACCAAAGCAAAAGCTTGCTTTTCCATAATGTTATACTTCAAAGGGGCATCCCTCAACACTTTGCTAAAGAATGAAATAGGCTGCTCTTGTCATTGTGGATTTTTTTGTAGAAGGACAACATCTATGGTATGTTCTGATGCAAATGAAAAATATAAAAACCCTTTGAAAAATTAGGACTTATGACAACTGATGTTTTGGTTAAAGCTTGTTTCACCAGTTCAAAAGACTTCTTTGCTTCCAAGGTCCATTTTACCCCTTACTCCTTTTTTAACATGTTGGTGATATTCCTAAGGAGCTCAGCCAAGTTGGGGATGAACCTTCTTAAAAAGTTAATCTTTCCAATGAAAGAATGCAACTCTTTAATGTTTTGAGGCTGAGAGATTTGCAATATGGCCCCAATCCTCTTGGGATCTATCTTTATACCTTCCTCAGAAATAATGTGCCCAAGAATTTTACATTCCTGGAGACCAAATAGTGTTTTCTTAGGGTTTAAAGATATCCCAAACTTTTTGCATTTGTCGAAAAATTTTCTTAAATGTTCTAAGTGCTCTTCATCTGTTTTTGAAAACACAGTGACATCATCTAGATAGATAATGATGAAGAAGCCCAGTTCCTCCGAGAATGCTATGTCCATGGCTCTTTGAAAAGTTGCTCCAGAATTCATTAGACCAAAGGGCATTTTCACATACATGAAAGTGCCCCATGGTGTAGTGAATGTTGTATTTAATTGATCAGCAAGGTGAACTAAGATCTGATTGTACCCTGAATAGCCATCCAACAAAGAAATTCTTCTAGACCCTACCACCCTTTGTAAAATGTGATCCATCTTTGGTAAAGGGTAGTTGTCTTTTAATGAAGCTTTTTTCAAGTCTCTAAAGTCTATACAAAGCCTGATCTCTCCAATTTTCTTCCTAACAGACACCAGATTAGACACCCACTCAGAATATCTAATAGGGACAATAATACCAACATCATACATTTTCATGATCTCCTTCTGAACCAACGGTAACTGAACAAGGTTTACTTTGCGCAGTTTCTGTTTGAATGGCTTTTGGTTTTCTTTAAGGGGAATTTTGTGCTGTATTATTTCAGTGTCATAGGACTTGAGATCTTCATAGCTCCACGCAAAAACATTAGAAAACTCTTTAAACAGCTCAATGTATTTGAGTTTAATGTGAGCTGGTAAAGTCTTAGACAGTTTAATCATCATAGGTTTAAGTTCACTGCCTATACTACACTCTTCTACTTTAGCCTCTACAGGTTCCAGTTTTGGCTTTTTGGCCACATCGTTAAGATCAAACAACTCTTCTAAAGGTGCTAGACCGCTTGGAAAACTTTCATCTTTAGAGTGCAGAGTTTCTAACTCATCTGTTTCGAACTCAGCATCCAATTATGTTTTGTTTTTTAGTTTGTTTGACAGCAGGTTAATATTAACAGGTTCAGGAGACGGTTCCTCTTCACCAAGGAAATTTTCTTCACTGCAGTCTGTATCATAATCTGAGTCCGAACTGTGTAGTTCAAATTCATTTATGAATTGCATGAAGTCTTATATTTGTTTATCATTGTCAAACACCTGCCAGTACTTTTCGTTATCAGGTACAGCTGGTCTAAATTTTATCTCAGTTGTGCAGTCTTTGGTTTCATATGGCGTCAAGCATGTCCTAGCTGCAAAGGCTAAACTGTGGGCCACAATGTTTCTCTTTCTTGGGACAAAAAACAGTTTGGACTCCTCAAAGGTTTTCAAAAGGTCCATGACATCGTTCCAGTAGGCTCTAAGTCTAGGATGATTTGCGTTATATTCCCCATTGACTTGCCTAATGACTAACTCTGAATCCCCATACACACTAATTCTTGTGGCTCCCAACCTTTTCATTAGATGCAAGCCTAAGAGAAGGGATTCATATTCTGCTATGTTATTGGAACACTGAAAGTTTAACTTGCAGGAAATGCTTTCGGTGTGGTTATTTTTAGTGTTGGTAATCCAGACACCTGCACCAGCGTTGGTCCTAGTGCAGGACCCATCAAAATACATACTCCAAAGAGGACTATTTTCGGTTTCATCCTGGTTACCGTCCTCTTCAACTACTGTGCTTTCTAAATTTTCATGATTAGCGGCACTTAATTGAATTTGTTTTGACTCTTCAGGTTTTGTGTCAAGTGGAGGCACGTTTCCTTGAGTGTCAAGGTTTAAAAGCAAAGGGTGCTTGACCTGTAGTTCAAGACCTTTGTTTAGTTTTCTAATGATTAATGGTTCAGTAGACTGTTTTGACAGTTTTGTGGTGTTCACCTCTTCCTCCCTATCGGCCATTAATCCTATTAAAGTGACCTGTTCACTGAGTGTTTCCTCATTAAACATGATAAAAGAATCAAGGCCTGTATTTACAGAATACATAGGAGAGTTTTGTGGTCTGTCTTGACTTGTAACTGTGTATTTCATATGGGACTCCCTTTAAAGTCTTCTATTCTGATTGAAAACAGGGATAGTCACATAAGTCATGTCCATTTGCATAGTCCCCTGTAACTTAGCCCCCCAAGATCTTGATAGTAACATTCCATACTTTGGGGGCACATCAGCCACAACAATATCCATGACTAAACATTTGGCTGGAATTTGGGCTAAGCTAACACAAAGGTCTTTGATTAATCCTAAACATTTTACTCTGCTGGAATCAAAAGAGTACAGATCTTTGTAAGGTCTGGTGATTTCTAGACCAAGGCTCTCCATTACAGCTTTTGGCATTAAATTATGAGAAGCCCCGGAATCATGCATAGCGTTATGCAAATTTTTTTCATGAATGTTTAAACTCACGTAAAATGGAGGAACAGGTCCCTCTTGATATCTAACTTCAATCTTAGGACCAAAAATAAGCTCTGGTTGGTCATCATTAAGATTGACTGTGTCCTCATTTTATTCAATGTTTAAAGCCTTCAAAATTTGGTTTCTATATACATGTTGGGCAGCTAACTCAGTCAAGGGAATGGAGATTTTGATCTTTGAAATTTCCTGCTCAAGGCTGAAAGGGATTTGGTTCCTTGAAGAACTCGTTTCAGCCTTATTAGCTGTTATTCTATCAGCAATATCATCTTATTGATTTGTTTTATTTACACTTGAAAAAATTGTTTTCACAGGAGTACTAGCTAAAGTGTTAGTACTACTAATGTCTACACTCTGTTTTTCTTTGTTTTGAGCGTCTTTTTCCTTATCATTACCAGAATTTATAGCCACTATTTTATCCTTTTGTTTGACAATTTTAGGATTGGTTGTAGTGCTGTTTTGTGAAGATTTTCCAGAGGTTTTGTTGTTGGGAGTTTGTTGATTGGTTTTTCTTCTAAGGTCATATTCTCTTTGAGGTTCTATGATGACGTTTTCCATGTCTTGATAACAATTTTCATCATCATCTCTTTTGTCATCATAAGGTGTGTATAGACCTTGTTTTCTATCATAATGAACCTCAAAGTCATCATTGTCTACCCCAAACATGTTGAAATCAACTCCCTATGTTATCTCATTCGTTTCCTCAACCTCACTTACATAATTTTGATGAAAGGGAGGAATGATCTACTGATCATCTTTCCTAGGTCTGTTTGGAGGTTGGTTCCTTCTAACATTCTGATTCTGGTTCTGGTTTCTATTTTGAGGAGCAGTTTGGTTTTGATTTGCTTGTCCTCTCTTAATTATGCTCATCTCTTTCATCATTTCTTCCATCATTCTCTCCATATTTGAGTTGGAAGTAGAAGATGCAGATTCCTCTCTAAAGGACACTCTCTTTTCATTTTTCATTCTTGCTCTTTTTTCCATTAAGTTGACTTCCATAGAAAGAGCACCTCTTTGCATATCCTCAAGAGTTGCAAAATATCTCTCTCTCAGTTGATAGGTCATGTCAGAGTCGAACCCTTCAGGAAAATTGTTTAAAGTTGAGCCCTGTGGAGGTTTTAGTTCTGGGGAAAGTGCATTATACACACTATTGAATCTGGTGCAATAATCTTGCACACTTTCCCCAACATTTCTATGGAGGTTCTTGTAATCAGAAAGGACTTGGAGAGTGTTTTTCTTTACTTCCCATTTGTTTAAGAATGATTGATGGAAGGCTTGAAGATCATTAATACTATGGGGGGCTAAATTTTTGAACCATTTTCTTGCTTCTCCCCCTAAGCTTTGAGAAAATAACCTAAGCTTGATAGAATCATCATCAATTTAATTTCTGACAAAGTAGTCATCCATCTTATACACATGTTGTGATGCAGTTGTAGTATTACTAGCATCATATAATGGAATTTTGGATTGATAGTCCTGTGGAAGATTGACTAATGGTGCAGGAAGGACTAAGGGAGCATACCATGCTGCCATGATATGTGGTGGGGGTGGATTCACAAGGAATGGATTAACAACTGAAAAAGTGGGCTAAAGTGGAGTGGTTTGAACAATGGATATAGTGTGAGTAGAAGTGGATGGACCAGGAATAGACTGCTGAGTTGATTTTGGATGAGAGACACCTAGGTTGTGAAGGAAATGTAAATCAGGAGGTCTTGTTTCTCTGCTACCAGAAATCTCACTTGTTTCTGGGGTTGAAAGTGAAGACTTAGAATCTAACTAATCTAAATCACCAAGAGACCTAGTTCTAAAGGGATTTACTAAGTCAACTTGTGATTTTTGTAGAGCTGAAAGATTTTTGGGGACTGAATTAGCTCTCAAGAGTGATCTGAAAACAGTTAACAATTTAATCTTAGGAGACTTCCTAAGGATACCTTTTGGGTTATCAACTACTTCAGGTGGATCAGGGTCAGGATGGGCTCTAGTGTGAATCTTTCTAGGAGCCACTATGTTGTGTTTTTTATACCCAAATAAACATGAAAAGTTTAACCAGGTATGACAATATTTTAAAAGGTTAATTATTTTGTTTGAAATTCAATCCTATAGTCCTCTAACTGAGTTTTAATGATATTATAATTAAGGGTTCTTCCCAGTGGATTCTTAAGGTCTGACAGGATTGTGGAGTCGCCAAGTGGAATTTTTTAGCTCTTTTCAGAGGTAAAAGGTTTTATGGTCCACCACCATGTTTATTGAATACCAATTTGATAAATTTTTGATGTTTCTGAGTTATTTTTCAGTTGTATGGTTTTCAAGAATAACCTAACTCTGTTTCAAAACTTAGCTACGGTTATGAGACAAAGACAATTTACTCTTTATGGCTAAGCCAGTTGATCTTTCAAGGTTAGATAAAGACTTAAGATAATCCTAGGTTTTACCTAGCTTGTCACTGATTCAAACAGGTTTTACCATGATTACCACTTCTTTGGTAGTGCTTGAAAAGGCTGCTTTTAAATCATAGGGTTTTATAAAAATGAAAATGATTCTAGGTTCGATCCCTAGTGGAGTCGCCAGAAATGTTAGGGATCTGCAATTTTAGCAGATTGGTGAGACTAAAACTGCAGAAGCAACATCGTTTCAACCAAATTTGGGATTCTAGGATCTAGCCCTCCTGAATCCAGAGAGGGATCTCTCCAATAAGTGCAAAGATGGATTTGTCTTTGAAGTTTGGGGGTTATGATATTAGGCTAGTTATGAAGGCCAAGGGTTTGTCTATTTTTTGGATGGTTGAGCATGATTACTATTTGAGGCGGAAATTTCTAAGTGCAAAAAGTTTCAAAGGTGAGAAGTTGCAAGCAATGAAAGTAAGATTCGGCCAAAAAGATAGATAATTGCAGGTTTTAGTCCATTGGGCTATGGAGTCATAATAGGATTTAATTGGAACAGCAAGAGGCAAGAGTGGTCCATGGGGCAAGTCATCTATGTCTAAGGATCTCTTTGAATTTTGATTTATGGAATGAAATGATACAATAAGAAGGAGAGATAAACATATGCAGAACAAGAGCAGCCTAGGATCTGATAAGTACTTTTAAACTAGTCACCCTTTGACATAGACTCAAGAAAAACATAAAAGAAAACTAGGATCTGGTAAGTACTTTTAAACTAGCCAGCCTTTGATACACTTTCAATAGAAAACATTTTAAAACAAAGGGAACTTGAAAGAAAATTTTGGAGTAGAAACTAGCGGGCCGAACTCACCACAAATCTTCTCCTAGCTCTGCTTTACTTAGCTACTTTCAAGACAAACACAAAGATAACACAGAATGACCTAAGATCTGGTAAGTACTTTTAAACTAGCTAGCTTTTAACACATTCCAAGGGAAACATCCAGACAGTAGTGGAGATAAAACTGGGACCAGGGCTCACCATATCTTCCTCAGTTCATCTTCACAAAACATATACTGAAAATAAAATTTAAAAATAACATTCAGCTAAGACAATAAGACGAGGGAACGCCAACATTCCTATGCTTAAACTGAATTAAATCATTCCTAAATAACATAGATTGGAAGAAAACATATATATATAATTTTCAGTCAGAGAAGGTTACTGATGTACAGTAGGTCCTAAATCTATGCGTGTTTTTCTTTATAAGAGAACATGAAACACAGTGAAAATAGAAACAAAATAACAAGTTACAATTAGAGAAACATCACCATCAACATAGACTAGGATCCCATAAATCAGCTTGTATTAATGCTCCAAACCAGTTATAGCTTTAAGTCCAATGCTTTAGGTTAGCAACCATCTACACATCTCAGCCTAACCTATCTATCACTAGCAGAGCTCCAAGAGCCCGTGCATACTATGTACAATCAGAAGTTTAAGCTCAAGTGTATATCAAAGTTCTACAACCAACCCCTCACTCATCTTCTGCAGAAGTATATATAGAAGGATGAGGAGGTGAGATCTGATAAAAGATCTCAATTACAATTAATACAGACTTAATGGCTTCTTGGCCTTTGAGGGGCTCAATGAAGAAACTTACATACATATCCTCTGTATTAAATGATTTTACATAAAGATTTAAGCTCTGTGGGAGATTTTGTTGACCTTTGAGGCTCGGTGTAATGTTTGGAGTAACTCTGTAGATATTTCTTGCATTGAATGGCTTTTAGAAGTAACTCCTGAATGTGCTGAGGCAAATATCTTCATTTGATCAATAACTTCGGCCTCCTTTTTGAATGTTTTGAGGCACAGGTGGAATTTATGGTAGCTGAGGAATCAATTCATCTTAATTTGTGGCGGTGGAGGGTTTTTTGTTAGTTAAAACACTTCAGATTTTCTTTAAACTATGTTTTACTTAGGGATTAGGCTTTTGATAAGAATATTAGACGTAATCCACACAAAACTGTCCTTTAATCCTTTGTTCAGGTAAATTCTGGTCTTCATCACTGATACTCTATGTCTGTGCCCGATCCACGGTTTTTGCTGGTGTGCAGGGCTACGCAGGGGCGATATGGCATCAATGCCTGAAGAAACATTGATGAAACATGTTTTTAACATCCTACAATGATTTTCTTTGATGAATCGAAGGAAGGAAAATCGTCATCCTCTGCCCTCGAATTTTCTTCGAAAATGGTGAGAAAACCATTTAAACCCTACAAAATACAAAAAAATATTATAAAATCCTGCATATATAGGTTTACTGCTTCAGAAGGCATGTGGAGGAAGCATGGCCGTTGGATGGCATCATCCAACGATCAGGATTTATCGGAGAAGGCGGAAGAAATATTTAAATCAGAGTCGTCAATCGCGTAGAGATCGACGGTTGGGAGCAAAGGGGAGAGTCAAAACGGAGAATCGTTGACTGGGCGACGGAATCAGGGTGATGGAATATGGACCGTCGATCTATGGATCAGGTCGACGGTGGAGATTAACTGGATGACGCGCCGTAGCCTGGTTAATGATCTGGCATCTTCGGTGAGCGTTAGCCATTGGATGGCCTGCCCCAGATCAGACGATGGACAGCCATATCACTGGGCATCCATGTCCGAATGATAACGCGCGATGGGCAAGTGGTTTTGAAAAAGTACACGGGACGTGTGTCATGCGATGTATGGAATCGTTGGCGATCGGGGGAAAACAGCTTTTCGCCCAAAGGCGGTGCGATGGATACCGCCGGTTTTGGGCAATTGGTTTATGGACGGCGGGGACCACAGGGTGATGGACTCCGTACCATCGATCTGCGGATCAAATCGACGGTGGAGGTTAATTTGAAATTTGGACCAATGGTATAGTTTACAAAATAATTAAAAAAAACTTAAGAATCAAAATAACCAAAGGTTTTAATACTTCGAGCAGAGAAATATTTAAAGGCTTGGCACCTGACTGCAAGGCCTTAGGGCGCATGGGAGGATGATATGACCGAGGGCTAGAAAGGAGGAGCTAATCGCATCGGTGTTTTTGGAACCACGACAAAATACTTGCACCTTTGAAATTTAGCGATGCGATAAGCGCTGTGAGGGGTTTAGCACCTGGTTCTAGGGTACGGGCATGTGGGGGAAGTGGTTGAGACCTAGCCCAAAGGGGCTTAAACCCTTGAGCACAAACATGTGTTCTTTTTTATGGATTTTCAATGATTTCAAAGGGATTTCGAGGGTCTTGGTAAGGCTTAAAAGAGTGAGCCTCAAAACCTTATAAAAATGGGTTTTCATGAATGGAAAAAGAGAACTCATGAAAAATAGAGGAATTTTATGGAGAAATAGGGAAGAAAATGAAGGTTAGTTTTGGAAGAAGGGGAAAAAGGAAATGGTTCTTGCAGCAGTATTCTGGCTTGGAAATCAACAGGATTTCTAAGTTCTGAAGGGAACCAATAGTGAATTTTTTGGACAGAGGAAAAGGCATGAGGCCTACAAGAGTCTTCAAGAGCCAACACTTTTTAATAATAAAATTTGTTCCTTGAAGGCTCAAAAATTCTTAGCCACCTTTTGATATAACAAATTTTACAGGTGGCTAACACACCCACTTGCGGTTGATCTTCCGTGATTTTTCCTTAATGACTTTGGTTTGCAGCCTCCACAACCAGCTATAGAGTTCACTGGGGAACTTTCCCCAGAATATCTCGTAGGTATCGCTGGCAGAATCAGAGAACAAAACTAGATTTTTGATCGCCTTCTCTTTTTGACTTCTCAGCTCAGCTTGCTGAGTTATAAATTGGTCCAGGTGGTTATCCTTCAAAGATCCTTGATACCATGATCTAGTTCCCCTGATGAATTTTTATGGTCTCGGCAACAGAACCATTTGTTGGCGAGGAAACAGGTCTCGTGGGCAAGACCCAGGTTCAGGGATTGGGCCAACAAGGGAGTCCACTGTATTCTAGCACCACGCCGGCATTTTCACCCTACTCCAAAGAGCAGAGAGTCTTTCTCGGGGCGTGCCGCGACCACATGAAGGAGGGGAAGAGACCGGTATCAGCAGATGGATCCACAACTCAAAACTAACGCAGAATCATACACATACATAACACCGTATATATAAGATCTCTTAAAACATCATGCAGATAATAAGCAATTAAAATTTTAAAGTACTACAGGAATCACGCAACACATTCAAGACATACGATATACCAGCAACCTTTAGATATATTAAGAAACATTCAGTAGAATCAAGTGTTACATCGCTTGATAGAATGAGCTTCCAGATTCAATTACAAAGGTCCCGCAGGACAGAGAGAGATACTGCAACAATAACAGATCTATGGAGACACAGGAAATACAATGATGTTGAGACTATGATAGAGCTCTCCTATGGCGTTCGCTCCTCGGCCTCGTTCTACTCTAACCTCTCTAACCTTTTGCTACAGGGTGACGGCCTATTTATTCACCAGCCAGCGCAACTGTTAGTTTCTCCTATGTTCTCACACGGCTGCTTCCAACTTCTTCCTGTTGAACAGGAGTTCCACTATCTGTCCTTTGCCACATCTTTCCTTCATCTGCACTTATCTGCGCTAACCTTGCCACCTATCTCCTGCTCCTTCGCAACCTCAGTAGCTTTGCTTCCTACCGTTGTTGCACCTGCCACGTGCTGATCCGCAACCCAAAATTTGTCTTCATGCAAAATTCAAAACAAGGGCCCCAACAAGTTGTATCATTAGAAAATTGCCTAGTCGCAATTATAAAGTCAGAGGAAGGCTCCATAGGGGTTATGAAGTCAAGGAAGGTTGATTATCCTATTTAATAGGGACTAATTTCCTAGGCATTGTGTGAGAAAGGCTAGGCTTTGCAGAGGCTGAGAATTGGATAATTTTTTGTCAATTTTGACTGAGAATTACTAGTCAATTTTAAGCAGGATCAGAGTGAAACAGTTAGGAGAGTGCAATATTTTCTCGGTGTGAGGAAGAATAGTATTGTTTCATGATTATTTGACTATGTACAATATATTATAGAGGGATTTTGAGTAGGTGCTTTCCCCATATATATCTTGTGTTGTGTGATTGATAATTTCCTTTCTGTTACTTTCATGTGATTGAGAAATCGTGTTTTCTATTCCGCAAATATAGTAGAAGGATTTATTATCTTGTTTTAGGATTGAATCCATTGGTATAGAGTTTATATATAATTTCTACATGGTATTAGAGTTGTGTTAGAGATTTTCTACAAAACGTGAAACCCTATTGAATTGTGCTGGACAAAACAGGAAGGTCAACTTTTGTGTGGCATAAATTTTTCATTTAGACTCCAATTGAGGTGATTCTTACATTGTTGGAAAGGTATTTGTGTGTATAATAGGGAAATAATGCGTCATACTAAAGTGGAAAATTTTTACCCCAAAAATTTTATGGTGGTAAAAATGGGTCCTTGTTATAGGTCGTTTTGTCACATCTCTTGGGTGCAGGAATCACAGTTAAGAAAAATCCTTTCAACACTTAATTGTCAACCTAGGGGTTTCATAAAATTAGAGATGAAGAACATGAAATGCCAGAAATGGTATGAACTTTTACAATCTCTATTCCTATTTCTTTAATCAAAATCTTGCATAATTGAAAAGAAAGATCACACAACAATTTACACCAAAGAAATTAGTGCTAGAATGTGAAAGATAGTGCTGTGTGAAGAAACCAAATAAAGGAACTTCCAAAATTCTGTAAACAATCTTGATTACTTATGTAAAATTCTATGTTTATCTCCAATATGGATGCTATCGGGTTAAAAGTGGGCCCTTGAAAAGATCTTCCTTCTTTAAGGATTTTCCTTCCTGCACTAAGTTGTTATTCTTGTACTCTTGCAGTATGCTTGCACTAGTACAGGTACAAGGCTTGTGTGCTGAAAGTATATTTTACACTTATACTTCAGATTTATGTATTTATGCAAGTGCTCTAAGCTTCAGGCTTAGAGCACTTTATTCTTGTAACAAGATATTGGTTCCTGTATCGGAACAAAGATTCCAGCTACACCAAGTTTTCCAATTACTTTCGGGAAAAATGAAAGGGTGTGCTCATTAGAGGAATTTTGAGGTATAAAATGGGCCTCCTAAGAAAAATGTACAACCAAACAAAAATTAATAAGAATCAATAGGATTCAAGATGATGATGTCAACCATGGGGGATGATTCACCATTTTTTAAGTAAAAGGGTAAAAATATTTAAAAATATAAAATAATAAAACTATTTTTTCAACTCATATTTTCAACTTATCTCCCAAATTTTTTACTCAAATTTCAAGTGGGAGTACTCCTTGGATGCAAAATTTAATTCCTCATCCAAGTAGTACCCATGTCACATACTTTTGATGGACCCTACTACACGAAAATGAGAAATACATGAAACAACATGGTTGCAACCATGTTTTTCATGTATTTCTCATTTTTCATGTAGAAGGATCCATCGAAAGTATGCAACATGGGTAATCCTTGGACGAGGAATTAAATTTTTCATCCAACGAGTACTCTTGTTCAAAATTTGAGTAAATACTTTCAGAGATAAGTTTAAAATATGAGTTGAAAAAGTAGTTTTTTCTTTTTTTCCCTCTAACATTTAATGATGTAATCAAATTTTATTTTATTATTTCCACTATTATTTTATAATTTCCACTATTATTTTATAATTTCCTTAGAAGGCCCATTTAAGACCTCAAAATTCCCTTAATGAACTATGAAAATAATTTTTAAAGGCGAAAAAAATTCTGAAATAACTTGCACACGCAAAAGAATGCTTCAACTAAATTGAATCTCACAATGAAAATAGACTTTAAAATAAAACAAAATTCAAAATTCAAAGCACACTTTCTTCGATGCAATCAAACAAATTATCTAATTATGAAAACAGGCTTTATCCCTATAATATTTACCCACATAAACCATATCTGCATTTAATCTTGTTAACTCAGAAAGGTTAACTTTAACTATTCAGATTAAGTTTAAACCTTTCCTTTAAAAAATATAAAGTGCAGTTACAAATCGATGTTTTGCAACAATGTCCATTCATCAATTAACAAAAAATATTTAATTACTAAGATTTTAACTCTTAATATTAAAAAGTACTTTTATCTGATAACAAACAATCACTTGCAAAAATATATCGAATTTCTTATGAAATGAATGAAACAACTTTGCTGTAATGAACCGACAAAAATAAGTTGCAGTAATTACGTGTTTGCACGATCCAGGAAGAAGTAAACTAAGATTTAGAAAAGGAAATGAACGAAGGTAAATCAAACTTAATTAACATTCACACCACAGATCATCACACATTGACTGTCAATGAAATCAAACCAGAATTCTTATGAAAGAATCAAACATAAACTTAATCCACACTTTGCATTCAAATGAAATCAACACACACCTTTAACGAAAAGGAAGTGAGAGGGTGAACGAGTTGGGTTGGATGGGCCCTATCCAACCAACTCATTTCCCATTTTAGGAAAATTGAAGCTTCAACACTCAATGTCACATTAGTAATAGATTAAAACAAAGAATGAAAACAACATGTCACAATTCCTTGTATTAATTCCAAATCAGCAAATGTACATCATAAGTTCGAATCCAACCTAGAACGAGGGAAACAACAACAAAATTACAATTTCACTAGAGTTACAGTAGCATTTCTATCGCTAACTAATTCCCATCTAAAATCTACATTTTATACAACCCTTTCGGCCTATGGCCATAACGAAATTACATACAGTCATTCTAATCCAAGCCTTTCGGCTAAAACAAAATAACAAATAGCATTACAAAATATGCCTGTGGCTATAACAAAATGCTAATATAATCTTTGGCCAGTGACCTAATCTTCAACCATATCCTTGAATATCCTCCACTCCAAGTTCAACTTGACTCATGACCACAAATAAATAGGATGAGTTTAAATGAGATGCCCGCATTAGGTAATGAGTTTTCACAGAAGTTTAGGAGTGGACAATTTCCAATGATGCAGGAATCTTCCTGCACTCGACCATGATGATAAAACGATTAATGCATTTTATTATCAAATACTTTAGGAAAGAAAGTATTAGTTGCAATAAATATTAAAGGTATAAAATATATTAAAATTATTAATTAATTACTTTATAAACCTTAAATATAAAATATAAAGCTAGCGCAGGAATAGACAGGATTCTTGGAATAGTGCAGGAATAAGGAAGTTTATGATGATAAAAAAGAGGTTTATGATTGTGGTTTTGAAGTAGGAAGGGGGTTAAAAATGATGCATTTTAGCCTACTAACATGCTCCCATCCCTAAGTTGTTGTGTGTTGTCACACAACCTTTACCTGCTACAAAAAACCCAAAATAAGGAACCTCCCTTTAATTATGAACTTATATGTTGAACCTTGCTTTAACTGTCTTCGTTGTTGGAACAGGGTCTCCTACAAGCTGCGAAACTGGTCCATTTTGAATACTTTTATTAGATTTAGTCTAGTGTAGGGGTTTTGGGGTGGGTCAAAGCCCCAAAAGCATTGTAATAGGTAAAAGGGTAAACCAGGGGTTCGAAAACCATAGTTTATAGACCATAGGAAAGTCTAGGCTAGATTATTATAAATAGAGGAACATTTTATATTGTAGGAGAGAAGAATGATGAGCTATTGATGTGAATTGTGGTTTAAGCGATCTATTTGGGTTTTTGGGGAAGGGACTCCTACTGGCTGTGTGCGCGGAGATCCAAGTCCAGCTGTGTGTGGACCCTGCTGCCGTGTGCGCAGGTTGGGAAGGGAATTGTAAGGGAGAATTGATCAATGAATGAATAAGAAAGGTTGATAGAGAACTGAATCTGTGAGTACGCTTTATGTGAATTGTTGGTAATTACTGCATTGTGCATTTTTGTCTTTAAGTTACGAAGATCTATGTAAGTGTGTTTATGTATCTGGATGTATTCTGTTCTGTTTATGTAATGTTGTGCTACTGTCATAAAAGCATATAATTATAGATCTAGCGCACGTGGATGCAAATAGAGACCTAATTGACCCTGCGCAAAACAAGGTAATCTGGGAATTACAGGGCCTAGCGCAGCTCTGCTTGCCTTACCTATCCTTTCTCAGGGTGCGAAAACCTGGTTCCAGCACCCACCCATACTAATTCAGGTGAGACTTTGACTTGCGCAAGCAAGTCACTGCCGAAAGCGCCAGTAGTATAGGGGTTTGTTGGCAAACCTTGCACACCGAACCTGGGTCAGGACCCCTCGAGCCAACAAATGGTTTCGTTGTGAGGACACGAGAATTTTGAGAAAGGGTTTGGGTACTAGCAAGCAAATACGGGAAAAATATCAAGAAGGAAACATTGCGGTGCACTTGAAATTACCTACCTTTAAAGGAACGATTGATGAAGACATGGATCGATTCTGGTTTGTGGAAGACTCGATATGGGTTGCGTAGAGCATGGTGAGTGATACTGTGAAAAAAGCACAGCTATCCCTAGCCTTTGAAGAAAGAGCTTTGGACTGGTATATGGGGTACGTATCTCAAAATGGGGGTGCATCTATTCAAAATATTAAGGAAGCCCTGAAACACTAGTTTCAGAAACCTAAATCCTACTCTTGGGTTGTAGCAGATGTAAAATATTTCAAGCAGGGAGCAACTGAGTCCATGTGGGAATCAGATCAACGCCTGAAAAAAGATATCATAGAAGGAGAATTTTAGTACAATGACAGACAGCTTATGAAGTGGTTCATCACCATGCTACTCCCTCACCTATGCATACCTATGGGTCACCAAAAATTTGACTCACAAGATAAAGCTTTGGAAGCTACCATGAAACTAGAAGCTATGCTCGGGAAAGATGCTGCGTTGAAGGTATAGCAGATCCAGGCACAGATTGCGGCTATGCACCGAGAGATTCAGGACCTACAATGAGAAAAAGGAAGAGAAGCTGACATGGAACTATGGCAACTGCCAGGCCACCCGCGAATACAAGAACCTAGTCCAGGGCACCCGGGATCAGGGGGGCCTGGCCCAGAACAACAGAGCTCAAGTGGATCTACGTCCTGGTATGGGAAGGGCCGCGTAGATAGGCTGCATAATACCAATTGCTGCCCCTGCCTGGGCACCAACATTTTAGAACCAAAGCGACGCTAGTGTCAATTTTGCCAGTCATTTGGCCTTGAGGAGCAGGACTGCTGAATCCCTAATTTAGTAATAGACTGGAGAAAACTGCCAGAAGTACAGTTAGACCCTACCTCACAAAAAACTCCCACGGGCAGGGATGACTCCCCCTCCGAAAGAAGGGAAGGGAGTTGAAGCGGAAGCACAGGGCGGGGTCGGGGCTAGTTGATCTGCTATAACTGTGGAGGCACAGGGCATTTTGCAAGGGATTTCTCGGACCCCACGCGACAGTCCTGCAGGTATTGTAAATAGTTGGACCATATGCTGGAAGATTTTCCAGCCCTAAAAGAAAAGATATAGGAAAAGAAGCTCCCATCTACGCAGAAGGTGTGAAGGGTCCAAACTGAGCTAAGGGGTAAGGACCTGAAGCTAAATGTGGTAATGCGCAGTGGATTGGTTACCAGGGGAATTGAGGAGAAAGATGAAACTGAGACACTAATCTGCAGAGAAGTTAGCAACCAAGAAGGGCTGGACCTGGACAAAGTGAGGGAAACGTTTATGGAAGCTTGGAAGGACTTCCTCGAGACTAACAACTCTACATCCACACGCCCTAGGGATTTGAAGGTATCTGAGGAGGTTAAACCTTTCCTACAGGCATGTATGAGACTACTGCACAACCCCCAGGCAATATGAAATATGCAGGCTTTACTAGAGAGCTACGCAGCACACACTGCCCTGTCACCCGACATTAAGGATGTGCATAAGTTATACAAGTATCAAAGACGCACTAGTAGGGAGATGCGGTTGACAATCCAGATTGGCAACTACAATATGGATCAGGTTATCTTAGACCTCGGATTCGATGCCAATGTATTACCTAAGAAAACTTGGCAACGTATGGGGGAACCAAAGCTGGAAAGGTCTACCATCCAACTTCGAATGGCTAATCACCAAAAAGTAGTACCTCTGGGGAGGCTCTCTGGGATTATAGTGGATGTCGCAGGGGTAAGAGTTTGGGCTGACTTCGAAGTCATTCAAATTGTCGGGGATGCAGACCCCTACCCTGTGCTACTGGGATTGGATTGGGCCATCGACATGGGCGGTATCATTGTTAACTTAAAAAAATGAAGCATGGTATTTGAAAATAATGGCACAAGGGTAGTCGTGCCATTAGACCCTGCGGAAGGTAAACGTTATACAGGACCCATACCCAAGGGGGAAGATGTGGATTATATCTATAAGTTGACGACGGAAAACGGGGACAACCCAACCAAGGATGCAGTACTATGCTATGAGGGGGATATTGAGGGTTTGTCTGATCCCAGTGCGAAAATAGAAACTTGGCAGAACCAGTTAGGTGAAGCCTCTACGCTGCATTGTCTTTGCATCACAAAGGAATTCCTCTATATGGTCCCAGAGGAAAGGACCTCGATGGACCCAGGTTTGATCAACTGCTGCGAACCCACCCCGGGAAAGGGACAGGCTTCCTACGACAACTGTAGGCTTAGCAGGTAGCGGCCCCATGCATCGGGCCACCTCTACAGCGATGAAGCAGCTAAGGGTCAAGTAGTATGTTCCGACAACAGCCCCCCTTGGGGCCTTAGTAGGACAGATGATAAAATTATTTTAGTCATGGGTCATGAGTCGCCTAGGAAGCAAGCCTGTGTTGGGGGAATACATGCAGCTATCACAAATAGGTAACCCTAGCATGACAAGTACGTCAAGATCACTGGGGACGTAAAAAATAGCCATTGGATTAGTACCTACTGGTAAAACGTAGAAGTTATCATTGAAAGAAGCAGCTCCCAAGCCTTTAACAGGACAAGTTATGGGAAATTTTTACCATTCCTTGGGGACCCCACCCCGAGTAAACTTTCCCTCTCCATCACATGCTTGGAAGTGGTTAAAAAGGGGTAGGATAGTCCAGTTAGAGGTATTGTCTCCTTTATACAACTGGCCTGCCTCAAGCATCTCGTGGAAGAATTTGAGCAACAAGATTCTTCATAACCATAGTGTCCCTCTAATGTTTGGTCAACCTCCTCCGTCTGATAGTAGTCACCCAGAGCTAGGATTCATTTTTCACGCAAGGATGCCAGCCACTACCCCTACTGAACCCTCAACACCGACGGAGCCTAATATTGAGAATTCCTCGAGGTTGAGCCTGAATTAGAATAAGTTCCCACGCTGGTCACAAGGAAAGGCAAGGGAAAAGCACAAAGCTCGAGGAAAACCCCGAAATCGGCAAGGAGGCCTCGAATCTCCCCAAGGCATGCCAGTCCCCCACCCTCTAAACAAGATGAACAGGAGGGTGATCTACTGGCTAACCTGATCAATTGGTTACCCCCCTTTGTTCGGCCACGAAGGCCATCTACACGAATGCCAAAAAACTTGGATGGCTTGGTCACCTACCTGCAAACCCCCCTAACCCCAAGAGAGGTCCCCATCCTTAGTGATCCTTGCGGACGCCTACATGAGGTCAAGTTTGATGATCATGATTTGGCGTGTTAGTCATCAGTATTTTTCACTTATTGGTGATGACTAGTTATAACAGTCAATTTTTCTAGCAGCTGATCTAAAAATTTGTCAAATTTTCTAGCTGGAAAAGATCCATAAACTTTTTTCCCTCTTACCTTTCAGTTCACCCATGTTGAGATGAAACCTCATTATCAAGCCCTATCCAGCCTCAGCCATACTAGTTCGCCCATCAGCTCCAAAGAAAACAATCCAAATCTGTCCAAAAAGTATTCCCTAAGTTAGGTAGTGGCGCTTTAGGCATTTCTCCCTTGGAAAACTATCCTAAAGCCAAGGAACCTCTATCTACTACAAACCAGTCATAACAGACCTCCCATTCTACAAATAAATTTGGTTACAACCCTACGTCGCACCACTCATAAACCCTCAAGTCCCAGCAATACATGTACCATAGGTCAAACTGATTTTAGGTGTTTTTATAGTGTTTTAATGGATCTTTCAAGAAAAAAGGTATAACAGCATCCCAGAAGACAATATTTGGCTCCACATGAGAAGACAACTGTTTCTCATGTGATTTTGAGCCTGGGATGCAGCTACAAGACAAAGATTTTTTTTCATTACACTCCTGTGATCACAGTCAAAGCATGAAAGGACAGTGAAAGGAAAAATAACACTATCAAAAGCTGATGAAATGGAAAGACTGAAAAAACTCCTTCATCTATAAGCAGAGGGATTGAAGACTGAAGAACCTCCTTCATTTTATAAGTAGAGGGTTGAAGACTAAGAGTGCCTCCTTCATCTAAAAGCAGAGGGCCAAGGGTAAAGTTTGATTTTTAGAATAAAAATGACTGTAAGGAAAATTTTTTGAGTGCAATGAAACAACAACTGAAGGTCTCTGCATGAAAATGATGATTAAAAGGCAGAGGTAAAGTAGTGGGCTTTAAAAATGGTCTGCATGAGTTTCGCTATCATTTGAATTACGGGGCAAAGAAGTGGTGCTTTTCAAAGATTGTTTGCATAAGCTCCATTGTTATTGAGTTACAATATGAAGCTAATGAGTTGATCATCAATGGAGAAATATTATTGAGCAGATGGCCAAAGGAGTCCAATAGTCTCAGTCTCTAACTAGCTTCTGCCATCATGAATAAAGGAAACCAATATCAGTATGTTCATCAAACATTCTTTACTTGGTTAATACAGAGGTTGAAAAGAAACCAAGCATTTTTCAAAGTAGGCCTCCTTCATCTATAAGCAGAAGGCCGGAGCAGTAATTGACTTTAGGGTTTTCACTGACTGAGAGACAAATTGTAAGAACAGTAGGGGACAGTTGAAGGCTTTTGAGCAGAGCAGTGATGTCAAAAACAAAAGGAAAGCATGAGTACTACAACTATCAAAGAAGCTAACTTATCTCCTCTTAGAGTTTGCTTTCAAAGACAGTTTGAAGCCAAAAATGAACAAACCTTGCTAAAGGGTGTGATCTCCTTAAAGGTTACAAAAAATTGTCTCCTTGATGAATAGGCTTAACATTTAGCCTCTGTTCCTTTAAACAAAACATAGTTGAAAAGTGGTTGAGAGATGGGTCATGACACAGGCCAAAGAATTATAATTGCTTTTCAAAAGGTACTGTTCTTCATTTTCATAAAGAATTTTCTTTCAAAATTACTCATCATAGTGGACAGAAGGCAACTTGGGTTTAGTTTTCCCAAGGGGCAGTGC
This sequence comes from Pinus albicaulis, assembly GCA_034641835.2. Classification (NCBI taxonomy): domain Eukaryota; kingdom Viridiplantae; phylum Streptophyta; class Pinopsida; order Pinales; family Pinaceae; genus Pinus; species Pinus albicaulis. The sequence continues at coordinate 1,990,784,420 of CM076578.1, forward strand.
AACTGAACATATAGATTCATAAATGTGCAAGAAGGATTATGACATGTTTTTTTAACTCTGGAACAACATTCAAAACCATTGAAGCATGCCACTGCTACAAATGAAGGCTTGCTCCTTATAAAAGAGGTCAAATATACTTGACTGTTGCTTTTTAAGTAAAGAAAAGATTGTTGAAAGAAAGTTCCCTTTGATGGACAGAGGATGATAAAGTCTAGGTAAATACAACTAGCCCTCACTCCTAGTCAAAGAGAAGCATCATTTGGAAAATACATCTACAATCCTTCATGTGGCTCAGAGCAGAATCTTCCTTCCACAGTGCAGACATCAAAAGGAAAACCATTTTTCATTCCTTAAATGAGACACAGTGAAAGTTTTAAAATTCTCAAAAAGGTTGTTTTATTTCAAAGAAGAGGTTAGGCTCGTAAAAGAAATGCTCATTACCACTATGACATTTATCCGAACAAAAGGGGATCAGGTTATGTTTTAAGGGATAAGGATTCAAGTTTTGTTTAAAAGCAAAGGCTTTTTCAAACATCTCTTAAAAAACCCTCACCAATCAAGTGTGAAAAGGACTTTGTCTTTTTCACTTTCAAAAGGGGTTAAGGACCATTGCCAATCTATTTTGAATTACCAAAACACAAGGCATCGCTTTCCTCTTGCTGTTCACTAGACTGGAGAATGAGTTTTTAAGCAAAATCCATAGATTTTCGGGTTTGAAGACCGCACAATGCGCTTGTAGAGTTGCGCGATGTGTTCAGACAGAGTTTTACCATAGGGTTACACTGTTGCGTGGCGCACCTGTAAGTGCTGGTCACGACTGCCCAACAGTGACCCGACAGCTCTTCTTTGCGTGGCACCTTCCCTAATAAACGTGCCGTGCACATTTTACACGATCCAAACGCCTCCAACAAGCTTTGAAGCCACTCATTTCCTCAAGCAAAACGCCACCATCAATCTTCAAGGTATTTATGTGCCTCCTTGGTATATTCAAAACTGTTAAGTGGTGGAAAAAGGGATGAAACTCATGGTGTAAATCACAGTGTTGAGTATTTTAAGGAGAGATGTGTTTTATGTTTGAAACTTAAAGTTGCTGTGGTTTTGTTTGCCCAAACCCTGACATAGTGAAAGTAGTGGATTTTTATTGTTGTCAAAGGACCTGACAAACTGTCCTCAAAACAATGTTAAAAGGTGAAGGCACTGTTTGAAAGGAGAAACACAGTATTTGAAAAATGAAACAGTGGGCCTGATTTCAAACATCAGTGGTCCTTCTATAAGTGTTTTGTCATTTCAAAGTTTTCCTCGGTGTGGTGAAATCCCCTATATTGGTGAGAAATGGTTTAAACAAAGCCATTTGGACTCAGATGATTACAAACCCTTTCTAAAGCCTGAGCATAGAGAGTCATGTCCTTCTATTTTCCCTTTCTCATATCTATTAGCCAGCTACGCCCCTCTCAAGAAGATTATCATGAAGTACTTCACTTGTGAGGGAAGATTATCCCGAATCTATGCCTATCACATTTGACTGCTCATGCATTTCACAAGGACCAAGCTGCTAAATCTTCCTTTCTTCTTACACAAGAGCATTGAGAAAATGGCCTCCACTGTTCAGAAGAAGCCTCCTTCATAGCAAATAGCCTGTCTCTTCCATCATTCTCTCATCAAAATCATCATTCTTCATCATCTTGAAAAGAGAGAGGTCTCGTGGGATAATTTCATCACTCATCCGGATTTCTCCACTATCCCTCCAGTCCATACATCCCCTACACCTCCTACTCATCATCCTTCACCTTCCTCTAGCAGACCTATTCCTAAAAAACTCAAGTTTACCACAGAGCAAGTAGAAGAGCCTAAAGAGGGAGAAGAGCATGACCATGGTAATGAGGAAGATAATGAAGGGCCGCAGCATGAAGAACAACAGACTGATTATCAAGGGAAGCAACATGAAGAACAACAGACTCATGATGAGGGTGAACAGACTTTAGATGACACACAGTAGCAAGGGGATGAGGAAGAAAGAATTGAACAACAACATCAAAGTGATGATGAGCAGCAACAAGGAGATGAAGAAAATCATCACAGTGAGGAGGAACAGGAGCAGCATGAAAGTGATGAATAGGGGCAACCAAAAGAGACTAAACAGGGGCAACATGAAAGTGCTGAATAGGAGCAGCATGAGAGTGATAAACAAGGGCAGCCACAGCATGTTACACATCAGCCACAGCATGAGGAACAGCAGCATCAAGAAGAAAAAGGCCAAAATGACAAGGGTAAAGAACCCATGGAGCATGTGCTCGCTGCCTCTCTGAGGCAAGGGGCCATGCTCTCTTCTACAAAAGTCGCCAAGCCCCAGAAAGAAAATAAAATACTGCCTAGAGTTGTCACTCCAAATGTGACAAGGGCCCTCCAAAGTAAAGGAAAATTGCCAAAGAAGCCCATGATTGATTTGCCTAGGAGGAAGAGCACTAGAATAGCCACCCAAAGCAAAGGGAAGGGTAAGGAAGAAGGAAGTCATGAATAGGAGAGTGCATTCAACATCATCCAAATCCAAAGCGATGATAGCGATAATGAGGCCCGGATTCTAGAAAGCCTCTTGATCCATAGAGAAAGCCAAATTGATGCATTGAAGGATGATCTTCATAGAGCTAGGAATTTCAATCAATTTTTGCAAGTCCAAAATAAGCAAATGAGTGTCCATATGGCTATTTATGAGACACGAGCGACCAAGTATAAGAAGGAGGCCTCCAAAGCCCAAGTGAGGTTGGAAGAACTCATGGGTGAGTTTGATGAAAGTGAAGGCGAAGATTAGCCTAGGCGAAAGAGGCCAAGAACCATGGGGCTTAAAAAGGCCCTTGAGAAGCAAAAAGAAGAGGAAAATGCCCTTCTCCAATCTACCCCTCTCACTGCATTTTTCGAATAGGAGATAGAGAAAAATAGGGAGGCATGGCTTGAGAGAGTCAATGATCACTTGGAGAAGAAATTGGAGAAGGCAAACATGGATTTAGACATTCAAAGGAGAATGACGGGGCATTATAAAAAGTTAAATCAGTTTGCCCGGTGCAAGTTGAAGGCTGCTCAAGAAAAACTCAAGGAGGCTAAAGGGAAGCGCCTGACACAGAAAGTGAGGAAATACACCTCAGGACTTCAGATTTTTTCCTCTTCTTCACAACATGTTGCTGAGAACCCTTGAGGGTCATGCTCACCAATTTTCGGCAAATTTCGACATGTTTTGGTTTTTTGTCATTTTTGGGTTTTTGGCCAAAACTCATGGGCTTCACCATTTCAGTTTGGAGGATCATAAAAGAATGAGAATGGTATCATTGGATGCCATAATTTTAGGAGCACATACTCAGTGATTTTCAAGACATTTGAAGATCATTTGATCCCCCAAAATGGCGGAAAATGCCCGCTTTTTCTACACTCTGCCTAGTCTATCAGCAAAGCTTATTTTCTGGTTTTTTACACACAGGCCTGTTTTTGGAGGACTTTCATGCATCGTATTAGGAAAATCAAGTTGTTCCAGAAAGTAGACACTCATATATTTCCAACGAGCTATCATGAGCCTCGTTTTGACATCGGGAAGGCTGCCAAAAGTTGCCGGCAAGTCAGGGGACCTTTTGCTGATGTATTTTTTGAGTATTTTTGTAAAAATTGAACCTTTAAAAACTGATTTTTCCTCATGTGCGTTTAGCTATTTTTGCACATGAGAAGTTATGAAAAGTCAATTTATTTCCCTCTTTTAGCATTTTTTAGATATTTTATGAGATATTTTGTGCCTTGGGCTTTGCAAAGCCTCAAGGACAAGATAAGATATTTTGGATAGGCCAATGAGATTGCAAATTGAACTAAGAGGTTTTCCTCACTTGGGCCTATATATTCCAAATGCTTTCATTGTAAACAAGGCTGAACTTGATGATAGAAGAAATATATGGTCATATAAGCTTTGGAAGAAATACTTGTCTCATGCTTTTGGATAGTCTCTTGGATGTTTTTGGATGATGAAAGAGGATTGTTGTTGGATTCCATGACTTGGTAGAATGGTATAGTGTCTCTCTCTTTGTTTTGTTTCCTAGTTTTCATTCATAAATCCATGTTTCTTGCTTGCTATAGAATAGTAGAGAGAAAATTTGAGACATGCCCTTGGAGGCACCTCAAATTTCCTGTTTCTTCATAGCCTCCATGTTTTCTTCAGTCTTAATCACATTAAAGAATTCTTGATTTCTCTTTAATAACTTAAGGATATTGTTGCTTGTTTCATTCATGGTTTTATGCATGCTAAGTATGATTTATGGTATGCCCTGCTTACTCATGGCTAGCCATAGCTCCATCCATGAAATTTCTCTTTGACTAATTAGATTGTCATTTGTTGAACCAAGGAGGTCTTGTTCTGATCTTGCCCTTTGCCTAAGACTATGCAATCTTGTTTTCAAAGTGCCCAATAACTTGAAGTACTGTGTTTAGGCATTCTGGCATAGTGATTTGAGTTGTTTGTCTGTCTTAAGTGTATTTCCCCAAATTCTGATAGCCATTTCCAAAATTTAGAGAGTTATATATCTCTATGCATGGCTTGAATGTTTATTTCTATGTATTGATTAGCTTATAGTTACATTTCTCATGATTAATGGTTTTCCCTACCATGTTTATGTCAGCTATTAAACTAGTTATGCTTGAAATCCTTTGTTGATTCACAAACTTGATGACCATTTTACTCCATTTTGCCCAAAGATCCATTTTACCTCGAATCAAATCAGCCCTTCAACAGCCTTGTATCACCATCTGATAGCTTTCTTGACCTCTTCGACCCCATAGCCCAGTTGATCTGACATCTCTTTACCTATCTTATATCTTTTATCAGTTTCATCCCTCACAACCTAAAAACCCAAAACCAAAAAACCTACTTCATAACTAGACTAAAATCAGAACATAATAAGCAAAAACACAGATATCCCTTACACAAATAGAGAGATCCCTCTCTGAGTCCAGGAAGGCTAGGTCCTTGGGCTCCAAAGATTGGTTTGATGTTACACTGTCATTTGGCTTGCCAATCAGCCAAATCACAGGACCCTAACATGGCGGACTATGACATCCTCCTGGAATTGGCCCCCGCATTATACTTTGATACAATCCATAAGGATGATGGAGTCATGGTTGTACCTTAGCGCTGGGAATGTGGCTTGGGAGGATTCAGACTTCTAAATCTGCTCCGAATGACCCACTTTAGCCATTATAACATCATAGATTGATTGGCTTGCCAGTTACTTGCCCTCATTCACGATGGTTGCTTATAGATTCGCGAGAGGGTCCCTATTGATTCTGCGTTGATCCACAAGATTACAGGCCTCCCAATGCAAGGGCCGCACTTGCTAGCACATGTCAAAAATAAGTACGAAGTCGCTACCGCTACATTTGTTTGGGATACCTACGCGGTACAACGAAATCAGCGTGGGTTTGTGATCCAGACTATCAATGACCCTGCCACGCAGATGGGTACTCGGCTCTTAACCTGCAAGCCAATGAGGAAGTTCCAGGTTGCGACTGTCCCTGCCTATGTAATCCAGCTAGCCGGACAATGCGCGAAGGGTGTTTTTTTTCAATTGGGCTCAATACTTGTGCGAAGAATTTCTAGCTAATGTCCGTGAATCCCAGGAGAAAGGGACATCTTTCTTCTATTAATGGTTATTATTCCTAATAGCACTAGTCGCCTCGGACAAACTCGACGAGTCCATCATCCCTAAGCTCCCTCATGGGATGTGTGAAGGCGCTCGGTATGCTCACTTATGGGACTCTAAGGATAAGCAGCGCATCAAGGATAACAAGGTCTTTTGGATCCTCTTCCAGAGCAGTGTCGCAGCTTCCATAAACTCCCGACCCTGGTTATCCCCGAAAATATACGACAAATACAAGAATGTTGCTACATTTCAAATTACCATTCACCATGTCTGGATTCACAGCCTCGCCAATAAGACATGGACGACACTCCCTTATATGGTAGTCGATGAAGAAATTGACCTACTGATCTCGCTATGGCCCCCTGCCTGGAGAAAAGGCCTCAACGACACTCCTGGGGAGACTGTGGTGCCCCACCAGCAGGCCTCAGCTATAGCCGAGCCCAGAGGTAACCTGCCGCAGCAACCCACTGCAGCTCCAGCCTAGGTAGGCTCCAAAAAAGCTACCACCCCTCCCCCTAGAACTAAGAGGACGGGGGAATCGGCATCAGGACCCAAAAAGAAACAACATGCCCATCGTGTGCAATACGATGCGATAGTCACACTAACGGATGGTGATCTCATGGACACAGTCACCTTGGCTACGGAAGATAAGTGGGAATTTGTTGAGGCATAGTGGCAGGCTGGCATCGACTCTCTCCAGGCCGAACTCCAAGCTCTCCAAATAAAAATGGATACAATACCACCCATCATGGGCCAAGTACATGCCCCATCGGTTTCCAACAATTCAGCGCCACTCGGGGCAGCCAGTCAGCTCTGGGATATACCTAGCATTGCCCTAGTAGGGACGCATCTCCCAGCTAGCACGGGAACCCAACTGGACCTGGCTAAGTTTCCCTACGTAGCCTTACAAGGCCTCAATCACGCTGTCTTCCAAGAGATTAGTCACCGCAATCAGCACGTACACCGACAACTTGATATAGTCGAACACACCATTGCACAGTAGGCTGCTGATTTTCTCCTGGTCGTGTCACAGCAGGCAGAGCTTGAAACTGTGATTCACCAGCTCTGCACAAAGATTATAGATGAAATCCTAGCTAGGGATACGTCTTGGGATAAGGTGGAAAAATTTGCGGCTGCTCTCAAAGCCTCTCGGATGGAAATCCACACCGTCAAGACATAACTAGAACAACAGATCTCTCACTTACAGGCCAGACTATAGCCCGACAAACCCCCAGAAGTCTGTGCCCAACATACTGCCCTAATCACATACGTAAAAACTGTGATTTTGGGGGAAAATTTCTCAAGGTGCCAAGCTGTTGGAGTCAACCATACAACTCTGGACTAGGGTCTAACGCGATCCAGTCCTCCAAAAAATCAAGCAGGAATTATGACAAAAGGAAGAAGTCTTCGAACAGATCAATGCTACGCTGCCTACATTGGTTCCTGCCCAGCATTTGGCACGGTTAAAAACCAGCAATGATCTCGAGGACGAGATTGAGAAAATCCGTCATAAATAGCACATCATGGAAAAACGTCTGAAGCCTTGGACTGCCATAGCCCTCTGATTATCACAAGACATTGATGGCGCAACCCAGAGACTTAATCAGCTTCTTGAAAGTGTTACTGCAGCCACTGAAGAACTGCCCTCCCAGAAGCTGGTAGATCATGCACAGAATTCTGTTGCCCAAAGTCAGGATGTACCCCCTCAGCTCAGCAGTGCTCTTGATATCTTGCATGCGCAAATCGAGGCCGCACCGCCACAGTGACTCACGACGAGTCACAAGATTGTGTTGGGGGACTGTTGGAACAAGGTATCCTACAAGCTTTGAAACTAGTCCATTTTGAATACTTATGATTAGATTTAGTCTAGTGCAGGGGTTTTGGGGTGGGTCAAAGCCCCAAAAGCATTGTAATGGGTAAAAGGGTAAAACAGGGGTCCGAAAACCACGGTTTGCGGACCATAGGAAAGTCTAGGCTAGATTGTTATAAATAGAGGAACATTTTGTATTGTAGGAGAGAAGAATGATGAGCTATTGATGCGAATTTTGGTTTAAGCTATCTATTTGGGTTTTTCGGGAAGGGACTCCTGCTGGCTGTGTGCGTGGAGATCCAAGTCCAGCTATGTGCAGACCTTGCTACTGTGTGCGTAGGTTGGGAAGGGAATTGTAAGGGAGAATTGATGAATTAATGAATAAGAAATTTTGATAGAGAACTGAATCTGTGAGTACGCATTATGTGAATTGTTGGTAATTACTGAATTGTGCATTTTCTGTCTTTAAGCTGCGAAGATCTGTGTAAGTGTGTTTATGTATCTGGATCTATTCTGTTCTATTTATGTAATGTTGTGCTACTATCGTAAGAGCATATAATTATAGATCTAGCGCACATGGATGCGAATAGATACCTAATTGACCCTGCGCAGAACAAGGTAATCTGGGAATTACAGGGCCTAGCGCAGCTCTGCTTGCCTTACCTATCCTTTCTCAGGGTGCGGAAACCTGGTTCCAGCACCCACCCATACTACTTCGGGTGAGACTTTGACCTGCGCAAGCAAGTCACTGCCGAAAGGGCCAGTAGTATAGGGGTTTGTTGGCAAACCTTGCACACCGAACCCGGGTCAGGACCCCTCAAGCCAATATTTGTCTTATTACCTTGAGCCTTCTTAAGTTGTTGGGTCACTTTTTTAAGAATTTTATAGAACTTTGAGGCCTGAAACTTCCATATCTTGACTCGTCATTTTTTCTCTTTAACTTCTTCTGCCAATTCCATTTTTCCATGCTTTTGTACTGTATCCTGCTCCTTCATGGCTTGGTTTGATGCTTCCAAGTCATGAACTCGCTACTCGAGCTCTTCTATCCGATTGTTCAGATAGAGGGTGGAGTTCTCTGTTTCCAACTCATCTAGTGCAAGCATGTTTTCTGCAATTGACTCTAAACATGTACCATCATCACCAGGGTCAAAGTTATCTTGGCCACCCAATTTCTGCATTTCAATATCATCAAGGGTTTCAGTGCTCAGAACTTTAATGTCACCAAGGGTTTAAATACCCTGCACGTTCATATTACCAAGGGCTTCAATACCCTGTGCATCTATCTCATCAGGGGTTTCAATACCTTGTACTTCAAAATTATCGAGGGTTTCAATATGATGCGCCTCATCATCTACCTGGCCCTCTATCGGTTCTCTGCTTGCACTTAGTGTCAATTTTATTTTATTTAACTTATGAAGGAAGGCCGACAAGTGTATTTTTTCCTCCTTCCCTGCATGACCTTCATTAACAACAATTTGAGCCGCTACCTCTGCAAGAACCAAGAGATTATGATCTCTGGGTGAAGACGGTTGTGACTCATCCAACAAAATCGAGGAGCTCGACTGATCGTGACTCACCCCCAAAGAGGTAGTCCCTCTCTTAGATGAGTTTGTGGTCGTTCTTCTTACTAAGAAAGAAATTTATTTGATGGGTTTCTCCTCTTCTTGCACTGGTTTTTTCTTTCTTTTTGTCTCAGTAGGGCGTGGATTCAGAGTCTATGTTTTTATTTTCTTGTTTGCATTCTTTTTCTCGGACGATTTCCCTGTACTTCATCCCTGGAACTCCTTCAAAAATTCCTCCCAGGTCATTCCTTTGACCTCCAACTCCTTCTTAACCAGAATCATGATCAGCCAGTGATGATATAATTTGCATGGGACCTGACTCGCCTTCCCTTTTTCAACGCCTCTCGCCACTTTTTCCAACATTCAGAGCATATAATAAGGGAAATTGATGATTTTTCCTGAATCAAAATGCAACCAAAAATGGGTATGGTAGAGGAATGTTAATGAATAACGTCCCTCACAGGTAAGAAAATTTTGCAATATGTATAGGAGGTCTTGCAATTTCCCAAGTATGGCGCTGCACGAGAGCCCTTTATTCCAATCGACTTTCAGCTTTCGGTCGACCACAAATTTGCGCCACCTTTTGTCCTTGATTTTTTCCTTATTAAACCATTGTTCTCTCACGGCTGAAAAGCCTGTAGCCTAAGTGATGGATTCTTCTGTGACCTCAAATTCTAGTGAGCCTACCTTAGCTCGACCTCCCTCAAAAGTCCTTGCAAATTCCAATGCTACGACTATATCGAATCCATCTATCTTTTGTGGAAATGGGAAAAATCCTGATTCTTGCAATAGTGCAAGACTGTTCTGATACCCAGTCGTCTGCTCTATTTCCTTCACAGATAATGGTTCATTTCTCATGAGCACCATATCTGTTTTAATTCACCCCAACTCTTTGTCGAAATCTTAGAAATATACCACACTAAGGAATTCAAAGGGTCTACAGAGAGTTTTATGATCATAGAGTTGTCTACCCACCGCCATATTGACCCTTTTCTGTCCAATCACGCTTCATAATTATTCCTTCAGGATAGATGCACACACATGTAGGTCCAGTACAGGTGGGAAATGATGATTGGAAAAGACAAAGGTTTCAGTGATAACGCGGTGTAACGGTCATGCACGATCAGGTTATGAGGTAAGTCCATCATTGATAGACGATGAAAGATCTTTTCAAAAAGAGGTAAGTGTTGAGTTTCTAGTGGGTTTTTACTATCCCACGTTTGCTTCATAATTCACATAAGTTTTACTTTAGTACTCATTAAAAATATGAGACTTCATGACCTAAAATATCTTGTACTTAAAATGATTTCTTCCTAAATTAGTGAGTTACAAAGCAAAGTCTTAACCATAATTCAAATAATTAGATTCTATGGTCCATTGATGGGGCAATAATTTTGTTAGGAATCTGTAATTAGCAAGATTGGCAAAGTCCAATCACAGAAACAACATCGTTTCAACCACTTTGGGATTCTAGGATCTAGCCCTCCTGAATCCGGAGAGGGATCTCTCCAATAAGTGCAAAGATTGGATTTTTCTTTCAAGTTTTGGGTAATGATATTAGGCTAGTTATGAAGGCCAATGGTTTTGTTTTGTTTTGGATGGTTGAGCATGATTATTGTTTGAGGTGGAAAGTCCTAAATGAAAAGAGTTTCAAAGGTGAGAATTTGCAAGCAATCAGAGTAATCTTTGGCCAAGAAGATAGATAATTGTAGGTTTTAGTCCATTGGGCTATGGAGTCATAATAGGGTTTACTTGAAACAACAAGAGGCAAGAGTGGTCCATGGGGCAAGTGATCTATGTCTAAATATCTCTTCAAAGTTGATTTATGGAATGAAATGATACATAAAGAAGGGGAATTAAACAGATGAAGAACAAAGAGCAGCCCAAGATCTGGTAAGTACTTCGAAACTAGCCAGCCTTTGATATACTTTCAATAGAAAACACTTAAAAATAGGGGGGAAACTTGAAGGCAACTATTGGAGTAGAAACTAGCGGGCCGGGCTCACCACAAATCCTCTCCTAGCTCTGCTTTACTTGGTAACTTTCAAGACAAACACAAAGATAACAAAGAATGGTCTAAGATCTGGTAAGTATTTCGAAACTAGCCAGCTTTTAACACATTCCAAGGGAAACTTTCAGACAGTCTTTTGGGATAAAAATAGGACCAGGGCACACCATATCTTCCTTAGTTCATCTCTACTCGACATGAAATGAAAATAACATTCAAGAAAAATATTTAGCTAAGACAAGAGGACGAGGGAACGCCAACATTCCTACTTCTTAAACTGAATTAAATCATTCCTAAATAACACAAGTTGGAAGAAAACATACAGATAAATATTTTCAGTCAGAGAAGGGTACTGATATACAGTAGGTCCTAACTCTATGCATGTTGTTCTTTATAAGAAAATATGAACAAAGTGAAAACAGAAGTAAAATAACAATTCACAATAAGAAATAATATCACCGTCGACATAGACCAAGATCCCATAAATCAGCTTGTATTGATGCTCCAAACCAGTTACAGCTTTAAGTCCAATGCTTTAGTTTAGCAATCATCTACACTTCCCAGACTAACTTATCTATCACAAGTAGAGCTCCAAAAGCCAGTGAACACTATTTACAAGTAGAAGTCTCAAGCTCAAGTATATTTCAAAGTTCAGCAACCAACATTTTCTCATCTTCTACAGCAGTATTTATAGAAGTATGAGGAGGTGGGAGAGGATAAAAGATCTCCCAAGATAATTAATACAGATTAATGACTTCTTGAGGGGCTTGATGGTTAATTTTACAGATGTTTTGTCTGTATTAATTGATTTACATTAAAGATTAAGCTCGGTGGGAGCTCTTGTTGACTTTGAGGCTCTGTTTCATGTTGTAATAACTCTGCTGATATTTTTTCATTAAATCCCTTTTAGCAGAATTAACTGTTTGGTTGCGTTGAGGAAAATATCTGATTTTGATCAATAACTTCGGCCTCTGTTTGAATGCTTGTGGCTATAGGTGGCACTGTGGTAGCTGAGAGGAATCAATTCACCTCTGTTTAGGCGGTGGAGGCCTTTCTGTCTGTTAACTCTTATGATTTTCTTTAACTGTGTTTTAATTTGCAGGATTAGGCTTTTGATAATCAATCTTAGCCGTAATCCCCCAAATTGTCTTCAATATTCTGCTCTGGTATGTTTTGTCTTCAACACTGATACTCTTTTATTATAATTTCATTCACTGTGTCTTGTTTATGTGCAGTGCTGCGCAGGAATTGTGAGGCATCAATGCCCATGAAGCAATGACGAGACATGGAGTAGAGCCCCGTGAATGGTTCCCTTTGATAAATCAAAGGCATGGGAATGATCATTCCTGGCCTTCGACTTTCTCTTTAATATGACGGCACAAACCATTCAAACCTACAAAATAATTAAGAAATCATGCGTTTGTGGGTTTAACTACTGCAGAGGGTGTGGGGAGAGAGCGTGGCCGTTGGATGGCATCATCTAACAGTGTAGATTCATTAGAGGAGGTTAGAAAGGAGAGTAGGGGGAGAAAATGAGTCAGATCCATTGATCACACAGAGATCGACGGTCAGGATTGAATCTGGGGGAAATAAATCGAAGGGGTCACTTTATATGAAAAAGGCGGAAATATAAAGGAAAGAGGGAAAACGGTTTCGGGGGTGAAAACCACTGTTTTCGCTTGGAGGAAAGGTGGGTAGGCAGTTTTTCCCTTTGGAACGCGATACGCATCCCCGCCCAACACGTGGCCTCAGAAAACCACTTATATCTTTTGACCTTTGAGAGATTAAATTTCGTGCTTAAAATTACGCGACTTGCAGTGCGGATCGTTAGATCTGCGATCTCAGATCCAACGGAGGAGAATGAGCACGATAAGTGATAGATGCGTGGGCGGAAAAAGGATAGGTGGATTCATTATGGGCTGTAGGATATAAGATCTGAATGGTTGATATTAAATTTGGGGCTAACATGAAAAAATATACAGGTGGAGAAAGGATGAAAGGGGATTGTTAATCTATAGAGATCAACGACTGTAATTGGTCGAAAAACATTATGAGCAGGGCCGCATAAATTTAACCAAAGGCGGGAAACGTGATCTGGACCGTCTAATCTGGACATGTGGATGGGCCAGATGCAATCAGAGGCATTCAATCGGCGAGGAAAGAAATTTCACAGCGTTGAAAAATTCCGATGCGATTAAGCGCTGACCGTCAATTGGTTATAGATCAATGGTCAAGAATGAATTGGAGGATTTTGAAGCGGGGTTAAGACTTGTGATCGGAGTGAATGAGGACCGTTGGATCACGGAAGGCAGGGGGAAAATCAATGGCTCTCGATTTATCGGGAGATGACCAATTGGGGGAAGAAATAAAATGTGCCTGATGAAACTTGCGATGCTATTGCGCGATCGGGGAAGGCCGATGCGATTGCGTGACTGGGGAAGGCCGATGCGATTACGCGATCGGGCCATCGCAATCAGAGTTTTTTGTTTAACGCAAACAACAATGCTTTGTGATTTTCTCCGATGCGATAAGAGCTTGTGACCTTTAGAACTTGGTTCCAGCGCTGGGGCACATGGAGGGGAAGTGGTTTAAGACTTAGCCCAAGGGGCTTAAGCCTTAATACAAAAATATGTATTTTTTATGAATTTTTTCAAGTTTTTCAATGGATTTAGGGGTTTCAGTATAGTTTAAAAATGAGTTTTAAACTATGAAAAAATGATTTTCATGAATGGAAGAAGAGGAATCATGAAAATAGAGGAGTTTTATGGAGAAAAAGAGGAGCAAAATGAAGGTTAGTTTTTGAGTGGAGGAAGGGAAAAAGGGGTTTTTTGCAGCAGTCTTTTCTCATGTAATGAGTAGAATTTCAGAGTGTGAAATGGAAACAGCAGTGAATATTTGGACAGAGGCATGAGGCCTTCAAGAGTATTTAAGAGATAACATCTTTTTAGCAACAAAAACTTGTTTCTTGAAGACTCCACAAATGTTTTAGCCATCATTTGATATAAAAAAATTTATAGCTGGCTAACAGTGGCTCCACTTGGGGATGGTGCCTTCTTGAACGCATCAACAACTTCAGACTTGCATTCTCTAGGAGGCTGATCAGTGCCTCATCCATTGGGCTTTCCTTCCTTCGCTGGGATGATATTGCTCTAAAAACATATTAGTAGCCAAAAAACAATGGATCTTTCATCAACAAGCTTTCTACCTACCCAATCCTACTGAACTAACATTTTTTCTTCATTAGAGTGCACCTGGATTGGAAAACTCTTTTACAACATTTTATTCTTTTGAAAGCAAGAAATCTAATCTATTTCTACTCCTTATTTCTCCATGGACTCAGATTAAACAGTTGATTCCATATGTTTCTCTACCTAAGCTACTAATCTGTTAGGATTAAACAGTCTAACAGATTTTTTCTTCTAATTTCTAAAACAGAAATTTAAAAATAGTCAAGTCAAGATCAAGTTGTTTGACTTGCTGTGATCTATGGCATAAAAAAAAGTTGCACATAGACATTTATTTTGCAATAAATCAAATCAAAATGGAAGGCATAAGATCTGAAAATTCAAAGTACTTCCTTCATCTTTTTATAGCTCTGTTTTTACTACTGTGTGAGCTGTTTTCCTTGTTTCTCTGGTTTAGATTTTAAGCCGAGTAGAACTAGATTTACATCTGTTTTGACTCAGAAAATAAAACAGATTTGATTCATTCTCTTAGGAAACTTAGGTTCAGATTTGAGCATGTTTGAACCTTTAATTTCTACCCTAATCTATCTACTGATAAGCCAAGATTAAACAGTTTGGAAAATCGAATTCACTATCCTATCAACTAAAAATTTAAAAGCTAATTAGTCAAGATTAGGCTGTTTGACTAACTAGAAGTGTGTTTTCAGGAGTGGCATTTAAGCTTGCACAATTTCAGAATTTGTTTCTCCTTTTGGTATGGGGCTATACCTTTCTTGTTTTTACAATATGCCCTCTTTTCTTTCTTTCACTAGTTTTGTATTTTTTATTTTTCTAACTTTGAATGCAATGGTGGATGAGATATTTATAATGAGAAAAAAGATAAAAAGGCTTTCAGAACATGACATAGATCAAGAGAAGTAATGTTTAAGTATCCTTCCATTTACAAGACCCCAAAACAATTCTGCTGCATTCAAATCTTGTAAGAAAAAGGCATTATTACCAGCAGCTGAATGAATGAGATAAGGGCCAAGCCATAAGTTGTCAAATTTTCCATGCATGCTTCTGTCTTCCCTCCTTGAGTCCCACTTTAAAACTTTTTCCCCAACTTTGAAATTGCTGGCCTTTGTTCTTCTATCAAAAAGCTTCTTGATGATGTTCTGCTTCTGCAATGCTTTGTTATAAACCTCCTCTCTGGTTTTCTGAAGATGAATTGTTTGATTTATTCTTCTGATCATGTCACTATCTTCAGTTTGAAACTCTTGAATTAACTTCATAACTGGCACACCAAGGCTGGTTGGAAAAATTGCATCAGTGCCATACACAAGTTAGTAGGGTGGCATTCCAATAGATTTCTTCAATGTCAATCTGTCAGCCCAAAGTGCATGCACAAGCTTTGTGTGCCAAGACTTCTTGTTGTCCTCCAATAGTTTCTTGATTATGTTCACTAAACTCTTGTTTGAGGATTTTTCAAGTCCATTACCTTGAGGGTAATAGGTCGTGGAATGCCCCAATGTTATTTGATACTTGTGATAGAACTTAACCATCTTCTTCGATCCAAATGTTGTTGCATTATCAGTGATGATATTGGTAGGGCAGCCAAATCTAGAGAGAATATTATTCTCTATGAATTTTATAATAATAGAATCATTGGCCTGCCTACAAGGAATGGCTTCTATCCATTTAGTGAAGTAGTCTGTGGCAGTGAGAATCCATCTATGCCGAGCTGAAGATGATGGATGGATTTCACCTATGAAGTCAAGTCCCCACTGTTGAAAAGGGTCTTCAACAGTGATTGGATGCAGAGGCAGAGGTAGCAGCTTTCTTTTGCCTTCAAAAAGTTGGCACTTATGGTAGGCAATGATCATTTTGTATACATCATGAAAAAGAGTAGGCCAATAGTAACCAGCCCTCAAGATTTTGTTGGTTGTTGTTTTCTAGTATAGGTGGCCTCCACACTCCCCTTCATGGAACTCGTGCTTAACCTTATCTGCATCAAACTCGGGCAAAAATTTAAGCAATATACCACTTGCATTTTTCCAATAAAGACATCTATCTATAATGCAATAGTTTACAGCTTTTAACTTTAGGAACCTTTCCTTTGTTTTTGTCAAACCAGGAGGTGTATTCAAATTAAGCAAAACATAAATAATATCAGCATACCAAGAGGAATTCATAAAATGATTTTCAATAATGGGAGTTCAAATTTTCTCTTGATCATCTAAAGCATTAATCATATTAATATCAAGAACTTAAAAATTGGATTCAGCCATCAACCTAGCTAGACCTTGGCCTTTGATAAGTTTAGTGGGTTTTATCTCTAAATCATATTCAAGAATAACAACAATCCACTTAGCTCTTTTACCATCTGGGTCCTGTGTTAGAATTTCTTTCACAACTGAATTTGGAACAAAGGCAATGATGTGTGAGTGAAGGATGTCTACTCTGAAGTCTTTCAAAGCCTTAACCAAAGAAAAGGCTTGCTTTTCCATAATTTTATACTTCAAAGGGGCATCTCTCAAAGCCTTGCTGAAGAATGCAATAGGCTACTCTTGTCCTTGTGGATTTTTCTGTAAAAGGACAGCAGCCATGGTATGTTCTGATGCAAATGAAAAAATATAAAAATCTTTTGAAAAATCAAGACTTATTAGAACCAGTGTTTTGGTTAATGCTTGTTTCACCAGTTCAAAGGACTTCTTTGCTTCCGAGGTCCATTTTACTCCTTGCTCCTTCTTTAACATGTTTGTTATATTCCTAAGGAGCTTAGCTAAGTTGGGGATGAACCTTCTCAAAAAGTTAATCTTCCCAATGAAAGACTGCAACTCTTTGATGTTTCGAGGATGAGAGATTTGCAATATGGCCTCAATCCTCTTTGGATCTATCTTTATACCCTCCTCAGAAATAATGTGCCCAAGAAGTTTACCTTCTTGGAGACCAAATAGTGTCTTCTTAGGGTTTAAAGATATTCCAATCTTTCTGCATTTCTCGAAAACTTTTCTTAAATGTTCTAAGTGCTCTTCATCTGTCTTTGAAAACACAGTAACATCATCGAGGTATATAATGATGAAGTAGCTCAGTTCTTCCAAGAATGCTATGTCCATGGCTCTCTGAAAAGTTGCTCCAGCATTCATTAGACCAAAGGGCATTTTCACATACATGAAAGTGCCCCATGGTGTAGTAAAGGTTGTCTTTAATTGATCAGCAGGGTGAACTAAGATCTGATTGTACTCTGAGTAGCCATCAAGCAAAGAAATTCTTCTAGACCCTACCACCCTTTGTAAAATATTATCCATCTTAGGTAAAGGGTATTTGTCTTTTAATGAAGCTTTGTTTAAGTCTCTAAAGTCTATACAAATCCTGATCTCTCCAGTTTTCTTCCTAACTGACACCAGATTAGACACCCACTCATACTATCTAATAGGGACAATAATACCAGCTTCATACATCTTTTTAATCTCCTTCTCAACCAAAGGAAACTGAACAGGGTTTATTCTGCGCAGTTTCTGTTTGAAGGGCTTTTGGTTTTCCTTGAGAGGGATTTTGTGCTGTATTATTTCAGTGTCATAGGAATTCAAATCTTCGTAACTCCATGCAAAAACATCAGAAAATTCTTTAAATAGCTCTATGTATTTGAGTTTAATGTGAGATGGTAAAGTCTTAGACAGTTTGATCATCATTGGTTTAAGTTTATTGCCTATATTGCACTCCTCAACCTCAGTCTCTACAGGTTCCAGTTTTGGCTTCTTGGCCCCATCGTTAAAATTGAACAACTCTTCTAAAGGGGCCAGACCCTTAGGAAAACTTTCATCTTTGGACTGCAGGGTTTCTAACTCTTCAGTTTCTAATTCTGCAGTCAGTTCTATTTTTTTTCAAGTTTTCCAGACAGTAGATGAATATTAAAAAGTTCAGGAGACGGTTCTTCTTCACCAAGAAAATTTTATTCACCGCAGTCTGTATCATAATCTGAGTCTAAACTGTGTAGTTCGAATTCATTTCTGAATTGCATGAAGTCTTCTATTTGTTTGTCCCCGTCGAACACTTGCCAATATTTCTCATTATTAGGAACGGCTGGTCTGAATTTTATCTGAGTTGTGCAGTATTTGGTTTCATATGGCATTAAACATGTTCTAGCTGCACAGGATAAACTGTGGGCCACGTGATTTATTTTCCTTGGGACAAAACTTACTTGGTATTCCTCAAAAGTTTTAAAAGATCCATGACATCATTTCGATAGGCCCTAATTCTTGGGTGATTCACATTGTATTCCCCGTTGACTTGCATAATGATTAATTTATAATCCCCATACGCTTTAACTCTTTTGGCTCCTAACTTTTTCAATAGATGTAAGCCTAAAAGCAGGGATTCATATTCCGCTATGTTGTTAGAACACTGAAATTTTAATTTACATGAAATGCTTTCTGTGTGGTTGTTTTTAGTGTTGCAAATCCAGACACCAGCGCCAGCGTTAGTTTTGTTGGTTTCTCGTGTTTTGATAGTTTGGAAAATAAAAATACAAGGCAACATCAGAACCAATCTTTAGAGTTACAGGATCTAGTCCTCCTGTTCTCAAAGAGGGATCTCTCAAATTTTTGTTTGCAAAGGTTTATCTTGTGTGCTTGGAGTATTGGTTTTAGACTAGTTATTAAGTGCAGGTGTTTTTTTGTTTGTTTGGTTGAATTGATACAGGAGAGTATGAAAGATCTAGGAAAGATAGATAGACAGGGGAAATGTCAGCTTCATTAAGAAATGGAGTCAAAAAGAGGTCATGAAAAACTTATCAATGGATGTGGGATATCAGAGGGAAAATCTAACTTGGCCGCAGGATCCTTTGGTTTTGGAATGAGATGGACGTTAATGATTTGGAAAGAGAAGTTTAATTCTCAAACAAAGGGAATTTGAAATCACAACTTGAACAATAAAGAGCTATTTGGTAGACAGCGCCAACCATAAATTCTACAAATCACACCTTTAAGCAAATAATGATTTCAAAACAACTTTTGAAATGAAATCTAAGATTCGGGGAACACCCTATTTCCTCAAATATTTTACTTCAAATGACTTAGAAAACATAAAATACTCACTGATAATTACGATCATAGAAGAGGGAACACCTAAATACATCTATGATCACAACTATAAAGACCTTACGCCAAATGTCCAAGCAAGGACAAGGGGCAAGATCAGAACAGACCTCCTTGACTTATTGTAAACAAAATAACTTCAAAGGGAGACTTCAATAATAGTCTTTAAGTGGCAAAAGACAAGCAGGGAGAACCATAAATCATGTTGAAACCAACTGTTCGAACTATTAAGGAAATAAACAAACATGAGGACTAAAGAGAGAGATTAAATACTCTAAAATACCTTAGCAGAAGAAAACATGTAACAGTGAAGGATGAACAGGTCTAAGGTGCTTCCAGGAGTCATTTCTTAGCCTAAAAATTTCAACCTACTGTAGTAAGAAATTATGGAACAGACTGAAAACAGGAGAAAACATTAAACAGTTCAGAATACTTCACCAACAACCAAGCTCATGGATCCAATGATAGAGCCTTCTCAGTAAAAAGCATGCAACAACATCATCAGGGCTTCCAAGACTTCAATTTGTTCTTCAACTTCAACAGACTATGTATTATTTCAGAGAGTTTCAGTATTACAGCAAGTGATCAACCAACCAACCACTTTCTCATCTTCTCCAGTAGTATTTATAGAAGAATGAGGAGGTGAGATCTGATAAAGATCTCCAAAGATAATTAATACAGTCTCAATGGCTCTTTGGCCTTTGGGGGGCTCAATGAAGAAGCTTACATATGTGTACTTTGTATTAAATAATTTACATTAAGATTTAAGCTCGGTGGGATCTCTTTTTGACTTTTGAGGCTCTGTGTTGTGTAATAGTTACTCTGTTGATATTTTTTACATTAATTTTCTTGGTAGAAATAACTATTCGGCTATGCTTGAGGCAAATATCTGATCTTGATCAATAACTTCGGCCTATGTTTGAATGCTTTGAGGTACAGGTGGCACTGTGGTAGCTGGGAGGAATCAATTTGCCTCAGATGTGGTGGTGGAGGCCTTCTGTTTGATAAAACACTGATGATTTTCATTTTAACTGTGTCTTAATTGGGAGGATTAGGCTTTTGATAATCCATTGTTGGCCGTAATCCTCGTAAAACTGTCTTCAATCTTCCATGCTGGTGCGTTTTGTCTTCGACACTGATATTCTTTGATTTGTGATTAACATGCTATGTTCGTTGGTATGCAGGGTTGCACAGGGATTGAATGGCATCAATGCCTCATTAATCATTGACAAAACGTGTAGTTGAATTCTGCGAATGATTCCCTTTGGTGAATCGGAGGCAGGAGAATCATCATTCTCAGCCTTCAGATTTTCTCCAGCATGGCGGAAAAACCATTTAACTGTTGCAAAATATGAAAAACATTATGAAATCCTGCATATATAGGTTAACTTCTTTGGAAGGACATGTGGGGAGAGCGTGGCCGTTGGATGGCATCATCCAACGGTCGGGATTTATTCGGAGAGGTCAAAAGGAAAGCGGAGGAGGAATTAAATCGGATCTGTCGATCGCGCAGAGATCGTCGGTCGGGAGTGAGGGTGAATAGTCAAAGAGAAAGAGTCATTGTATTTGAGAAATAAATGAAAAATGGAGAAAAAAGGGGTAAAAACCTTTGTTTTGGGGAAAAATGATTAAAAAATGAGTGGGGAGCTCGGGAGGAATGTGGGCCATCGAATGAGATTGGCCTACGCGATCAACAGTGGAGATCGGGTGTCCAAAACCTTATAAAATATGCCCGGACCTCAAAACCTTTCAATAAAACCAAGCTGAATAAAATTCCCCGGGTCCACACTTGCTGACTATGCGAGGAAAAAATGAAGACCTGCTCCAATTAAATTTTGCTGCGTGGAGGTTGATGTGGCGCTGGGACCACCGGCACTGCTGTGGACGAGGGGACCGGGGTGATCGAGCATGGGCCGTCGATCTGTAGATCAGATCGACGGTGGAGATTCTTTCATGACTACGTCGTACCTTCGCTTATCGCATGGGCTTCTTCAGAGCGCGAGCACCGTCCGATGACCGGCCTCAGATAGGACAGCACGCATCAATATCATGGTCAATCCTCGTCCAAACTTTAATACGTGATGAGGGAAATTTTTCAATAGTGCTCGAGGCCACGTGTCGGCTGACGGAGTTGATCGCTACCAAACGGAAAAAACCGCCTCCCTCTTAAAAGCAGTGCGATGAATTCCACCCGGTTTTTCTTTTAACATGACGAAAAAGCACATTAAAACCAAAAAATGTAATATAACAAAGGTTTTGGTCGGTATTACTTTACATTGATTGAATGGCTTGGTGCCTGTGCGGGGCCGTGGGTTATGTGGAAGATAATATGACCGGGGAGATAGAATAGAGGGCTAATCGGCATCGGAGAAATTTGTGAGGCAAAAGAACTTATGCACTCAGATTTTGTGATGCGATAGGCACTTTGTGGGTCTAGCACCTGGTCCTAAGGTGTGGGCACATGGAGAGAAAGTAGTTAGGGGGCTTAGCTGAAAGGGGCTAAAGCCTGAAACATAAATCATGGATTTTCATGGATTTTCAATGTTTTTCAAAGGATTTTAAGGGTTTCGATAAGGCAAAGAAAGGGTCTTAGACCTTATCATAGGGGTTTCGATGGAGGGGGAAAAGGGAAAAAATGTGAAAAATGAAGGATCATATGGAGAATAAAGGAGTAAAATGAGGTTAGTTTTGGAAGTGGAAAGAGGGGAAAAATGATGAATTTGTAGCAGTGTTTTCTCATGAAATTAGCAGAATTTCAGAGTGTAAAATGGGCACAGTAGGGAAAATTTTGAACAGAGGCATGAGGCCTTCAAGAGTCTTCAACAGCCAACACTTTTTGCAATAAAATTTGTTCCTTGAAGGCTCCAAAATAATTTAGCCACCTTTTGGTATAACAAATTTCATAGGTGGCTAACAAGTTCTAGTGCACGACCCATCAAAATATATACTCCACAGAGGACTACTTTCAATTTCATTTGTTTGGTGTTTGTCCTCATCAACTAACGTGCTTTCAGATGTTTCTTGAATATCAACACTTAATTGAAATCGTTTCAACTCCTCAGGTTCTTCACTGTGTTGAGGGTTGCTTTGTCGACTATCAAGGTTTAAAAGTAGAGGACGCATGACTTGTAGCTCAAGACCTGTTGTTGGTTTGCTATAGTTTTCAAATGCAGCAAACTATTTTGACACTTCTACATTGTGTTCTTCTTCTTCTATGTTGGCCATTAATTCTGTTAAAGTGAATTTTTCACTAACTGTTTCATCGTTAAACAGAATAAAAGAATCGAGGCCTGTGTTTACAGAATACAGAGGAGAGTTTTGTGGTATGTCTTGGCTTGTAACTATGTATTGCATATGGGACTCCCTGTAAAGTCTTCTAGTTTGATTGAAAACCAGGATAGTCGCATAGGTCATGTCCATCTGCATAGTTCCTTGTAACTTAGCCCCCCAAGATCTTGATAATAACATTCCATACTTTGGGGGCACATCAGCCACAATAATGTCCATTACTAAGCATTTGGCTGGGATCTGGGCTAAGTTAACGTAGAGGTCTTTAATTAATCCTAAACATTTTACTCTACTTGAGTCAAAGGAGTAAAGGTCTTCATAATGTCTGGTTATTTCTAGACCAAGGCTCTCCATCACAGCTTTAGGCATTAAATTATGAGAAGCCCCGGAATCATGCATAACGTTGTGCAAAATCTTGTCATGAACGTTTAGACTTACATAAAAGGGAGGAACAGGTCCCTCTTGATATCTACCTTCAATCTTTGGACCAAAAATAAGCTCTAGCTGGTCATCATTAAGATCGAATGTGTCATTATTCTCTTCAATGTTTAAAGCCTTCAAAATTTGGGTCCTATATACATTCTGGGTAGCTAACGTAGTCAAGGGAACAAAGATTTTAATTTTAGAAATTTCCTGCTCTAGGCTGAAAGGAATTTGACACTTTTAAGAACTTCTCTCAGCCTTATTAGCTGCCAGTCTATCAGCAACATCAGCTTGCTAATTTGTTCTATTTACATTTGACAAAAAAAAATTCACAGGAGTACTAGCTGAAGTGTTAGTACTGCTAAGGTCTGCACTCTGGTTTGTAACATTTTGGGTGCCTTTCTCTTTACCTTTATCAGAATTTCCAGCTACTGTTTTGTCCTTTTGTTTGACAACTTTAGGCTTGGTTGCAGTGCTATTTTGTGAAGATTTGTCAGAGGTTTTGGTGTTGGGAGTTTCTTGACTGGTTTTTCATCTAAGGTCATATTCTCTTTGAGACTCTATGATGACATTTTCCATGTCTTGATAATAACTTTCATCATCATTTCTTTTGTCATCATAAGGTGTGTATAGACCTTGTTTTCTATCATAATGAATCTCAAAGTCATCATTATCTACCCCCAGCATGTTGATATCATCTTCCTTTGTTATTTCATATGTTTCCTCAACCTCACTCACATAATTTTGGTGAAAGGGAGGAGTGATCTGTTGATCATCTTCCCTAGGTCTGTTTGGAGGTTGGTTTCTTCTAAAATTCTGATTCTGGTTCTGGTTTCGGTTTTGAGGAGCAGTTTGATTTTGACTTAATTGTGCTCTCTTTATTATGCTCATTTCCTTCATCATTTTCTCCATCATTCTTTCCATCTTTGAGCTGGAAGCAGAAGGTGTGGGTTCCTCTCTGAAGGATACTCTCTTCTCATTTTTCATTCTCGCTCTCTTCTCCATTAAATTAACTTCCACAGTGAGAGCCCCGTTTTGCATATCTTCAAGAGTTGCAGGGTCTCTCTCTCTCAGTTGATAGGCCATTTCAGGGATAAACCCTTCAAGAAACTTGTTTAACACTGAGCCTTGTGGAGGTTTTAGATATGGGGGAAGTGCATTGTACACACTGTTAAATCTAGTGCAGTAAGCTTGTACACTTTCCCCAGTGTTTCTGTGGAGGTTATTGTAATTGGAGAGGATTTGGAGAGGATTCTTCTTCACTTCCCATTTATTTAAGAATTTTTGATGGAAGGCTTGGAGATCATTGATACTATGGGGGGTTAATCGTTTAAACCATTTTCTTACTTCTCCCCCCAGACTCTGAGAAAATAATCTAAGCTTGACAGAATCATCGTCTATTTCATTTCTTTCAAAGTAGTCATTCATCTTATCCACATGTTGTGATTCAGTTGTAGCATTGCTAGCATCTTATAATGGAATTTTGGATTGATAGTCCTGTGGAAGATTGACTAATGGTACAGGAAGGACTAAGGGAGCATACCATGTTGCCATGATATGTGGTGGAGGTGGATTTACAAGAGATGGGTTAACAAAATGGAAAGTGGGTTGAAGTGGAGTGGTTTGGACAGTGGATGTAGGATGAGCAGATGTGGATGGAACAATAGTAGATTGCTGAGCTGATCTTGGATGAGAGACACCTAAATTGTGAAGGAAATGTAAATCAGGTGGTGTTGTTTCTCTACTACCAGGATGTTCACTTGTTTATGGGGATGAAAGTGAAGAATCATAGTCTAGCTTAATTATATCATCAAATGACTTAGTTCTAAATGGATTTACTAAGTCGGCTTGTGATTGTTGTAGAGCTGAAAGATTTTTAGGAACTGAATTATCTCTCAAGGGTGATCTGAAAACAGTTGAAAATTTTATCTTAGGAGACTTCCTAAGGATACTTTCTGGGTTATCAACTATCTCAGGTGGGTTTGGGTCAGGGTAAGCTCTCGTATGAATCTTTCTAGGAGCCACTATGCTGTGTTTTTAGACCCAACTAAACAAGAAAAGTTCAACCAGATATGACAACATTTTAAGAGGTTAACTAATTTGTTTTACACAAATTGCAATCCTACAGTCCTCTAACTGAGTTTGAATGATATTTTAATGGTCAGGGTTCTTCTCAGTGGAGTCTTAAGGTCTGTTTGGATTGAGGAGTCGCCAAGTGGAATTTTTTAGCTCCTAAGGAGGTAAAAGGTTTTATGGTCCACCACCATTTTTATTGACTTCCAATCTGAAATATTTTTGGGTTTTCTGAGTTATTTTTCAATTCAATTGGTTGTTCAATAGTATGCTAAATGTGCTTCAAAAATTAGCTACAGTTATGAGACAAAGACAGTGTACTCTTATGGCTAAGCCAACTGATTTTTCAAGGTTATATGAACTCGTATGAGAACCCTAGGGTTTTCCTAGTTTGTTACTGATTCAAACAAGTTTTATCATGATTACCACTGCTTGGTAGTGCTTGAAAAGGTTTCTTTTAACTCACAATGTTTGTATTAAATTTCAAGGGGAACTAGAGATTCTGGGTTCGCATCCCCAGTTGGGTTGCCAGAAATGTTAAGAATCCGTAATTAGCAAGATTGGCAAAGTCCAATCAGAGAAACAACATCGTTTCAACCACTTTGGGATTCTAGGATCTAGCCCTTCTGAATCCGGAGAGGGATCTCTCCAATAAGTGAAAATATTGGATTTGTCTTTGAAGTTTTAGGTAATGATATTAGGCTAGTTATGAAGGCCAAGGGTTTTTTTTTGTTTTGGATGGTTGAGCATGATTATTGTTTGAGATGGAAAGTCCTAAATGCAAAGAGTTTCAAAGGTGAGAAGTTTCAAGAAATCAGAGTAAGCTTTGGCCAAGAAGATAGATAATTGCAGGTTTTAGTCCATTGGGATATGGAGTCATAATAGGGTTTAATTGAAACAACAAGAGGCAAGAGTTGTCCATGGGGCAAGTCATCTATGTCTAAGGATCTCTTTAAAGTTGATTTGTGGAATGAAATGATACATAAAGAAGTGGAATTAAACATATGAAGAACAAAGAGCAGCCCAGGATCTAGAAAGTACTTTGAAACTAGCCAACCTTTGACAAACACTTAAGAAAAACATAAAATCAATCCAGGATCTGGTAAGTACTTCGAAACTAGCCAGCCTTTGATATACTTTCAATAGAAAACACTTAAAAATAGGGGGGAAACTTGAAGGCAATTGTTGGAGAAGAAACTAGCGGGCCGAGCTCACCACAAATCCTCTCCTAGCTCTGATTTACTTGGTAACTTTCAAGACAAACACAAAGATAACAAAGAATGGTCTAAGATATGGTAAGTACTTCGAAACTAGCCAGCTTTTAACACATTCCAAGGGAAAATTTCAGACAGTATTTTGGGATAAAACTAGAACCAGGGCACACCATATCTTCCTTAGTTCATCTCCACTTGACATGAAATGAAAATAACATTCAAGAACAATATTTAGCTAAGACAGGAGGACGAGGGAACGCCAACATTCCTACTGCTTAAACTGAATTAAATCATTCCTAAATAACACAATTTGGAAGAAAACATACAGATAAAGATTTTTAGTCAGAGAAGGGTACTGATATACAGTAGGTCCTAACTCTATGCATGTTGTTCTTTATAAGAGAATATGAACAAAGTGAAAACAGAAGTAAAATAACAATTCACAATAAGAAATAACATCACCGTTGACATAGACCAGGATCCCATAAATCAGCTTGTATTGATGCTCCAAACCAATTACAACTTTAAGTCCAATGCTTTAGTTTAGCAATCATCTACACTTCCCAGACTAACTTATCTATCACAAGCAGAGCTCCAAGAGCCAGTGAACACTATTTACAAGTAGAAGTCTCAAGCTCAAGTATATTTCAAAGTTCAGCAACCAACATTTTCTCATCTTCTATAGCAGTATTTATAGAAGGATGAGGAGGTGGGAGAGGATAAAAGATATCCCAAGATAATTAATACATATTAATGACTTCTCGACCTTTGAGGGGCTCTATGGAGAAATTTACAGATATTTTTTCTGTATTAATTTATTTACATTAAAGATTAAGCTCGGTGGGAGCTTTGGTTGACTTTTGAGGCTCTGTGTCATGTTGTAATAACTCTGCTAATATTTTGTCATTAAATCCCTTTTAGCAAAACTAACTTTTTGGCTGTGCTGAGGCAAATATCTGATTTTGATGAATAACTTCGGCCTTTGTTTGAATTCTTGTGGCTATAGGTGGCACTGTGGTAGCTTAGAGGAATAAATTCGCCTCTGTTGAGGCGGTGGAGGCCTTTCTGTCTGTTAACGCTTATGATTTTCTTTAACTGTGTTTTAATTTGCAGGATTAGGATTTTGATAATCAATCTTAGCCGTAATCCCCCAAATTGTCTTCAATAATCTTCTCTAGTATGTTTTGTCTTCGACACTGATACTCTTTGATTGTGATTTCATTCACTGTGTCTTTTTGATGTGCAGTGCTGTGCAGGACTCGTGAGGCATCAATGCCCATGAAGCAATGACGAGACATGGAGTAGAGCCCCATGAATGGTTCCCTTTGATAGATCAAAGGCATGGGAATCGTCATTATGGCCTTCTGCTTTCTCTTTAATATGACGGAACAAACCATTCAAACCTACAAAATATGAAAAGAATTAAGAAATCCTACGTTTGTGGGTTTAACTACTGCAGAGGGTGTGGGGAGAGAGCGTGGCCATTGGATGGCATCATCCAAAGGTATAGATTCATTAGAGGAGGTCAGAAAGGAGAGTAGGGGGAGAAAATGAGTCAGATTCGTCGATTGCACAAAGATCGACGGTCAGGATTGAATCTGAGGGAAATAAAGTGAAGGGGTCACTTTATCTGAAAAAGGTGGAAATATAAAGGAAAGAGGGAAAACAGTTTCGGGGGTGAAAACCACTGTTTTCGGGCGCAGGAAAGGTGGGTAGGCATTTTTTCCCTCTGGAACGCGATACGCGTCCCCGCCCAACACGTGGCCTCATCAAACCACTTATATCACGTGACCTTTGAGAGATTAACCTTCGTGCTTAAAATTACGTGACTTGGAGTGTGGACCGTTAGATCTGTGATCTCAGATCCAACGGAGGAGAATGAGTGCGATAAGTGATAGATGCATGGGCGGAAAAAGGATAGGTGGATTCATTATGGGCCGTAGGATCTAAGATCTAAATGGATGAGATTAAATATGGGGCTAACATGAAAAAATATA
Source organism: Pinus albicaulis (assembly GCA_034641835.2). Lineage (NCBI taxonomy): Eukaryota > Viridiplantae > Streptophyta > Pinopsida > Pinales > Pinaceae > Pinus > Pinus albicaulis. The sequence continues at coordinate 1,990,812,724 of CM076578.1, forward strand.
CAGGCGGAGGAAGGATGAAAGAGGACCGTTAATCTGGAGAGATCAACGGCTGTAATTGGTCGAAAAACATTATGAGCAGGGCTGCATAAATTTAACCAAAGGAGGGAAACGTGATCTGGACACGTGGATGCTCCAGATGCAATCGAAGGCATTCAATCGACGGGGAAAGAAATTGCACAGCACTGAAAACTTGCGATGTGATTAAGCGCTGACCGTCGATCGGTTATAGATCAACGGTCGGGAATGAATTGGAGGATTTTGAAGTGGGGGTAAGACTTGTGATCGGAGTGAATGAGGACCGTTGGATCACGGAAGGCGGGGGGGAAATCAATGGCTCTCGATTTATCGAGAGATGACCAATTGGGGGAAGAAATAAAATGTGCCCGATGAAACTTGCGATGCGATTGCGCGATCGGGGAAGGCCGATGCGATTGCGTGATTGGGGAAGGCCGATGCGATTGCGTGATCGGGCCATCGCAATCGGAGTTTTTTTTTTAACGCAAACAACAGCGCTTTGTGATTTTCTCCGATGTGATAAGCGCTTGTGACCTTTAGAACTTGGTTCCAGTGTTGGGGCACATGGAGGGGAAGTGGTTTAAGACTTAGCCCAAGGGGCTTAAGCCTTAATACAAAAATATGTATTTTTTATGAATTTTTTCAATTTTTTCAATGGATTTGGGGGTTTCGGTATAGTTTAAAAATGAGTTTTAAAATATGAAAAAATTATTTTCATGAATGGAAGAAGGGGAATCATGAAAATAGAGTATTTTTATGGAGAAAAAGGGGAGCAAAATGAAGGTTAGTTTTTGAGTGGAGGAAGGGAAAAAGGGGTTTTTTGCAGTAGTCTTTTCTCATGTAATGAGCATAATTTCAGAGTGTGAAATGGAAACAGCAGTGAAGATTTGGACAGAGGCATGAAGCCTTCAAGAGTCTTTAAGAGATAACATCCTTTTAGCCATAAAAACTTTTTTCTTGAAGACTCCACAAATGTTTTAGCCAGCATTTGATATAACAAATTCTATAGCTGGCTAACAAATTTTGTCTTCAAAAAATTATGAAATAAAGATAAAATTTCCAATGCACATTTTTGCACCAGGTGTTCCTGCATTGTGTTAACCATTCTTGCATGCGTTTTCATAGTCGGGCACGTGTCTGCACTAATTATGCTTGCACTGAACTTGCCTACATTGAAACATGCCTACACTGATTATGCCTACATCTGAACACGTATTCCTACACCAAGGATATATATAGTATCAAAGAGAAAAATGGACAAAGAGAAATTATGATAGAGTACAATTCATTGGCTGGATTAAAAAAAATTCCGGAATGTACAAGGGAAGTTTTATTTACCATTCTTTGGTGTTGATCATGCCTTCCGATCTGACTTGTGAGTTCACATCAGATCCTATAATCGATCCTTGAGGGAAAAAATAAGTGGGAAAGGGTAATTTCCAGAATGGGAAGGAATATCATGACAGGGATTCTAGGAGTGAAACCACCAAGAGGGATAAACAAAAAAGGGATTTGGGAAAGCATTTCAGGGGGAAAAGAGGGAAATGCGAAATCAGATAGGGATAGTTTTCTTAGAAGAAAAAGGAGGGTAATTCATTGTGGGATTAAAAGTAGAAAAATAGCAGGAAATTACGAAACAGGAAGTAGAATAAGGGTATAATTTTACCTTTAAAATATGCCTGCACTGGTGCCAAAAAAATTAAATGCAACGGGAATTGAGGGTTGTTTGAATAAAAACATTTGTGCCAGCTATCCCAAACTTGGGTAAGGGCTCGGTTCCTACTCGAACCTACTTCTTCTTGGTGACAACCAACACATCTAAAAATCAAGCAACATTCCCTTTTTATTGAAATTTTGATCTTCCTACCAGCATGTTGGTTTTCAGGTTGATCCTTTTACAATCATATCAGTTAACTGATTTTCATAATTACAGCAAAAAGAATTTTTTTCTTTTTGTTTTTTTTTTGTCATCTTTTTCTTTTTATTATATATCCATATATATATATATATATATATATATATATATATATATATATATATATATATTTAGGAAAATGAAGAATCAGATTTTCAATAGGTTGGTGTTGCCACTTGCCATCTCCTTTTGATATTGTTGTTCGACCTGTTGCATAAAATTTCCTTTAGTGAGGGGTTGGAAATATACCTTCAATATATGCCTATTCACCAGGAATACTGAATTCCGTCCATCAGTAGTTTTTATTTCTGCCACTCCATTTTCAAACAATTTGACCACCTCATAAGATCCCATCCAACGTCTATGGAATTTCCCTTTAAAATACTTAAATATGGAATCATAAAGTAGTACCCACTCACCTGGCTGGAACTGCTTCTTCCGAATGGAATTATCATGTCACTTCTTTTGTTGTTGTTGAACAAATGTGTTTTGCTAAAAAACATCCCTTCAAAATTCATCTAACTCATTCAGTTGTAGGAGATGTTGTTGTTGTGCTTCAGAGAGGTCTAGCCACAACTGGACTGCAGTCCTGAACGTCTTGATCTGGAATTCTATCAGCAAAAGGACTTGTTTCCCATATACCAACTCATATGGTGTGTGTCCCATACTGTTCCTCCAACTGGGTTGGTATGCCCACAAGGATTCTGGTAATTTGTTAGCCCAATCCTTTTTATTTTTGTTCACTGTATTTTTGAGGATGGACTCAATTACCTTGTTTGTGAACTCCACCTGACCATTTGCTTGTGGGTGATATAGTGTGCATTTCCTATGCCAAATTTTGTACTGCTCCATCATACCCTGTACCAAATTAGAAATAAACTGCGGACAATTGTCAGAAACAATCTCTCTACGCACACCAAATCTAGTAAATATTTCAGTATAAAGAAAATCAACAACAACTTTTTCAGTAGCAAAAGAAACAGCTTTAGCCTCTACCCATTTTGTAATGAAATATGTACAAACCAAAATATGTTTTTTATTAATGATGTCAGATTTATTTTCCCTACAAAATCAATAGCGCCTTTTTGAAAAGGCTCAATAATAACTTGAGGACATAAAGGAATTTCAATGGTTTTATTGGGTTGGCCCATTCTCTAACAAATATCACACCGCTTGACATATTGTTTGGCATCCTTAAATAAGGAGCGCCAAAAATAACCAGATCGTAAAATGTTGTATGCAGTTTTCTTATCAGCAAAGTGGACTCCGCAAGGTTCTTCATGAGAATATTTTAAGATTTAAAACACTTCTTCCTCTATTACACACCTTCAGATAATGAGGTCTAGCCTAGTGTAAAAGAGGTCTCCTTGAACCCAAGAATATGAAACACTTTTTTGTATAATATCTCGCTTTTCACGAGCATATAAGTGAGGTGGTGTCTTTCCGGTGACTAAATATTTAGCTATGTCAACAAACCACAGAGATTCCATTGACACATCAAAAATATTTTCGTCAGTAAAATTATCATTGATAGGAATTAATTCACCAGGAGGGTTTAATATTTAAATATAGTCTGCTACTACGTTATATTTTCCTAGTCTATCAACAATAGTAATATTAAATTCCCGTAACAATAGTAACCACCTAGTCACTCTACCACTAGTTAATGGTTTATTCATCATATATTTTATTGTGGAATGATCAATATGCACAAAGACTTCATACCCTGTAATGTAGTGTCTGAATTTATTAATAGCAAAAATTATAGCTAAAAAATCTTTCTCAGTAACTATGTAGTTTAGTTTGGCGGGTGATGAGTTTTTGCTGATGAAGTAGATAGCATAGGATTGTTTGTATTCTTCTTGTCATAGAGCTGCACCAATGGCAGTGTCTAAGGCATTAGAGGAAATATGAAATGGCAGATACCATTTTGGTCCCCTCAAAACTGGTTCCTATTCTAGTTTTTCCTTCAATGTCTCAAAGGACTGTTGGCAAGCTGTGGACCAAGAAAACCCACTATCCTTAGCTAAAAGCCGGAAAATGGGGGTAGCTATCCTAGAGAAGTTCTTAATGAATCTCCTATAGTAGCCCACATGTCTTAGGAAAACTCTCACTTCCCTTTGAGTTTTGGGTGCAGGAATACTCAGAATAATTTCTATCTTTGCAGGGTCAACCTAGATACCTTTATCAGAAATAAGAAGGCCAAGAACTACTCCTGCCTTGCACATTAATCTACACTTTTTATCACTCAATGAAATATGAGCTTCTTAGCAATGAAGAAGCAATTTTCTATATTTTTGAGGGCTTCCTGAAATGAATCACCAAACACAAAAAATTCATCCATACAGATTTCCACACACTCAAGGTCAGCAAAAATGGCCAAGACTACCCTTTGAAATGTAGCCAAGGCATTACATAGCCAAAAGGGGAGAACTCGATAAGAAAATGTACCCCATGGACATGTAAAGGTGGTTTTGTCTTGATCCTCAGCTGTGATATGTATTAGGTTATAACCACTAAAGCCATCTCGAAAAGGGAAGTACTTCTTACCAGCAAGGGTATCAAGCACCTAATATATGAAAGGAAGGGGGAAGTAATCCTTAAGAGTAGCTTTGTTCAATTCTCTATAGTCAATGAAAATTAGCCATCTCCCATATTTTTTTGGGACTAACACCAATGGGGAGACCCACTGGCTGTCAGAAATAATATAGATAAAATCAACATCCAATATTTTTTGCAATTCTTCTTTTACAACATCTCTTAGGGATGGGTTCATACACCTTTGGGGCTCTCATATAGGTTGGGCTCCATCCTGAATATAAATGTGGTGAGTACAGGTTTCAGGAGGGATTCCTTTCATATTTTCGTAACCCCATGCAAAGGCATCAAGATGGTTTCACAACAAACTCACAAGCTGCTCTTCCTGGGATGAATCCAAGTCTGAAATGATATGAAAATATTTTCCTAGAATAATCTCAACAAGTGGTATCGGGCTCAAGATTACACAGAGGTGTTGCTAGAGACGGTGGTGAGGGAGGTTGAGAATCGTGACTTTCCTGAAAATCAAAACTAAAAATTTGGCTCAATGACTCAAAATTGGGCATGGTGTCTAGATTGTTCAGGAAGTCCTGTATCTTACCCTCCTGTGAGGACTCAAAAAAATGATGTAACATAGAGACAGAATCAGTCTCCTCATCACTACTGTAATCTAACCACAAATTTCCTTGGAGCTACTGAATGGATAAAGCGGGTGGATATAAGGTGACCTTCTTCCTAGAATCTCCATGGGAAATATACATGTCACCAGAACGAAATTCAATGTAAGCATCAGTCATAGTAAGCCATGGTCGTCCCAAGATCAAGGGATTTCCTCCCATAGGATTCTTTGGCTGAAGCACAATGAAGTCTGCTAGATATTCCCAAGAATCTAATGAAATGACCACATCATCCAACACCCCTTCCGACTTGATTGTAGATATGTCTGTTGATTAGAGTACAGTGGGAGTAGGACGAATATGTACCAATCCAAGTTGATCCACGGTTTTCTTGGTCATAAAATTAATTTTTTCTACCATGTCTATAAGCATATTAGATACAACGAAATCACCTATGTGAACACAGAAAACAGGGTTTCCAGGGTTATTATATTTTTCCATCTGTATACACCTCATCATTAACTCTGTTGCTCTTCCAACAAATTGAATGGCTTGGGGTTCCAATATTCTCCTTCCTGGCTTCTTGAGACAGAATTCCCTAATGATTTTTGTACTGATGGGGATCCCTTTGATAGCTTGGAGCAAAGGTACCTTTATAAAAATATTCCTAAGCTCAGAAGCCAAACTAGACTCATGAATGGGGTCATTACTCTCCACAACTAGCCTCTATGCATAGGAGGGTTGGCTTGAAGAGAATGGAAAAGGCTCTGAACGTACGACAATGGGCTGAATGGTGAAATCTCTCACAGAATGGTCAGGAGTTTCCTCCTCACCTTTCTCTTTGATAATAACCATAGGCTTCTTCTTCTTTTCTGAGGTTACTATATTCCCCAATATCAATCGGAGATAATTGACTCCAATTGGCATAAAATGATATCTCAATGAAGGAAGCGAATTCATTGAATGGATAATTTGTACTGCTTTGTTATTGGGATTTGATATGGGTTGGGAAGGCATTTGAGGAGGTCGAAACGATGGAGGCAAAGGTAATGGTGGCATAGGCTAACCTAGCTAGGTCAATGACGGTTGTAGCATTGGGTAAGGTTCATATGTAGGTTGGTATAATTTCATAGGTGTAGGATAGGAATGGTGTGAATGGTTTGGCCTTCTCCATCCTTGTTGCCAATATTAGGAGGGTTGTCCACAGTGATATTGGATCCCATGCTATCAATGTTGAGATTGATTAGTTCTTGGATATGAATATGGATGTGAATTATAACTAAAAAAATGTGGCGGGAGTTGAAGAGCCATACTTGTACTTACCTAAGGCTAGTTTCTCCATGCTCGAATAGCATGCAATGATTTGGCTTCAAGTTGCCCTCCTTCGAATACATATTTCAACCCAGGTATGAAGGGAAAATTTTATGTGGCATTGTTCTCTACACAAATTGCACATTTATTAGTTCCTTTAACATTAAGAGGACATTCTCTTAAAATATGTTTTTTTCTACATTTTGGACAAAAGGTAGACAATGACTCTTGTTACTCTACAAGTTTTTGCTGAAATTTCAAAGAGTATATTTGTTTTCTAACATTATTCATTATTTCAATTTTCATATTTTCCATTTTGTTCTCCAACCAACGATCATAGCATTAGTAGATTCGGTTTTCTTATTTCTATTTCGAATTCCTTTACCGAATCTATATTGGTTCCTTGATAATTTCCTGCACAAGTCACAAATTTGATCAAAAGGTTTCTGGGAAATATCCCCTTTTCCTAAAAAATTTAAAGTATTCCTAGCATCATCAGTAAGCCTACGTAAGAACAAGTTCCTAATCTTACTCAGAACAAATTTGTGCTTTGACCTTTGGAGGATATACATGAATCTCTCTAAGTAGTCCTCTAAGGTCTCATCATCATTTTGCACAATAGTAAAAATTTCATCTTGAATATCTCTATTTTTACAATATTCCTGATATTGTGACAAGAACACCCTCTTCATATACTCCCAAGAGGCTATAGTGTTTCCTCCTAGTCCCATGAACCAGTGTAATGTTGCGTCCTTGAGAGCTGCAGGAAACAAATTTAACTTCTGAGCATCAGATGAATAATCATAGCTCCTACATAAAATATAAAAATCAAATGGGAAAGAGTCTGGGTCTTTGTGTACCTTACCATAGAAATGAGGAAGATTTGATGGTGGAATATTCTTCATTTGCACAACTGTGTCAAGATCCACAATTGGAAATCCAAAAGTGAATTGTTCCTCATTTACATGATTTTTTCTGGTTCCCTCTCCATGGTCCTTGTGATCTTCCATTGTTCTTCCTCTAAGAAAACCGCTCTCAACAAGCTAAGAAGGCTGACTATAATTTCTAATAGTCCCCTTCTTCCCTTTCGTGGGCTATGTCACACCTATACTACTGTTTCCAGAGTCCAAGTAGACAGTTCCTGCGTGATTATTCTAGGTCTGTTTGAAATTTCTACCTGCAAAAGAACGCCCAATGTGAGAATTAGTTTCAGATTTACCAGTATTTCCTCATCCCTTACTAGGATTCAGACCCCTACCCCTTTTAGGCATTCATTTCAAAAAATGACAAAACAAAACTCAATAAAATGCTACAAATTTAAAACAACTCGACACCTATATATTCCTTCAAACAATAAAACCACATTGCAGAAAAAATAATAGGAGAGTTACCCCTATTGCAGAAAACAAAAAATTCTTACCAATTCAAATCACCTCCTCGGCAACGGCGCCAAAATGTTGGGTGCAGGAATCGCAGTTAAACAAAATACTTTCAACACTTAATTGTCAACCTAGGGGTTTCGTAAACCCTAGAGACGAAGCACAGGAAATGCCAGAAGTCATATGAAAATTTTCTATCTCTATTCCTACTTATTTAATCAAAATCTTGCGGAATTGAAAAGAAATATCACACAACAATTTACACCAAAGAAATTCTAGTGTTAGAATGTGAAATAAAGTACTTTGTAAAGAAACCAAATAAAGGAACTTCCACACTTCTGTAAACAATCTTTATTGTTGAGATAAAATTCTATATTTATCTCCATTATGGATGTTGGTAGGTTAACAAGTGGGCCCTTGAAATGATCTGCCTTCTTTAAGGATTTTCCTTCCTGCTCTAATTTTTTATTCCTGTACTCCTGCAGTATACTTGCACTAGTACGGGTATAGGGCTTGTGCGCGGGAAGCATATTTTACACTTATACTAGGGATTTATGTCTTTATGTAGGGGCTTTAATCTTTAGGCTTAGATCAGTATGTTCCTGTAACAAGATATTGGTTCTTGTACTGCAACAAATATTCCTACACCAATTTTTCCAATTACTTTTCGGAAAAATGAAAGGGTGTGCTAACTATGAAAATAATTTGCAAAGGCGAATAGAATTATGAAATAAATTCCACACGCAAAATAATGCTTCAACCAAACTAAATATCACAATGAAAATAGACTTTAAAATAAAATAAAAACTTCAAAATTCAAACCACACTTTCTTCAATTCAGTCAAAAAAATTATCTAAGTATGACAATAGGCATTATCCCTGTAATAGTTACCCACATAAACCAGATTTGCCTTTAATCTGGTTAACTCAGAAAGGTTCACTTTAACTATTCAGATTAAGTTTTATTCCTTTCCTTTAAAAAATATAAAGTGCAGGCACAAATCGATGTGTCGTAACAATGTTCATTTATCAATTAACAAAGCATCTTTAATTCCTAATATTTTAACTCTTAATATTAAGAATACTTTTATCTGATAATGAACTCTAACTTGCAGAAACATATCTAATTTCTTATGAAAGAAAGGAATGAAACAACTTTGTTGTAATGAACCGAAAAAACCAAGTTGCAGCAATTATAAATGCACTAGTGCAAGAATAACATGGTTGCACGATCTAGGCAGAAGTAAACTAAGATTCTGAAAAGGAAATGACCGAAGGTAAATAAAACTTAATTAACATTCACACCATGGATCCGTCACACATTGACTGTCAACAAAATAAAACCATAATTCTTAGGAAATAATAAAACGTAAACTTAATCCAAACTTTGCATTCAAATGAAATCAACACACACCTTTAACGAAACGAAAATGAGAGGGTGAATGAGATAGGTTGGCTGGGCCCTAGTCAACCAGCTCTTTCGTATTTTATGAAACTTGAAGCTTCACCACTCAATGACACATCATTAATAGATTAAAACGTAGAATGTGATGCAGCCTAAGCTGCGTATACCAACAATAAGAATATGAATTCTTTCTCATATGCATGCATTCCCAAAACAGTGGAAATACTTCATGCGGAATTAATTATCTCTTGATAGAGCTATGGTTATAAACCATATTAAAACACACACTTTATAAGTTTCGTATTTATGATTTCTATTTTGCTTAAAACCCAAAATACCAAAATATATATATATATATATATATATATATATATATATATATATCTTGGCCCCACAACTATTACCAATGGACTTTTGCAGCAATCTGTATGCATTCATCGATCCAACAACAATCACACGTCAACATGTATGATACTTGAACTTTTTTTATCCTGCGAAATAGGCAGTTTTGATGTGGTACGTGTCACTGTCCTAACGCTATCGCATTCCTCAACTAATTACCACTTACCTCTTTAAATATTTGCGAAAAACCACTTGCTGTTTATAAAATTGTTCTTTGTTCATCTGTGCCATAAATTCATGGTTTCTCCCTTCATTATATATAGTTTTCAAACTTATACAAAAAAAAATATATATTTCTATATCCATAATGATATAATTTCATTTTAATAACTTCTTAGCATTCATATTATATGCCATCTAATTCACTCTGTCTTCTCACCTCTACGCACTTTGGCTCAAGTCATAACATTGACATTATTAACTTTGTCTCAGAAATTGCATCGAACTTCACAATTGTATGCAAAATTACCATATCAAACCTTTATTGCAGAGTTTTTATCACACACCTGTTCCTTCTTAGCCAGAACATTTATCACACAGATTAAGATGAAATTAAAAAAAAAATTCCCTCATTAAAGCTTGCATATTCAAATAAAAATCATGCACAAAACTTCATTTAAACAAAGATTCGTTTTCATTCAATTACGCTCATACACAGAAAACAATTTTGAACACAATGAAACCCTCCTTCCATTATAAACAATATTTTCATAAGCTCAAAACATCTTGTATTCTGTCTACTCTCCTTTAGGCCTGATTCTAATCTAATGGCCTTTTCCACCTACTCTCTGCTTGTAGGTTTCCCAATACAAATATTTTGTATCTAAATCCTACTCCCCATCTCTCTTTTGATACTTTACAATTTATACAAATGGTTCTTAAACCTATTTTGGTTTCAGATCCTTTATCTTCTCAACAAAATCTTGAATATCCTCTAAGTCCTCATTTGACTCAACTAATCCCTAAGGATCCTCTCTAATCCACAAAATCATGAAACCAATTCCTAATTTAGGATTTACAATTTTTTCTCAAATTTCTCATTCCCTATGGAATCTCAATTATCCTAATTCTCTCATGTTCTCCAACATTCGAGAACATTTACAAAATTCCTCTCAATAATTAATTAATTCCTATTGTAAATGTCTTACTTAATTCACTCAAGATATTAAAATTAATACATAGGAAACCAACTCCTTTGAAAACTCAAGACCCCTAAGTCTATTGAAATACAAAGAAATTTCTGAGCCTAATGCTCCTGCATCAGACTTCCAAGGTTGAAAATAATCATGATCTCCCGATCATGTGCTTTTAATCTTTGTCTTCCTCGATCCCATACCTTGTTCTGTAATTTGTCTTTTCTTCTTGTTGTTGTTTATTGGTTTTCTCCAGGTCACCACACTTTATGTTTCTTTGCTACACTAGCTAGGCTTTTACAATCTGCAACTATCTTTCTTTTGTTGTTTCTTTTTTGTTTTCCTGCTGTTGTCTTCTTCTGAGACACTTTCATCATTATCCTTCTTATCAACTCAATTTCTTTGTCTAAAATATCTTCTGAATGCTGATTACTTTCACCTCTTGAATGTTGAACTTTTATTCTTCCGCTCTTTCGTCCTTACCCTCTTATTTACTATTGTCTTGCATCTTTTTAGTTTCTACTACATTGTCTTCCAAGACAATCTTCTACTTCTGTTTACTGCAACTGATAACTTCTTCCTGATTGTCACTTATGACAATTTCTTTGTCTGCTTTCTTCAACAATTCCTCAGACTGATACATAGTCTGCCATTTATTGCTATCTCCTTCTCTTTACTTTATTTTGTTATTGCTGTCCTCTAACTCTTGCATCTTCACATTCTACATTTCTTCAAGCTCTTTCTCTTCCACAGTTACCTCTTCTTGCTTAAAATTCTAACTTTCCAACATTATTTCCAACACTTTAATATCTTTGTTCCATGGATTAGATATTCCCATAGATTCTTCTTCTTCCTTCTTTACTTGACTGCTCACTTGTATCAAATTTTCTCCAGCATCTGCAACAAAATATGTAATCATAAAACAATCATTAAAACCAAAATCATAAGACCTTTGTGTCTCTTCTTCCTCTGGAAACATTTCAATTTTTTGCTCTTAAATTTCCTACTCTATCAGCACATCAGTATGTTGATTCAACTTCTCTAAATAATTCTCGAGACTGTTAGCTAGTCTCTCTTCCATATCATCCATTTCAAGGATGTCTCTTTGCTCTAGTTCATAATAATGAACTTTCTCATTCTCATCCAGCTTTGAATTTACAACCTGAACACTTATTCTTTGTTTTTATAGCCTCTTCTCCAAAATACTTAACTCATGCCACAAATCTGTCATCTCATTTGAAAAAAATTTGTACAATCCTCACTATCTTCTTCTTTTTCACAAGTCAAGTTTCCTGGTGATACTACCTCTTCATTCTCCATCAGAATATAATTCTGATCCTCCATCTCTATGACAGTTTTAGATTTCTGTCCATCACTCTTCCTTTGGCTATTTAAAAAAATCAATTTCTCTTTGTCATTACCAATAAAAAATTCCTCATCATAAGACATAATTGTCTCACCTCCACTGAAACAATTTCTTTCATTGAACAAGGAATTTATGAACTCCTTTTGTTGTAATAACTCAACTTGATCTTCATTTGAAAGATAGCAATCATCATATTTTGCTTGGAAACTTTCAGCCTCACTCAATACAGTTCCATATGATGGTTTGTCTTCTGCAATACCTGCATTCACACACAGCTTGTTAGTTTTAAAACCATAAGACCTTATGGCCTCATTTGATGATTTAATCACCAAATCCTCCTATTGTTCCAAATCCTCTATATATTTCAGAAATTATACAATGGTGTTCTCTTTAATCCCCTTAAGCCTTTCAATGGGTTGCTTGATATCCTTCTCCACTTCTTCCTACTTTTGGCCATCATCACGAGTTAAAATTATTCTTCTTTGAGTATTTGCAATATGTTGAAAAGTAAAAAATTTCCCCAACTATGTATGGAAATTTACATGAGATCTGGCTATCCCATCTTCTCCTTCCTTTATGACAATATCATCAGTTTTTTCTTCTTCACATGTTCTACCTGTAAACATATACAAATTATCAAATTTAAAATCATGTGACCTCTTGGTTTCACTTGAAGTTTCAGTTTTCAAGTCTTTCCCCAAATACTCATTTATTCTGAGTAATTTTTTCTTCAACTGAGAATTTATCATTTTCTCTTTCTTCATATATAGCTTATGCCACCTTATCTTTCTTTTTACAAGAAAACCACACCTCTGTTCTTCCTCATTCCTCTGTAAAAAATCCAACAACACTTCAAGTTGGAATGCTATCTCAGCTTTCTCTCTCTCATACTCTTCCTTACTTAACTATCTCTGTATGCCATTTTCCTTGGCATCTTATTTCTTCACTTTTATTCTGTTGTGGTCTCTCTCAAAACCTTTGTTATTTCTACTATGACTATCAGTAGTCATCTTCTTCTCCACTTCTATCTTCTTGAGTTCTTCACTCATTCATCATGAGCTATACTAAAGCCTCTACAATAGAAATTCCTCCCTGCTGCTACTTACCTTATTAAGATTTCCTATGTACTTGGTCTTTTGGCAAGCTCTGGTTCTCTATTCTCTGGAACCTCTTGAGCATTCCTTTCTTCTCCTTCTAGGCTTCAACTCATCTGCACCTTTTAAGAACACAATTGTCCTTTTTATCCAACCTCTGTTGGAATTCTTCAAGGTTCTGCCACATTCTTATTTCACTTAGAAACTTTTATTGGCTTCCTTCATCACTGCTCTTAAGGCTATGATTTTCTTTCCTTGGGATTCTCTTCAACTTTCTATAACCTGAATTCTACAAACAGAAAATTCAAACCAGATTAAAAATAACACATAACACCTCACCTTCAAGATATCTGTGCGATCTTATTTCACCACTCATTTACACTTTAAATGGTCTGTTCTCTAATTCCTTGCAAATTCTTCCAATATTCTGTTACACTGCATGCTATCTGTCAGATTCAAATCTGATCTCCTTTTCCTTTTTGCCATCACCATTGTACTTGTATACACACCTTTCAAAACTTAACTTTGTAAATCTTCAAAGCACATTTTCTTTCTCACCTAGATTCTGTAGATCTAAATTTCCTCATAATTTTAGACTATCATGCTTTCACTGCATACCTTTTCCAATCTACAACTGTTTCCAATCAGATTTAAAATCTGAGCTCCCCTTACTTCCTTCATCACACATGCATTCTATACAATTCTAATTTAATTAAAAATAACTTTAACCTTCAAAAGAGCTTTGCCATCTCTGATACCACATGACGCAGCCTAAGCTGCGTATACCCACAATAAGCATATGAATTATTTCTCATATGCATGCATTCCCAAAACAGTGGAAATACTTCATGCGGAATTAATTATCTCTTGATACAGCTTTGGTTATCGCGGTGTATCACGATAGGTCTTACTACCCACCAAACATATGATTTCTATTTTGGTTAAAACCTAAAATAACATATCTATATATATATATATATATATATATATATATATATATATATATATATATATATATATATATATATATATATATATATATATTATTTAACTAATACCATACCAATGCACCTTTGCCAACGATATGTATGCATCCATCGATCCAACGACAATCGCACATCAACATGTACGATACTTGAACATTTTTTATCCTGTGAAATAGGAAGTTTTGATGTGCTACGTGTCACTGTCCTAATGCTATCACATTCCTCAATTAATTACCACTTACCTCTTTAAAATTGTGTGAAAACCCACTTGTTGTTTATAAAACCATTCTTTGTTTGTCTGCGCCATAAATTCATGGTTTTTTCCTTCATTCTATACAGTTTTCAAGCTTATACACAAAAATAAAATATGTCTATATCCATAATGACATAATTTCATTTTAATAACTTCTCAGCATTAATGGTATATGCCATCTAATTCACTCTGTCTTCTCACCTCTACGCACTTTGGCTCAAGCCATAACATTGACATTATTAACTCTGTCTCGGAAATTGCATCGAAATTCACAATTGTATGCAAAATCACCATATCAAACATTTATTGTAGTTTTTATCATGCACTTGTTCCTTCTTAGCCAGAAAATTTATCACATAGATTAAGCTGAAATTAAAAATTTTGTCCCTCATAAATGCTTCCATATTCAAATAAAAATTATGCACAGAACTTCATTTAAACAGAGATTCATTTTCATTCAATTATGCTCATACATAGAAAACAATTTTGAACACAATGAAACCCTCCTTCCATTCATAAACAATATTTTCATAGGCTCAAAACATCTTGTATTCTGTCTACTCTCCTTTAGGCTTGATTTTATAATCTAATGGCCTTTTCCACCTACTCTCTGCCTGTAGGTTTCCCAATCCAAACCTTTTCTACCTAAATCCTACTCCCCCTCTCTCTTTTGAGACTTTACAATTTATAAAAATGGTTCTGAAACCAATTTTGGTTTCAGATCCTTTATCTTCTCAACAAAATCCTAAATATCCTCTAAGTCCTCATTTGTCTCAACTAATCCCTAAGGATCCTCTCTAATCCATAAAATCATGAAACCAATTCCTAATTTAGGATTTACAATTAATTCTCAAATCTCTCATTCCCTGTGGAATCTAAACTATCCTAATTCTCTCATGTTCTCCAACATTCGAGAACATTTACAAAATTCCTCTCAATAATTAATTAATTCCTCTTCTAAATGTCTTAATTAATTCACTCAAGATATTAAAATTAATACATAGGAAACCAACTCCTTTGACAACTCAAGACCCCTAAGTCTATTAAAATACAAAGAAATTTATAAGCCTAATGCTCCTGCATTAGAATGAAAACAACATGCCACATTTCCTTGTATTAATTCCAAATCAGCAAATGTACATCATAAGTTCGAATCCAGCCCAGAACGAGGGCGACAACAACAAAATTACAATTTCGTAAGAGTTACAGTAGCATTGATATAGCTAACTAATTCGTATCTGAAATATACATTTTATACAACCCTTTCGGCCTATGGCCATAATGAAATTACATATATTCGTTCTAATCCAAGCCTTTCAGCTGAAACAAAATAACAAATAGCATTACAAAATAAGCCTGCAGCTATAACAAAATGCTAATATAATCGTTGGCCAACAACCTAATCTTCGACCATATCCCTGAATATCCTCCACCCCGAGTTCAACTCGAGATGACCTCAACTGAACAGGATGATTCGAAACGAGATGCCCGTGTTAGGTAACAAGATGTCACGAAATTTTAGGAGTGGACGGTTGCCAATGGTGCAGGAATCTTCCTGCACTCAAACATGTTGATGAAGCGATTAATACATTTTCCGATCAAATACTTTAGGAAATAAAGTATTAGTTGCAATAAATATTAAATGCATAAAATCTATTAAAATGATTAATTAAGTACTTTATAAACCATAAATATGAAATATAAATCTAGTGTAGGAATAGATAGGATTCTTGGAATAGTTCAGGAATAAGGAAGTTTATGAGGATAAAATAGAGGTTTATGATTGTACTATTGAAGTAGGAAGGGGGTTAGAAATGAATCATTTTAGCCTACCAACAACATCCAATGAAGTGGTCTAAAAACTAGATCAATCAACATCCTGAACACTTTACAATTATGCCTTTGCAAAGCCCTATGCATTACCTCTCCAAAAATTATGATTTTTTGGGTCAATCATCTCAAAAACTATGTTTTTGGCCCCAACTCACCCTGCACTTGAGTCCACCTACAATGGTTGGAAGTTGCATAACTGAGCACATGCACTGACCAACACATGTTTCCCTTCTTTGCAGGTGCGATGGTTCTAGAATTGTAAGAAAAATAAAAAATATTTCTAAATCTTCTCCTTCCATAAGCTTCTAAGGTGGTTTTTACCATTTAATATCGATTGATATCTAAAACTCCTATTTTAGAGGTATTATCTATTATCCTTAGATATTATCCTCCCTTATATGTGGATATGCATCTTAGATAAATAAAACCAAAACTACACTATTTAACCTATAAATCTCATGCCTCCCATATAGTTTGGGTTTTCTTTTGGAGATTATAGTGTCCTCATGTTGGTACTTTGAGCTTAAGGAATCATCATCCATTAATGCATTAAGGTTAAGGTTGAAGGTTTTTTTTGTGACAAGGAAGGACAAGATAATTGGGGTGACATCTACAAAGTCAAGCATATATAAAAGGTTGTAACTCTCGCGTTCATTTATTAATAAAAAATAACTCTATTTTCCTATAATTTTGTCATGCTTATGATTATGTATTTCAATGCCTTTTGACACATTGATTAGATACATTATTTTATGCTATGCAGATATTGTTGTTCTCTTGCTTGTTTTAGTCATTTTGTAGGTTCCATTTATAACACTTGGAGCTAGAGTTGGAGCTTACAAGCAAGGAGAAGAGAAGGGCTTACTACAAATTCTAGGTAGGTATTTATTCTGTATTATAATTTCTCTAAGTAAAACATAGATAGTTTCGCCCCTATTTTTTTAGATCAGGCGACTAGATCTAGGGAGTTCATTTTTGTCCATAGAAGAGAATTTTCCACATAACAATCCTACTAGTAAAGATGGCCCTACGAGATATTTCCTATGCTTTTTCCACTCTAAAATAATGAAGATGGATGAAAAAAAATATAATAAGATCCAACGTAGATCAAGAATGATCATGCTCACCTTAGAAGGGCATATTCCTTGGAAAGGTTCAATGATGAATTGATATTCGTCCAAGACTAATTACATGTTAGGATAAATGGGTTGAGAAGGTGTTCAATTTCTTGAATGGAATGGAATGGAATTGAACCATAATGTCTAAATACATTTTTTAGGAATATTTTCCATACAATGGTGTTATCTCTCATATCTACACCAATGAACCAAGGAAATAATCATGAGTAATTATCATAAGGTCAATACGAATTACTCCTTGATTTGGACTTGTGATCATCTAATTACATGTAGGTGTTGCTAGTTTTTATACATTATCAATCAATTTGAAAATATATGTGGTTACTATGAGTGATCAACCTATAGAAGTAGTTATCCTTAATATGTATGTGATTGAACCAAGGAAAGAATAAATCTTTAAAATAAATTATATGAGAGATTCCACTTCAAAATAGCTAAAATATGAAATATGAAGAATATGGAAATGCCTTTTAAGTGAATATAAATTAAAGTTAAGGTACTTTGATTGATTGTAAATAATTGGAGCACAAGCAAGGCAAGAAAAATATTGGTGAAAGAGGATTTAAAGCTATTCTCAACTCATTATATTGATCTCTTGATATAAATTATAATACATGAGAATTATGGATCTTTATCTCACTGAAAACTTGTCCATGGATCATAGAAACATGTCATCAAAGATAAGGCTTACTAATCATGAAAATTTCAATCTTAGAATTTGCGATTTTCTAAGGACTCAAAGTATAACATTCCCCCCCATACCAAAACTATAAATAATTATACCAATAACATGTGTGATATTGAATTTGAAATTGTTGAAATAAATTTTGATGAAGGTATGTGTGAAAAGTTTCTAATTCGTTTGCAAGTAAATAATTGTCATGTATGAACATTCCCAATATTTTGTATTATTGTTGATTTTGAGGAGATCAATTGTAATGTCAGAATTCCCAAATTCTGATTGAATTTTTTATTATGATGATACTTCCAATATTGAAGCCTAAGTATTTGATATGCCCCCCTGTCAAATGCAAGATGAGAATTTCATTGAAGTATCCAAGCTAGAGCTTTGGATTATAAGTCTGACGTATTTGTTGGTTGACTATTGACCATATTCACTTCATTTGGTGTTCTATCTAGTTTACCACTTACCATATTCTATTAATACGAATGGTATATGGTTTACCACCAATTATTTTCAAATGAATAATGTGGTGGTTTTGGCTGAAAACTAAACAGTGTGAATTAAACAATGTGGTTTTTTTTGGTTTATCACTAACCATTTGCATTTGAACAATCTGGTGGTTTCGGATGACCACTAAATTTTTTTATTTAAATACTATGGTAGTTTATATTTTACCACTGACCATATTTACTCCATCAATTTGCTCTCCCCCAAAGGTGGAGGGGGTTTTCTTTACATCATTATGATCCCACCCTTGAGGTGTGGAGAGTAGCATATTTTAATTTATAGAACATGCATAATTGGATAAGGATCATGCCAAAAATCATATAGAATAATTGCTTGATATATTTTTTATTTTTCCATTTCTTTTCTTTTTGTATGTATTTACCTCTGTCTTGGCTAGGTGGTAAGGCTTATGCAGTTTCTTTACCTCTTGATTCTATCTCCAAGAATTTATTGATCTATAATGGGTTATTTTATTTACATGATTCTTCTTCTGTAATTTTTCATATAGATGATTTTTCTTCCTACAATTAACAAAAAGGTGGAGATTAAAACACTCCCCATATGACCAAATCTTTGACAATTTTGGAACTTATTCTTGGATGTCTTTCTATAGCAAGTGTTGGGTAAAATATCTATTATATGGGTTGCGAGTGGTCCAAAAAAAAATTATTAAGATTTATAAAAAAACCCTAAGAGTGACACAAATTCATATATTTGTTTCTATAATTGTAGAACGACACTAGAACAATACCAAAAACTGAAGATAGAAACTATAAACCAATATTATGTGTGAAATGTGTTGAAATTTCACCTACAAGCTAATTTTCCCTTGTAGGGATTTTGTCAAACACTTAATTAAAGTCTGATTTTTGTCTCCAATAAATATTAAAAAATAATGCATATTTTTCACACTTTCGACTTCCATTTGTGAGTAGAAATACAAATGACTAAAATTTGATCTTTAACAATTGTAATAAATAGTAATAAGCACACATTTGACACAATTATTTTGAGCCAAGCCCTTAGAAAAGCCTCAAAGGGAAAACTAGTGAGAAGATGAATTTTTATTAATAAGCTCACACATAAATTTTGATTTTATAGCCGATTAAAATTTATAGCAATAAATAGACAACGTTTTCTTGATTTTCATACTGAACACAAATAAAAAATAAGATTTTTCCTACTGTACGGCTTGCCCCTAATTTATTGATGCAAAACACCTTGAAAATCATTCCCACATGTAGATGTATGGACTCTCAATATTCAAGTCGAACAAAAAAATTAAATGTAGTATGGCCCAACCATTTAATGCCTATAAAATTGCACCCAATTTACTCAATTTCCATGTGAATTAATTGGTATACGAGTTTTTTCATTATAACCTCTTCTATCGACATTAAATGTTGAACTTTTTTCTCAAAATGTGTGCCCAATTTTTGGCCGAAAATTTGCTTGGTATTCGTGCCCTTCCCAAGTTGGTTCTTGTCCTTAGCTCCTCTCTTCTTCTCTTCTAAAAAAGTGTTCCTCTTCCATTCCCTTATCTCCTTTTATTTCTCTTTCTCCTTTTATTTCTCTTTAATTAAAAAAATACTTAAACCTAAATATCAAAGGTTGAGATTAAATCTCACCATTTCATGATCAGTGGTCATGAATTGATTTCACATCAGGCACGCTTAAATCACTTAAGTGACCCAAATTTATAAAGTTACATTGATTTTATAAAAATCCACTTTATAACCTTATAAATTAAATTTCCTAAAAATCAATATATGTTCGGTTACTTCTACGTGCTAGGTAATACAAATGTAGAAGTACCTCTCGAGATACAAAAGTTAACAATTCCTTTTAGCGAGGGAGGTACTTTTGGCACCTCCACTGCATATATCTATCTCCAAGCACATATCATGACCTGAAGTAGCTCCCTCGAAACCTAAATCCTGTCATGCTACCTCTCCTAAAACTTCAGCTAAGAACCTACTAGAACCAAACATGCTCTAAAGAGTCCCATCACAATCCTAAGAATTTATCAATGTCATATCATATGAATTGATTTTCTTGACAATACCAGAAGAATCACTCTTCCTCACCACATGTCCCCTCTCATACATTGAAATTGATCCTCATTCTAGTATCCCCTCAAATCCACCCACATGCTATCTCAACAATCTATATGATTACCCCTATCTCATACCAAGCACTAAATCTACATCCAAGGTTGCTCCCTCTGAACATAGAAGCATTGTCCATCCCATAAAGAAACTCTATATATATCCTCATCTAAGGATGATACTAAGATAAAGTGTACCATCACTTATGGAATAAAAAATAGCCCTATCACCTCCAAGAATCCTCCTTACTCTAGATGGGATCTAACACATCCAACCCCCTTTACTACATTTGTGGTGCTAACTCCACAATTCACATGGCAGGTTGATCTTGTCTCTAAAATATTGTGGAACACTAACCTCATCCTCGTCATGTGATTGGATTCTCTATTGTCTAGTATCCATAATCCACTATCCTCATACAAAGTATTACTATTTTATAAAATACAATTAATAATAGAAGACTCTTTCTCAAAATTCTCAGCAAAGCCATAAATCTTAATTGATGCTACTACTGTTTCCTAAGACTCTTTATTCTTCTTCTTATATGTACAATCACATACAAATTAAATGGTCTTGTGACATGCAAATAATTTCACATTTATCATGTCCTTCATAGAAGAAGATCTCCCACTTCCATTTACCTTATCTTTTCCTTTTCCCTTTCTAGTAAGAGAAACATTCTCCTCTTCTTCCCCACCCCCCTTCTCGCCACTCTTGGAATTTTTCCATGTCTCCTCTTGATGGGAAAATTCCCACATTCTCCACAAATTTAGAAGTTTACCATAGGGAATTATCCCATTAATTAAGGCATCCAACTCCCTAGAAAAAACACTTGTGGTTTATCTAAGAAGGTACTCATCAGAGATGGTCTCTATTGACGATAATCAATGATAATCTCAGTCGTAAACCATTACGAGTTAAAATACCCTTAAATATTCATTATAATTATTTATCTTTTGAGACGTAATAAGTGGGACTCCTCTATAAGAATATTTTTGGCCACAATAATATTGAATTATTTGTGATAATGGTCTATTGGATGATTATTGATTTGTTGTAACACCCTCCTCCCACATATACCCAAGTAACTGACCAACTAGGGTAAACATGCAACGAGAGGCTATTATAATGAGATTAAACCTGCTATGTGACCTTAAGAAGGTGGAACCTATTGGGCCTCGAATATGCCCATTTTTTCCATCATACAAAACCATTATTGACAACCTAAATTCTGACACTTTTATACTCATTTCACATAATATTTCCATCACTTGTCACCAATTTATATCCTACACCTTATGGTTGATTATCATTAGTTTTCTTTATTTTTCTATGATTAGAGATGATTTAGTCATGATTTTATAATTCCAATTTTTCTAAGTTTATTTGTCACAGGGTTTCATCACCAAAATTCTTCACAAGTCAGTGAAACTAGTTACTACAGGTTGAGTACATAATAAAATTGTTTTAGGTGAAAATATCAAGTTTGTGATAAAATGGTGAAGAATATCTACATTCCAATACTTGGATCATTTTCAAAATACCCTCTTTCAGGTAACCCAAAAACCATTTGGTAAAATTCATCACCAAGAGGAAGTCAGGGTCAGAACACTTATTAAGTACAAAATAACTTCTTAAGTAAAAAATTGTGAACGGTATGAACATGTCGGGTCGGGTCAGGTTTGGTTCTGCATGCATTTTGTTGAATGACCTTGTGCTAAGCATAGAATTAGTTCCTTTATTCATGCGTTAATTAGAATGAACCCAACCATGGGCTATTTGAGGGCTCTCTGGAAGATGCGATATTGCCTTCTTTAATCTGTTGTTATACTTTATTTTGATAGCCATACTATCTTTTTATCAATAGTCATGTATAAAGCTGAAGCTCTAGCTTGCATGTACACTAAGAAATCGAGACAAATATTATTATTGTAATTATATTTTGTATTTCAAAACACTGGAGAAATGCATGTACTAGAATTATGGTGGATTATTGATTTGATTTAATACAATCTAGTTTTTGCCGTGAATTTGAAATGAGTATTATGGTGCTTTTGAGTTTCTAAGCACTGATCTAGTTTAATTTGTTCTAGGTGTGGCTAGGGCCCACCATGAACTGTGAACAAGTTCTCTTATTTGGTTAGTTTTTAAGATTTGCATGTATTTTGTGTGAATTAGTTTCAAGTTGAAGATCTAAATTTGATATGAAAATCATCTCCAATATACACAAAAATCAGTATTGTTAACTGGTGTTGATTGATTTATTATGCATGCCTCTTTAATTATTTTTATTTCATTAAAGTTTTTGATCCTGTGTGCTAGAGACATTTGTAGAGGTAAGATTTGATTCAATTATGGTGGTGAATATCATGAAACTATTTATCAAATACTGAGACTACCACATTGTTTTGAATCAAATATGATGCAATACAATTAACCTCACAACTCAACATTGTTTTGTATTGTAGTTTCACAAATCTGAATTGACAAAATAAAATATCATTTCTTTTTCGATATTAATCAAGGTCTACAGGGTATCTACTTTAACCTGAGATTGTTTCCTTTGTATACAGAGGCATTTATGAAATATTGTTAATTTGAGTATATGAAGAGATTATGTATGACTAAAGCCTTGGAAAGAATAAATTTCGTGATCCTCGATCCTATAGTGTCTTGTTTGTAATTGACTACTCAAATATATTTAGTTTCACATTCTCGTGGTTGCAGATATAACACAATGATAAATTTACGCATCTTAATATGAGGTTTCCCGAGTTTGATTATATTTCGATTTCCTGAGTTTAATTTTGAAAGCATTCTTTCAAGAATCAATTTTCTGAGTTCTATTACAATAGTGTTAGGTTAAGGTTCTTACACTGAATATAGTTGATGTAGAAACAAGTATGCATTTTTGTTTATTGAGTCAAAAGTAGTGATTTTTTGCATCCCGAGATTTAGATCCAGCATCTCAACTTTAATTATTGTTTTTTTTCTCTAGCATTGAAGCGTGATTTCCTTTTTGTTATTATGGTTTTGATTCTATAATTAGTTCATGAGCATAGCATGAGTTTGATGAGTATGTGTGATTTAATTGTTATGAGAGGTTAAGGTTTTAAAGATTAATTTTCTTTTATATATTTTGAGTTTTGAATTATAAAGGTAACGTGTAGGAAGTATTTTAAAGATTCAAATTTCTTTGTTGAAATAGTGATTTCTCATACATTTAAATGTAGTGATTAGTAAGGAATGAGATGTTAGCTTAAGCATTGCAGTGAGTGAGTTATTTAAGTTGATAGGTAGCGTTATTCTTTGCAAATAGGAACTCTAATATTTGTATTGGGTTTTTTTTTAGTGGGTTTCCAAAGTAGATAAATTATTATTTTAAGGATTGAATAGATTTTTATTTTAAAGTTTGCGCAATCATTTATCCTTTTCTTATGTTCCAATCAATAGGACTGATATCATAATTCAATTTATAACAGTGGTTAGATTATTTTAATGTTGATTGATGTTCTTTTGCAATAGAAATTTTTGTTTCTTGAGCATGTTATTTTTTCAATTGATTAGTTTTAAACTAGAAATAACATTACATACTTAAATAGTAAATTGATTTTCTCACCCTATTTTAGGTTAGATGCTTTGATCCTGCATTACCTACGCTTGTGCCTCTAAGTCTTATAACCCCGAATTGATAATTTAATGCTGGAATTATAACACATATAATTTCCCCAACATTTTTGACATCGTTGATTGGGAGGTGTTGAAGGGATTAGAGAATAGTTTCTTTCATAATTTTTTTTGTGTGATATTAGTTGCAGGGCAATCAGAGAGCGAAGAGTGTATGGTAAGATGTGAGTGAAGAGCCACGCATCCACTATGGAGGGGTTTCTCCAAAGTTTGGTTGTCCAAGTAATAAATTTTGGTAAATTTTATTGCAAATAGTAGTTTTTATTCATTTATATTAAAAATTCAAGCTCTTTAAAGATAAAACATTTTTGGGGTGTAATAAGAACCCCTTGTTACTAATCCATGTTGTAAGAAAGTGATCATAAAATAGAAGGATAAATTCAAGAATGATTGAGAACTTGAAGAATGTCCCTCGAAGTACTTTCTCAAATCATAGCAGTAGCTGTGATATCTGGGTCTGAGAAAGAGTTCATCCTGACCACATTCAGGAAATTATCTATCTCTCCACAATGAGAAAAGGATTTGGAAGTATCCCTTGACTCCTCTCGCATATCTACCAAAGAGATTGATTAATTATGTACTAAATCTGATGGGGATCATCAAACTAAACATAAGATCGAATAACTTTCACCATGCCCATCAGCAAGCCTTGTATGCATACCAGAGACCAATTATCCAAGTTTATCTGGCATGACCGAGGAGGACTTTTTGAGTGGTCCAAAAGAATAAATGAGTCAATAACAACAGGATTACATCGCATATTGGTTCTAGATCACAATCCAATCAAAGTAACACTCTCATATTCAAATACTCTTTGAATAACATCTTTCAAAATTATTGTTTTTTCATGTTCATGTACCTTATAAATTTTATACGTTAAATTTGGGCATGAATATATCTTTGTACCTGATCCACACATGTCTTCATTGGAAGTTATATTTCACTTGAAGGAGAATGTATCCTCTTCAATGTAGTGGGAAAGTTAGTATTGTAAGAAATAAATAAATGAAAATAGTAAAGAGAAAAAATAAGTCCTTTTGTGAAAACCAACTTGTATGGTGCAATTTGGCAGGTACTTTTCTTGAAAACTAGGTAACTGGCAGGCAAGGTTCCCAATAAAGTTTGTAAATTTGTATGAGTTATTCAAATCATGTATATTTCAAGTCATTATGTTTGTACTCGAGTTGGTTTATGTGGGATTCCTTAAGGCCCACCTGCCAACAAGTCTTGTCCCATCAACATCAGCACATTATCTGCGATTAAGGTTTGGGCTAGATAAGATACCTAGGAGCGTGCATGCCTTAATGGCAGGTATCCTTGTCATATACTAAGGAAATACATCAATGTTTCTTGGTGGCTGAATTTTTCATTCAATTCGACTTCGAAAAATCCATTCATGGCTAGTAGAATGCACCTAGTGCCTTGATTCCTATTGACATCAAAGGTGGGATATCTCGCATTGGTTAACGACCCTCATTAATTGTTGGTAATCCAATGATTCTTGCTTAAGTTTGATATCGACACCATTTATTCACATATGAAAGATTATGTTGGAAAACTGAGAGGGGGGGGGGGTGAATCAGTATTCCTTTCAATTAGAGCATTAGTTAATCTTCAATTATTATCAGTGTTTGTACAATGATAGCAACAAACAAGAGGAACACAAATGCACATAGTTTTTAAGGTGGAAACTCTGGGACAAAAACCACCTAATGCTTTTCTAATAATTCTTTAATATTCAACTCCAATTGAAAATAAAGCTCCAACTTCCTAGAATCTAGAAAAGCATTCTTCTCCAGCTCCCACTGGATGGACGCTCCAACGCCCGAGATTCTTCAGTAGTTAACTAAACGGATGCCCAAACACCCAATGAGCTACAACTCACCCTAGCACCACCCTACCACCCTATAGAAGAATAAAAGAAGAATGGACTCCTGTACCAGGGAAAATGGTCCACTTTACAATGATATAGAATGATGTAGAAGAATAATATATACTAGACCATAACCCCAACTTTGACACAACCACCTAATGATGATCCTAGACCTCCCAACACTGCCTCTTCAACCCTTGGCAGATAGACACTAGTACAATTTGTACGATAATGTATTTACAATGACTAAGTACAATGATACCTTTACAATGATTGTATGCAGTGCTGCCCACTTGAAGACTTCATATGATGAAATTTTTTCTGCTGTTATGCACCTTGGTTGCTACTCTTGTCATACTACCCTCTGCTGCACCTTGCTTTGCTTTGCTGTCATAGAAAGTTTGGTCCTTTGCAACCCTTGACAACACATGATCTAGTTTTTTCTTGCCTTCTAGGAGCTCGATATTGAATCTGGTGTATCTCTGTTATTTTATATCTTCAATATTTAATTTTTGGTCCTGTAGTAGTCCTCTGAGTCTTCTTTCCAATGCCATAGGTCTGACCCAATTTGGATTCTTCAAGAGATATTTATACCCAATCTCTCACAATGCCCTAATTATGGACTGTTTCAGAAGAGTGCATTTGTACGGCATGCCACATGTCACTGTTTCTTCTTTTGGCTCTGAAATTGATAGAGAAAAAATTAAAGACTGTGCACTATCTACAACATTTTAAAAAATTCCAATTTCATACTTAGAGAGAGATTTATGACGAATTTACCAAGGTCACTTCTTTGAGATGAATTTCAGGAGCCTGCAAAAACCCTCACGTCCACAGATCATATCTCCAAAAATATTGTGCAACTTGATCCAATTTTTTTACAGTAGATTCCTTAGGAAATTGGCTTCGCCTCATAAAAATTTCAACTTCTTAACCTTCGTAGAAAAAAAAATAGAGTGCAAATTCCATTATGACCTGTTTCAGATGGCGAAATCCCTTGCATAAGGAGGAAATGAGGATCACAATTTATATAAATGCTTAGGTTGAGAGGGGCTTCAACAAGTGAACGTGGGAGGGATTTTAGGAGCTTAAAAAATATTAATTATGACTTTTCAATGACCCATGCCCCAACCCCATGGGGTTTAAGCCCACTAACTGGGGGTACAAACTTCAAACATGAATATCTCTCAAACCGTGAAGAATTACATGGCGTGCCATATATCAACGGAAACATCTCAACAAGTAGAAACCATCAAGAGCATTATTGATCCAAAATATATTAATTTGGTAGGTCAAAATTCCCATGCAATATTGGGTTAGCCCTTGGTGCTGCTTGGGTTGACATCAATCACAACCGTTAATCAACAATCTCCCCCTTTGGCATTGATGGCAACACAAGTACTCCCCCTACGATCATGACACCTCTTCCTACAAGATTCTCTCCCCCTTTGACATCAATGGAATATGGTAACTCCCCCTGAGACACAACCATCCTACGGACCTGTGCACACTTCCACTCCCCCTGACACACAACCATCCTGCAGACCTATAATCTACTTCCACTCCCCCTTTATATTATGAAAAGGAAAATATAATGAGAACTTGGGAGAATCCCAAGCTTTTGGCGAAGATATTTCAATGCTGGCGAATATTTAATATGTGATTCTTTTGGTGCTGCTTGGAATCTTGCTACTTGTCCAATTGCTTGCATAACATCTGGTCGGGAGGCTGTTACATATAGAAGACTACTAATCATAGATCTGTACAACCTTTGATCCACATCCTTAGATGAGTCGTCTATGCTCAATTTGCAACTTGTTACCATTGGAGTAAGGATGGGTTTGCAATATTCCATTTTAAATTTCTTGAGCATTTTCTTGATGTACTTGGCTTGACATATAAATATTCCTTTCTCTTACTGAGATATTTAAAGCCCTAAGAAGTATGTCAGCTCACCAAGTAAAGACATCTCAAAACCACTTTTCACCTTTGTAGCAAACTTCTTACTTAGTCAGTCATCATTGCTACCAATTATTGTGTCATCCTCTTTAGCTATTAGACATCCTTTAGTTGCTTCATCCATAACATATATGTCATTTGGAGCTCGATTTTCTATAGCCACAATTTCACCATACATGCCTTTCCTGATTTCACATTTCGTGGGGTTGAATAGTATTGTGTGTCCTTGATCACACATTTGTCCAACACTGAGCAGATTGTGATTCATGTTTTCAACAAATAGAACATTCTTGGCTAGAGCATCTTTGCTTCCGAGAGTGATAGTACCTGATCCTATAACATTTTAAGATCCATCATTTCCAAAGGACACGATTCCATCCTTCTTCTCTTTCAGAGAAAAAAAATTATTTCTATCTCTAGTCATATGCATTGAGCAACTGCTATCAACATACCACACATATTTGTTCTTTTGAGCCTTGAAAGCAAGAGCACAATTATCATTCTTCTTCTTCTTACATGTTCGTTCTTTCTGTGGCTTCGAAGATTCTTCTGGAGGATTTTCAAGTTTGCAGTCTTTGGCTATGTGTCCAAAGTTTTGACATTTGTAGCATTCAATATTATTTCTTAAATGTTCAAATCTATTGATGTTTCGCTGAGCTCTGGGAGGTTCATATTTGACATATCTCCTAGAATTGTATTCATTCCCAGGGTCCATGCGACATTTTACAGCATTATGACCAAATTTTCCACATGAATAACAGTAGCCATAAAAAATATGTTGGTACCTAGATGGAAATTTTCGTCGAGGAATTGTCTTCCAAGGCTGTTCTTGTGAATCTTGTCCAATGAAGTCTACATGCATGTCAGATCTTATGAGTTTCATTGTTATGTTTTTGTTGTAGAAAGGTCTTTTCTCAGAATCATTTCGTCGATGCCGGTTTTATCTTGTAAGATCGTTGATTGTTGATGAGTTCTTGTTGTTGTGGTGTTGGCTTGCTAGTTTTGGATAGTTTTCCTTTCTTCCTTCCTCACCCGCGGTGGGAACTACTTCAGTTTGTAATTCTTCCCTTTCTTGGTTGCTTTCTTCCAACTTCTTTTGAAGTGACTCTTCAATGCATTTGTGTTCTTCAACTTCAATTTTGAGACCTTGAACTTGTTCTTCAAGAGTATTGGAACGGATCTTCTCAGCCTTGAGATCTTTTATAAGCTTGATTGCTTCCTCATAAAATTCTTCTATGGTCCATCCTTCTTCTTCATTTTTTGATACTTCTTGTTTATTGTGCTTGGCCATAAACAATACTCTCTCATTGGCTTCTTCTTCACTGTCATTGTCTTCATCAGATGATGAGTTATCTTATTTAGAGATAAAGTTCCTTTTGGATCCTTGCTTGTTGAATTTCTTAAAGCCTTTCTTTCCTTTTGAGTTTCCATTACTTCTGTTTGGAAATTTTGCTGCAAAATGCCCAACCTCATTACAGTTGAAACATATCAATGGAAGTTTACCTTTGAATTCTCCCTTACCAAATATGTTGGTACCTAGATGGAAATTTTCGTCGAGGAATTGTCTTCCAAGGCTGTTCTTGTGAATCTTGTCCAATGAAGTCTACATGCATGTCAGATCTCATAGGTTCATTGTATTTTGTTGTAGAAGGTCCTGCTTCTTCTTCTTTGTAATCGATGCCAGTTTTTTCTTCACACTTGTAGGTGCATGTATTTTCAATTGAAGGTTGTTTATCCTTATTGGTTTTCTTAGATGCAACGAACGTAGTTTCTAGATGCAAAGTACCCTCTTCTTCATCAAGTCTCATTTCTTATGCTATGAGAACTCCATGTAATTCCTCTTTGCTGAGTTTGTCCAGATTTGCACTGTATTCTAAGACCGATACCTTTGGGTTGAATCTCTTTGGTAACGTTCTAAGAATCTTCTGTATAATAGTCTTCTTGTCAACTGGCTCTCCCAATCCTTCTAGAGTATTGGTTATTTCATCAACATATTAGAAGTATGCAGAAATGTTGCAATTTTCTTTCATTTTGAGTTGCTCAAATTTTTCTCTATAGATTTGAAGCTTTGCTTCTTTGACATTTGAGTCACCTGCATATATATTCTCAAGCTTTCCCATACATTTTTGGCAGTTTTACAACCCAACACCTTATGATAAGCAGAATCAATAAGTCCACTGATAATAATATTCTTTTCTTTTGCATCATTTACCAAATTCTTCTTACCTTGTTCATCCGTGGTTGATGTAAATCCATTTTGAACAGTGTCCCATACTTCGTATCCTTGCGCCAAGAGATAGACTTCCATTCTCCCTTTCCAGAGTGCATAATTATTTTCATTGAATAGAGGTACACCATTCTTGGTATGCTCCATGACCTCCTTCCAACTATTAAAAAGTTTGCTATTGAAGGAACCAAAAACTTTGATACCAATTGTTGGAAATACGCAGAGAGGGGGGGGGGAATTAGTATTCCTTTCAAGTAGAGCATTAGTTAATCTTCAATTATTATGAGTGTTTGTACAATGATAGTAGCAAAGCAGAGAACACAAATTCACATAATTTTTAAAATTTGAAACCCACTCCCGGGACAAAAACACCTAATTCTTTTCTAATAATTAATATTTCAACTCCAATTATGAATAGAAGCAACTTCCTATAATCTAGAAAAGCATTCTTCTCCGTCCCAACGGATGGATGTCCAATGCCGAGATTCTTCGATGGTCAGGCGAACGGATGCCCCAACACCCAATGAGCTACAACTCACCCTAGCACCACCCTACCACCCTATAGAAGAATAAAAGAAGAATGGACTCCCGTACCAGGGAAAATGGCCCACTTTACAATGATATAGAATGATGCAGAAGAAGAAGATATACTAGATCATAACCCCAAATTTGACACAACTACCTAATGATGATCCTAGACCTCCCAACACTTCCTTTTCAACCCTTGGCAGATAGACACTAGTACAATTTGTACAATTATGTATTTACAATGATTAAGTAAAATGATACCTTTACAATGATTGTATGCAGTGCTGGCCACTTGAAGACTTCATATGATGAACTTCTTGTTGCTGTTATGCACCTTGGTTGCTGCTCTTATCATGCTACCCTCTACTACACCTTGCTTTTCTTTTCTGCCGCAGAAATTCTGGTCCTTTGCAACCCTTTACAACACATGATCTAGCTTTTTCTTGCCTTCTAGGAGCTTGATATTGAATCTGGTGCATATCTGTTATTTTAGACCCTCAATATCTGATTTTTGGTCTTGAAGTAGTCCTCTGAGTCATCTTTCCAATGCCATAGGTCTGACCCAATTTGGATTCTTCAAGAGAGAGTTATACCCAATCTCTCACAATGCCCTAATTATGGATTGTTTCAGCAGAGAGCACTTGTACAGAGTGCCACGTGTCACTGTTTCTTCATTTGGCTCTGAAATTGATAGAGAAAAAAATACAGACTGTGCACTATCCGCATATTTTTATGGAATTCCAATCCGATACTCAGAGAGAGAGTTATGATGAATTTACCAAGGTCACTTCTTTGAGATGAATTTTAGGAGCCTGCAAAAACCCTGACTTCCACAAATCATATCTCCAAAAATGTTGCGCACCTTGATCTGAAATCTTTACAGCAGCTTCCTCAAGATTTTAGCTTCGCCTCATAAAAATTTCAACTTCTTAACCTTCGTAGAAAAAACGTTAGAGTGCAAATGCCATTATGACCTATTTTAGATGGTGAAATCCCTTTCATAAGGAGGAAATGGGGATCACAATTTATATAAATGCTTAGGTTGAGAGGGGATTCAACAAGTGAACGTGGGAGGTATTTTAGGAGCTTAAAAAATATTAATTATGAATTTTCAACGACCCATGCCCCAACCCCATGGGGTTTTATCCCACTAACTGGGGGTACAAACTTCAAACATGAATATCTCTCAAACCGTGAAGAATTACATCGAGTGACATATATCAACGGAAACATCTCGACAAGTAGAAACCATCAAGATAATTATTGACCCAGAATATATTAATTTGGTAGGTCAAAATTCCCATGCAATATTGGGTTATCCCCTGGTGTTGCTTGGGTTAACATCAATGACAACCGCTGATCAATAGATTACACATGGGTTTGTAGCAATTGAAGGCTATATGATTTTGTGATCTCAACACATATTTGTAGTAGTTTGGATGTTTTTGTATCAAAATTCCATATTCATTTGCAGCAGCGGTCACATTTCCTCAATTTTTTGGGGACTTAAAACACCTCATGAATAGGGGAGAAGGGGACCTTCAGTTCATTCTTCAGACTTGCAGTTCATCCTTCAACCTTGTTTAGCAGATCAGATCAAAATTCATATCAACTCCAACTAGTCCATCCTCCAATTCATTTTGTAGCACCAAGCACATCAATGAAAAAGGTAAAACCTGAGGCAAATTTGGCTTATGATTCTCTAATTAATTAGAAGTTTTAGGAAAGTTAATGTTTCACCACTTCTCATGTCATGCATTTTATCTTTCATAAACCATTATCCTTTTGTTTTCCTTCCATTCATTACGCATATACTCTGATTACAAGACCATATTAAAATAAAAATCCTTATGGTGCATTAATAAAATTAGTCTCTATGGTGTCTTATCCTTCCATGACAACATGCATTAGGATGAAGATCTCAACCCGATTTTCTACAGTATCTGCTAAGCATATGGGACACTAGTCGAGAAAGATTCATAATCAGTGACCAACAGCTAGAGATTGAAATCTCTGATATCTATTTCATTACTGCCTTGTCGCGGAGGGGGGGAAATCTCAATTAGCAAGAAGTCAAATATTAGGTGAGAGTGTGGACATGCTAGTAGGGATACACTGCCCAGAAGAAAAAAAGTCGTCAAGAGACAATGTTGGCACAAGGACAATCAACAACCTTCCTTTAAAGGTAGTCTTGCATACCATAACATGTGTTGTTGGGGCACAAGCTCCACATGAGGCCACCAAGACTCAGCTTCAGATTGCCATAGACTGCATGTCCCCCACTATCTTCAACTGTTCGGAAGCAGTTTTGAGAAACATGAAGAAATATTTAACGAAATGAAAAAATATCCAACTCAAACAGTTCGGGTATCATTTGATTCTAGCATCATTCTTCTTGGAATGAGTGCCATTGTTCAATTTTTAGTGGGTTGAAGTGGCCATGCCAACACCACGAG
This sequence comes from Pinus albicaulis, assembly GCA_034641835.2. Lineage (NCBI taxonomy): Eukaryota > Viridiplantae > Streptophyta > Pinopsida > Pinales > Pinaceae > Pinus > Pinus albicaulis. The sequence continues at coordinate 1,990,846,140 of CM076578.1, forward strand.
ATCCTCGTATGATTCGATGGAGTGAGTTTATGCCTCGCTCAGGAGGCAAGAAACATATGTCGTACAAACTAACTTTCTTTGTTTGGTTGAGGCATCAACTCATTGTGGTGGAGGATTAATAATATTCTAGGAATGATTTCAGAGGCGACCCAGATCTTCCGCTTCCAGAGGGTGATCATTGGGATGATGGAGGTAAAACATGTTTTTTGTTAAGGTTTTTCATGTTTATATATATAAATATATATATATGGTATATGTGTTCTAATGTTTTAAACTTATATGTTGTAGATGTTGGACCGAAAAGACCTGCTGGGATGTCCCCCATAGCTAGAAGAGTGATGAGGGAGTTTGAGGCTGCTCCTTATAAGGAAGGAGCAGATAATGAAGAGGAAATAGCCCCAAATCTGGATGCATTGACCAGTGGGATTACAGAGTATATCCATGTCCATGATATCCCTCGTCATTACTAGTGGAACACTGTGGGGGTCATAAACGGTATTAATTGGTTGTTGAGTCGAATTATCCGAGAAGTGACTTGTTATCATGAGCATCGTGCTGACTAGTCTACTTTAGATTTATTTCTGTAGTTATTATTTTTGGGACTTGCGGTCACTCATGTATCAAAACATATATTTTTGGATCATCATGTATTTGAACATTTTTGCAAAAATTATCGACATATATATATATATATATATATATATATATATATATATATATATATATATATATATATATATATATATATATATATATATATATGTTTACGTTTAATGTATGATGTGATGATGATCATGGTTTTACAAATTTCACAAATGTCTATCTAAAACACAATTAGCCAATGCATCTGTTAATGTATTCATGCGTCTTGGAATATGATGATATGTAATATAATAAAAATTTATTTCTAAGAAAAGAACACGTACATACATTCTCAAGGTTTGAGGATTTCTGAAAGAATATTGCCCATTGAGTTGAAGCATAAGAAGATGTGAATCAAGGTTTACAACCAGTTTCCTAATGCCAAAATTAATAGCTTCTGACAAAATTTCAATGTTTGCACTATATTATGCAATATTGTTGGTTGTACGACCTAAACAGATACCTTGTAGATCGACTAACTCACCACTGGGATCATAGATTTCCCATACCGTGGAAGATAAATTTCGAGTACTACGACAAGCACCATAAAATAAACTAACATAAGGAGTTAAAGACATTTGCAAACCAAGTAAAACAATATAAGCAGGAAAACTACTCACAAAAAGCACACCAAAACCAAATTTTACAAAAATGAAAACACACTAATGTACAAAATTAATTATACGAAAAAAATTACGCATAATAATTTTTGATGTAAAGCACATTCTAGGGCTTGTTAGGGTCACTGTAATTTGCAAGATTGGAAAGAACAAATGCTGCAATGCCTACATCAAAACCACTTTGGAATCCTAGGATCTAGTCCTCCTGCATTCAAAGAGGGATCTCTCTATATGAGTGTTTTCAAAGATATTTCTTTAAGGCTTATGATATGATATTAGGCTAGTTATGAAGTTCTTGGTTGGGATGGATATCATCAAAATGAAGGAAGTCTTTTGAAGGGTAAAGGTGTGAGTAGGTTGAAATAATGGTTCAGCTAATAGGATAGGTAAGAAACAGTGTCAATCCATTGGGCTATGGAGTCACAAAAGGATTTAATTACACAACAAGTTTCAAGTATGGTCTATGGGGCAAGTCATCTATATCAAAGGATATTTTTAATTTAATTTTGTGATATGGAACATTAAAGTGTTGTGAAAGAAGCAAAGCTAATAATCATTCAAGAATCTCTTAACTTCACTAAACAAGAAAAGCCTTTCAAAGTAACTGTTTGAAGCCAGTCAAAGGACAGGGAAAACCATAGACTTCTTTGGGAAAAATTTTACTAAAGCACACTTTTCAGATAACAATCTAGAAATCTAACATATTTCCTTCAGAAAGTAGAAAACATATAAGAAAATAGAGGGAAGCCTAAGATCAAGTAAGGAATTTGAACCTATCCTGCTTTTGGCATACTCTCAGGGATCTTTTCAAAGTAACTGTAGGAGATAAACTAGAAGACATGGCTAACCATAGACTTCCCTAGTTCAACTTTACTTAGCAAACTTTTCAAGAACTTTCAATGACAATATCTCAAGTTGTACTCAGGAAAAATGGGCTTACCAATACTTCACTGGTTATACTTTATTGAATTATCCTCAAAACAACAATTAGAAGAAAACATTGAGATAAAGATTATCAGTGAGAAATAGGGTACTTTACAGTAAATCCTAATCTATATTTGTTGTTCTTTATCAGAGAAAACAAACAATATGGGAAACATGAGAAAAATAAAAATTACAGTAAGAAACACATCACCATTGACATAGACCAGGATCCCATAAATCAGCTTGTATATTTGATGTTCAAACCAGTTAAAATCTTCAAGTCCAGTAGGTCTTTACAGCTTCAAAATTCTCATCTCAGCCTATCTTTATTCAATTACAAAACAGAGCTTCAACAGCCTCAATAGCTATTTACACTTGATAAGTATTCAAAACCCAACAATAATACTAGGCTCCTCATATGATATATATAGGTAATTGAGGAGGTGGAGTGAAAAGAAGGTTTGTTTGTTCAATTAATACAAAGTAAATGCTTCTCGGCCTTTGGGAGGCCTAAGGGAGAAGATTTCAGATGTTTTAACTCTGTTTAATTAATGTTTACGTTAACTTTTATCTGCTGCAGTCACTTTTGTTGACTTTGGAGGCTTTTGGTAGGCTGGCAATTAATTTGGAGTTGTCTTTGGCAAATATCTTTGACTCTGCATTCAAATTGTATTATTTTGAGGAAAATGAACTTTTAGGTGGCATTTTTTAGGATTAATTGCCTCACTGATGTGGCATTTGGAGGCTTTCTTTGTTGATATGTCATGATCTGTTACTTTAAACATTGATTAGGCCTTGATATGCTTTAGGCCTTCTTTAAATAATCTTTCGGGATTTTTTTCCTTTGTCGACTATTTAACCTTTTAAACTAACTTTATCCCCAAACTATGCTTTATCATTTTATCCTTAGTTCTGGATACTCTTTACTGATCTTTATTAACTTTATTATTCGTTGACAGGTGCTTTCGCTGCGGCGCTGGGGGTTTTGAATGCTTTTAACCAATGCTCATGAAACACTGGAAAAAGCACGAAACTCGACCCTTTTACTTTTAATCTAGCCACATAGGATCGTCATCCTTGGCCTCAACCCTTTATTGGACTGTGGGATGGCCTTATGCCATGAAACCACCATGAAACCTACAAAAAAACACATTTTTTTATGAAAAACCTATGCAATGTGGATTAAACTGCTTCGGAGGGTTTGGAGGAAGTGGAGGAGCTGTGTAGAGGAGGTGAAATGCAGGCGGAGGAGGTTCTGTGGAGAAAACCTGCAAAAACAAGGTTTAACTTGCATATGAGCGCGAAAATGAGAAAAGTGGTTTTGCGAAAACCACAAATGGTTTTCGCGCACGATATAGGTGGTAAGTGGTTTACGCCTGAATGAACACGATATCATTTATCGCGCGACACGTGTCCTCCGAAAACCATTGTTTTCGCCTTGAAGTTGCGCGATGGAGAGGTTTGGTGATCGGCGTGCATCAGTCGTCTGATCTACGAGGGTGCAGATCAACGGCGGTAGATGAGCGCGATCAAATGAAGTTTCTCGGTGGAAAAGGGATAGTGGAAGCCAGGTGGCATACAGAGAGTGGAGAAAAATGACGTGGGGAGGAAGGTGGTACAGAGGGGGGACGCCATCTATTTTGTTTGATAGCGGGGGTGTTATGTGCGGGGTCGTAAGGTGAGAGTGAGCACGAACCATTGATCTTGGTAGATCAACAGTGGATATGTGTTGGTATAGATGTATAAGGAGGGATGGTGGGGAGATGGGGTGATCGGCAGGTTGTATGAGGGCCATTGTATCTAATAGATATACGGTGTAGATCTCGTCGGAACATTGCTATCGAGGTGGGAAGTTTTCAAAGGAAAATGTGGGTTCATAGAGGAAATGCCGATGTGATGGGGTCATTATGATGCGATTGAAGAATGACGATGCGATGAGCACACCAGCATATCACAAAATCGGTGGAAAGAACAGGCAAAGGCATGAATATTTTGAAAATTCCGATATGCGATTGCGATGGAGGCTTAAGTCCTTAGCGCATGGTTTCGGGCCGCGGTTTTATAGCGAAAGAGGGGCTAGGGTTTAGGTGAAAAGGGGATGAAGGCCTTAAAAAGGGGCAGAAAGACTTTTTAAAGGTTTTTTATGATTTCTATGGGTTTTTAAGCCTTTTTTGAGGTTCCGATAGGAAAAGAGGATGATTTAAACCATAAAAAATAGTTTTTTTTAATAAGTTTAAAAGGGATTTTTGGACGTTTTTTAGGAAATTGAAGGGAAAATGAGATGGAAAAAAACGGGGAAATTTTAGAGGAAAATGGAGGATGAATAAAAGGGAAAGAAGGGTGATATGAGGAGATTTTGGAGGAGTTTATGAAGGTGAAAAGATGGGGAGCATGGCTGAAAACAGTCTCCTTTATACAGTAGGTCTTCTTGAGGATTTTTTAAATGAAACAACAGTGAATATTACACTTTGAGTTTAGAAATCATCATAAGGCTTCAATAATAAGTAATTTTCTATGAAAACAATCTCTTGAAGGCTCAAGACTTGTTTTAGCCATCATTTTCTATGACAAAAATTTACTGATGGCTAACAGTGGCTCCACTTGGGGATGGCAGCTCCTTGGAGGTGTCAATAAATTCAGATTTTGATCTCTGGAATGTAGACCTGTGCCTTATCCATTGACAACCTTTTCTTCCTTGATCATGCTGCTTGAAAAGATGATCAGTACTTTGTATCAGCAAACAAATTTCTCGCAAACATTCTACCTACATAGCCTACTTTTCCTAACATTTTTTCTTCATCAGGTGCACTTGAACTTGCAAACCTTTGACATCACATTTTATTCTTTTATTGAAAGCAGGAAACTAATGTAAATCTACCCTTATTTCTTCCATGAGTTCAGATTAAATAGTTGAACTCATTAATTCTCTACCTAAGCTACTATCTGCCAGGATTAAACTATCTGACAGATTTTATTCTCTACATTCTAAAACAGAAAATCTAAAACACAGCCAAACTAGGATTAGGCTGTCTGATTTGATGTTATGTCTATGGCTGTATGTACAAGCTACACATAGAATTTATTTGCAGAAAATTTAAAACAAAATTGTGAAGGCTTAAGATCTGAAAAATAAAAAACATCCTTCATTCTTTCTTTCAGCTTTGGTTCTAATCTATTTAGAACTGTATTTTTCTATTCTTTCTTGGTCCAGATTTTAAGCATGTTTGAACCATTCTTTTTCTTCTCTGTGGCTCAAGTTTTGATCTGATTAGAGCCATTTATTTCTATCAAACTTATAGGTTTAGGATTTAAGCTTGTTTGAACCTCTGTGTTTCTATCCTAATCTAGTCTACTGATAAGCCAAGATTTCATTGTTTGGCAAATCTGATTCACTAACCTATCAGCAGTAAATTGAAACCTATTTAGTCATGATTAGGCTGTATGACTAAACAGTAGTGCTCTCTCAAGTAGTGGCATTTAAGCTTGCACACTTTCAGATTTTTTCCTTTCTTTTTTGGTATGGGGTTGTACCTTTCTTCTTTTATCTCTGCCCTCTTTTTCTCTTTTTCTATTGTTTTTGTATTTCTTCTTTTTCTTTCCAAGGAAAAAACTAATTAAATACTCACAGGCATGAGCTTTATTGCTTTCCTATCTAACCTAATCTAACTCTGAAATATTTACATGTTTTATATGATACAAAAGGGCCAGTGTAGCGAGTTAAGCAGTGAGAAAAAAGAATAGAAAATCTGGCTGCTTGTCAGAGGTAACCATGGTATTCTTTGAATATTACTCTTCAAAACCAAAGCTATCATAGAAGGTGACAACTTCTTATGTATTTGGCTCATGCAAAGGATCCATTCTTGAGAATTTGAGCCAATTAGGACCTCCACACATTCCTCCATAGGATCAACAAATAAAAGATGAGGACTCTCTTCCTTTTGGCCCTCCATGATTGGTAGATTGTCTGCCTCCAAGACATCAGCTTTGATGAGTGCATCTTCAGTGTGTTCCTTGGAAGCATCATCATCCTTTACCTGCAAATAAAAAAGTAGTGAAATTTATTCTTTCTCTAAATCTATGCTTGCTTCTGATGTAAATTCAGGTTCTTTGGATGACAGATTGATAACAGATTGATTGACAGAAGTTTCTTCTTGAAAAGATGATATATCCTTAGTAGGACAGTCTTCTATTTTTTTTTCTCCCCTAAAGACTTGCTAGTACTTTTCATTTTTTGGGACAGTTGGTCTAGATTTTTCTTGAATGGTATATTGTTCGCTCTCACAAGGTTTCAGGCATGTACTAACAACAAGGGCTAATCCACTGGAAAAAAAAAATTGATTTTTAGGAACAAGGGTAAGTTGGAATTCTTCAAAATATTTTAACAAATCCATGGCATCATCCTTATAGGCTCTAAATCTAGGATGTTTAACGATGCATTCTTCATTAATTTGTCTAATTACCAATTCTGCATTTCCATGAACTGTTATCCTCTGGGCTCCTAATTTCTTCAATAAGTGCAGCCCTATAAGGAGTGCCTCATATTCTACTATGTTACTTGTGCATTGAAAATTCAATTTATATGAATGGCCTTCAAAATGATTGTTTTTTGTATTGTAAAGCAATATTCCTACACCTGCACTAGTTTTACTACATGACCCATCAAAGCTCATACTCCATAGAGGACTAGTCTCAGATTTATCATTGATTTCCCTACTATCCTCTCTGTCTTGAGTGCCATTTTTTTGTTCTGTGGGATAGGCACTATGTTGATGATTATCTTTTTCAAATGAAGGTTTGGAGGCTAGCTGTTTGTTCAGTATTTGATCAATTTCTTCTTCTGTCAAAGGAGGGATTTGTCTTTCAACATAGACAGAAGTACAATAGTCCTCTTTCTCTTGTGTTAACTAGTTTTGAGGCTGGATGTCTTCTTGATCCTCTTCTAAGGGATCTTTACTTGTGCTTGCAGAGAAAATTTGAGGATCTTCTACTGTTTCCTGATCTTCCTCTGTTTCAAACAACTCCTCATGATTTTTATGATATTCAATTTGAATACAGGGTTCATGAGTTGTTTCTTCTACATTATCAGGATGCCACTCTTATTTTGTAATCTAAAATGAGTTATAACATAGAGGGGGAGTCCCTATATGTGCTATTTTTATTTCCAGATCATATTTTGCGCTTTCTAAGTGGCTACTTGTTTCCTCAAAGCACTGCTCACTATTATCATTTGCATTTTGTTCGTAAAGATCTCTCAACAGTAAAGCACAAGTTATAGGGAGGCAATCAGGAATTTCTTGACAACCTTCCTCATCATATTCTATAAAGTACTGATCATCATAAATGTCTTCCTTATTGTCTAGGTCTTGTAGTGGTTGAGTATGTTCTTGATCTGAAAAAGGCATAGGTTGTTCTAGATCATCAATATTTAAATTAGCCTCGCCTAGAAGGGATGATGAATCATTATTTATGCTGGAAGGGATATCTTGAGTAATGTCCTTTATTCCTTGATTGAATTCTTCCTCAACTGATTCATCTAGGTTCTTGTGATAGTTAGAATGCATATGAAATTCTTGAATGGCTGTTAACAAATCTTCAGGGTGCATATTACCCAAATCCTCATCAATATATAATAGGTATTGTATGATGTTTTGAGATTGATCACAAAAATTTGTAGTCCATGATAAAGATGAAGGGTTTTCTTTATATTCTTCATAAAATACTTGGTGCATGTCTTTTAAAAAAAATAAGCTCTTAGGTTCTAACCATTCATACCAATCCCTTGCCTTTTCTTCTAATGTTAACATGAACATTTTCATAAGGTAGTCTTCAAGCCATTTAGTCTTTACCTTCCATACATGTATATGACATTTGATGAGATGTAACAATGGGTCATCAAACTTTTCACCTTCAAAAACAGGAAGGTTATCATCCCAACACACCTGGGGCATCTTATGTGGGAACCCAGGGATATGATCTCTACGCATTGGAGCATATTTTCTTTGTATCCTTGTTTCCATGTTTGTAAATCAGAAAAGAGGTCATTGTGTCTATTCAACTAGTTCAGAGTCTTCTACCAGTGGAGTCATTTGGTCTTTTGGAGGTTGTGGAGTCGCCAAGTGGAAATTTTTAGCTCTTTTGGAGGTAAAATGTTCTATGTTCCACCACCAATGTTTATTTAAATACCAATCTGACATGTTGTAGGTCTTCTGAGGTCTTAAGAATTTACAAGGTGTAATTCATTCAGAATTTCCCAATAGAGTATTAGGAAAAAACCAGAGGGGTCAGCAGATCTACCAAATACCAATGGAGTCGCCAGGTGAAGGATTTTTACTTGTTTTCAAGGTTTTGGTTGTTGTTCACCATCAAAAATCAATAATAACCAGTCTTGGTGACACTTGATTCATTTAGGAATAGGGGTTAGTTGAGTTGTGAAGTTATTTATTACTCAATATTCTCCCCAGTATGGTTGCCAGTATGTTAGGGTCCCTGTAATTTTCAAGATTGGCAAGAACAAATGCTACAGAGCCTACATCAAAACCACTTTGGAATCCTAGGATCTAGCCCTCCTGGATTCAGAGAGGGATCTATCTATATGAGTTTTTTCAAAGATATTTCTTTAAGGCTTATGATATGATATTAGGCTAGTTATGAAGTACAAGGGTTTGTTTGTTTTTTGTTGGGATATATATCATCAAAATGAAGGAAGTCTTTTGAAGGGTAAACGTGTGAGTAGGTTGAAATAATGGTTCTGCTGATAGGATAGGTAAGAAATAGTGTCAATCCATTGGGCTATGGAGTCACAAAAGGATTTAATTACACAAAAAGTTACAAGTATGGTCTATGGGGCAAGTCATCTATATCAAAGGATCTTTTTAAGTTAATTTTGTGATATGGAACATTGAAGTGTTGTGAAAGAAAAAAAGCTAATAATCATTCAAGAATCTATTAACTTCACTAAACAAGAAAAGCCTTTCAAAGTAACTGTTTGAAGCCAGCCAAAGGACAGGGAAAACCATAGACTTCTATGGGCAAACTTTTACTACAGCACATTTTTCGGACAATAATCCAGCAATCTAACAGATTTCCTTTAGAAAGTAGAAAACATAGAAGAAAATGGCGGGCAGCCTAAGATCAAGTAAGAACTTTGAACCTATCCTACTTTTGACATACTCTTGGGGATATTTTCAAAGAAAATATTGGATATAAACTAGAGGACAAGGCTAACCATAGACTTCCCCAGTTCAACTTTACTTAGCAGATTTTTCAAGAACTTTCAAGGAAAATATCTCAAGCTGTACTCAGGAAACATGGGCTTACCAACACTTCACTGGTTATACTCTATTGAATTATCCTCAAAACAACAATTATAAGAAAACATTGAGATAAATATTATCAGTGAGAAATAGGGTACTTTACAGTAAATCCTAATCTATATTTGTTGTTATTTATCATATAAAATGGACAGTATGGAAAACATGAGAAAAATAACAATTACAGTAAGAAACACATCACCATTGACATAGACTAGGACCCCATAAATCAGCTTGTATATTTGATGTTCAAACCAGTTACAATCTTCAAGTCCAGTAGGTCTTTACAGCTTCAAACTTCTCATCTCAGCCTATCTTTCTTCAATTACAAAACTGAGCTTCAGCAGCCTCAATAGCTATTTACACTTGATAATTATTCAAAACCCAATAATAATACTAGGCTCCTCATATGATATATATAGGTAATTGAGGAGGTGGAGTGAAAAGAAGGTCTGTTTGTTCAATTAATACAGAGTAAATGCTTCTCGGCCTTTGGGAGGACTAAGGGAGAAGATTTCAGATGTTTTAACTCTGTTTAATTAATGTTTACATTAACTTTTATCTACTGTAGTCACTTTTGTTGACTTTGGAGGCTTTTGGTAGGCTAGAAATTAATTATGAGCTATCTTTGGCAAATATCTCTGACTGTGCATTCAATTTGTATTATTTTGAGGAAAATGAACTTGTAGGTGGCATTTTTGAGGATTAATTACCTCATTGATGTGGCATTTGGAGGCTTTCTTTGTTGATCTGTCATGATCTATTACTTTAAACACTGATTAGGCCTTGATATGCTTTAGGCCTTCTTTAAATCATCTTTTGGGCTTTTCGGGCTTTTTGGCCTTTGTTGACTGTTTAACCTTTTAAACTACTGTTTAACCTTTTAAACTAAAACTATCCCCAAAATGTGCTTTATCCTTTTATCCTTAATTCCGAATAGTCTTTACTGATCTTTATTAACTTTATTATTTACTGACAGGTGCTTTCACTGCAGCACTGGGTGTTTTGACTGTTTTTAACCAATGCTCATGAAACACTGGAAAAAACACAAAAATTGACCATTTTGCTTTTAATCCAGCCACAAAGGATCATCATCCTTGGCCTCAACCCTTTATTGGACTGTGGGACGACTTTATGCCATGAAACCGCCATGAAACCTGCAACAAACACAAATTTTTATGAAAAACCTGCGCAATGTGGATTAAACTGCTTTGGAGGGTTCGGAGGAAGTGGAGGAGCAGTGCAGAGGAGGTGAAATGCAGGCGGAGGAGGTTCTGTGGAGAAAACTTGTGAAAATAGGGTTTAACTTGAATATGAGCACAAAAATGAGAACAGTGGTTTTGCAAAAACCACGAATGGTTTTCGCACACGATTTAGACGGTAAGTGGTTTATGCTTGAACGAACACGATATCGTTTATCGCGTGACACGTTTCCTCCAAAAACCATTGTTTTCACGTTGAATTTGCATGATGGAGAGGTTTGGTGATCAAAGTGCGTCAGCTGTCTGATCTACAGGGGTGCAGATCAACAGTGGTAAACGAGCACGATCAAATGAAGTTGCTCGATGGAAAAGGGCTAGTGGAAGCCAGGTGGCACATAGAGAGTGGAGAAAAATGATGTGGGGAGGAAGGTGGGCCAGAGGGGGGACGTCAATGATTTTGTTTGATAGCGGGGGTGTTATGTGTAGGGTCAAAAGGTGAGAGTGAGCGCGAACCATTGATCTTGGTAGATCAATGGTGGAGATGTGTTGGTGCAGATGTATAATGAGGGATGGTTGGGAGATGGGGTAATCGGTGGGTTGCATGAGGGTCGTAGGATCTAATAGATCTATGATGTAGATCTCGTCGGAACATTGCTATCAGGGTGGGAAGTTTGCAAAGGAAAATGCGGGTTCATAGAGGAAATGTCGATGTGATGGGGTCATTGCAATGCGATTGAAGAATACCGATGCGATGAGCACATCGGCATATCGAAAAATCGGCAAAAACAACAGTCAAAGGCATGAATATTTTGAAAATGCCGATATGCGATTGCGATGGGGGCTTAAGTGCTTAGCGCGTGGTTTTGGGCTGCGGTTTTATAGCGAAAGAGGGGCTATGGTTTAGGCGAAAAGGGGCTGAAGGCGTTAAAAAGGGGCAGAAAGGATTTTTAAAGGTATTTTATGATTTTTATGGGTTTTTAAGCCTTTTTTGAGGTCCTGGTAGGAAAAAGGGGATGATTTAAACCATAAAAAAGAGTTTTTTTTATAAGTTTAAAAGGGATTTTTGGAGGTTTTTTAGGAAAATGAAGGGAAAATGAGAAGGAAAGAAAAATGGGAAATTTCAGAGGAAAATGGAGGATGAATAAAAGGGAAAGAAGGGTGATATGAGGGGATTTTGGAGGATTTTATGAAGGTGAAAAGATGGGGAGCATGGTTGAACACAGTCTCCTTTATACAGCAGGTCTTCTTGAGGATTTTTTGAATGAAACAGCAGTGAAGATTACACTTTGAGTTAAGAAAGCATCAGAAGGCTTCAAGAATGAGTAATTTTCTATGAAAATAATCTCTTGAAGGCTCAAGACTTGTTTTAGCCATCACTTTCTATGACAAAAATTTACTGATGGCTAACATGGCTTATCCAAAGGGTTTCCTTCATAGTCAATTAACTCATAGGCCCCTTTTTGCAAAACACGTTTGACAATGTATGGCCCATGCCACATAAACTTGAATTTCCCTATCCCCATTTTATCGTGAGCTTGGTCATATAGAAGAAACAATTCTCCTTTAGAGAAGGCACGCGGAGAAAAAGGCTGATCGAAATGGGATTTGACTTTTTTCTTCTAAGCTTCAATGACTAAAGCGGCAAAGCGACAATTTTCGTCAAGCCTTTCCAGATATAGAAGATGTTCCTCTTCTGGTGAGGTATTTGGGAGTAATTCAACAGCTAACTTGAGTGAAGGGATTTCACATTCAATCGGTAAAGTTGCTTCCAGGCCATATACTAACTAAATAGTAGTAAATCTGATAGAATTTTTTGCCAAGGTTTGGTAAGCCCAAAGTGCTGAAAAAAACATGAGATGCCAGTGTGACTTGTGCATCCCAATGGTGCGTTGAATCATGGTAACTAATAATTTGTTGACCGTTACAACTTGGAAATTGGCCTGAATGTAATAAGGATTCGAGCTATCATGTCGTAGACCCAAATGTGTGTTCAGCTCAGCCATCATGTAATTGAATAAATGGGAGCCATGGTCAGTGACGATGGCTTGAAGAACTCCAAACCGAGCTATACTGTGATTGAAAATAAATTAGTTTTACTGTCAACGACATATGTACGAATAGTCTAGGTCCATTTGGTAAAGTAATCGACGATGGAAATAATATAGCCATGCCCCTCAGCAGAGCAAGGGTTACATGTCATAAAATAAATGCCTCATTGAGCGAAAGGGTTGACGGTGACAATTGGGTGTAAGGGTGTGGGTGGGGCACACATTTTCCATTGATAAATCTAGTAGGCATGAAATTTTTAGATGGTAAGAATACAATTCTAGAAGATGGAAGACCAGAAATACCCAGTGTGAAGGTTCTTCTAAATAGTGGCATATCCAGACATATGACCGCCACATGCTCCAAAGTGGAAATCATTGAGTACTCTCTCAGCCTCTTAGAGAGTTAAGCATCGACAAAGAATCGAGTCGATGCCGACACGGTACAAATTATATCCTATGATGCAATAGGGTTGAGAGTGATGTCGAATGTGTCAACGATTAGCTTTAGTTAAGTCAGATCGAAAAGTTTGAGTTTGGAGATACATGATGATATCACTGTACCAAGGGTCAATAGTGCTGCTTAGAAAGAGAGTATCATCTAGAATCTCCTCATCAAAACTGGAAGAGACAAATGTAGAGGGAAGAGAGCATATCAACTTGGAAAAGACCAGTGACTTTTTAGATTTGACAGCAATAAATTCCAAATTGAATTCTTGTAGGATGAAAATCCATTTAGAATAATTTCCCCCCAATAACTTACAAGTCAAAATGTAGTTCATCAGGTTTTAATCAGAGATCACAGTAGTCGCGCAAAGTAAAATGTAATGTCGAAAACGTTGAACAACGTGAACCATGGCTAAAGATAATTTCTTGACATGAGCATATTGAGTCTCATGATCAATGAGATTGCGACTGAGGTAGTAAAGAACGTGTTTAGTGCCATCATCGTCGTCTTGGACTAGTACCATAACAATAGTACTGGGAACAACTGCTAAGTAGAGGAAATAATCACGTTGGTAATTCGGGGAATGCAGTAAAGGAGCGTTGATAAGAACACTCTTTAAGGCATCAAAGAATTTTTTAGCAACAGCATCCCATAGAAATGGGATCCCTTTCTTAAGCAATCGTGTAAAACATTTAGCTAGCTCAACGTAGTTAGGTACAAAATGATGAAGGAAATTGGCTTTCCCTTGTAAGCTCTGTAGCTGATGTAAGGAGGAAGGAGGGGGTAATTTGACAATAGCCTTGAATTTTAAAGGATCGAGATGGATGCCTTCCTTAGAAAAAATAAACCCTAGAAGTATACCGGATTCAATGCAAACGACACATTTATATGGATTAAGTCAGATATTATAATGTCTACAACAGAGAAACATTTCTCTAAGGTGAGTAGGATTGTCACGTCACTTAGTTGAATGGGTGGGTAAATCATCCATATAAGGTTTAATGATGTGGTTGATATCATGAAAAACATAAAACATCGCTCATTGAAAAGTGGCACCAACATTTTTTAGGCCGAAAGGGAGCTTCTTGTAGGAAAAATTTCCCCAGGGATAGATAAAAGCAAACTTATGTTGATGAGCGGGCAGGATATAAATCTGGTTGTACCTAGAGAAGCCATCCATGAAAGAAAATATCTCACTCCCAGGGCATTCATCAATGATTTTGTTAATGAAAGGAGTGGGATATTTATATTGAGGACAGGCATGGTTGTTTTCATGCTAATCAACACAGACGCGAATTGTACCCTGCTTCTTATTGTTACACAAAATTTTGTCACTATCCCTGCAATCCCCATCCCGCACATTGGAGGACCATTTCTGTGACTTATATGTACTTTCATGCCTTGAAAAAAGTGTCATTGCATCCCTTGCCATGAGAAGAACATTTCCTCTGTTGACTATTCCTGGAATAGACCATCAAAAACACATGATTTTGGGTCGACACTGGCAGGCAGATATAGCCTTGCGCCAATAGAGAAATTAACACTGGGCCCTATGCCCATTGGCGCTCTGTCTCAGTGGGCTACCCACGACGAGCTGTTTTTGGAAATTTTCAAGCCTTATCACTTTCGACTTAGAGAATTTCTTCCCACGTCTCCCTCACCATTTTGCACTAATTATCCAAGTTGGGATTAATGGACTGAATATCCATCGAGCAGTCATGGACATGGGTGCATCTATGTGCGTCATGTCATTTGCCTACTGGAAAGCTATCTATTCCCAGCTCTCAACTCATCTCCAAATTATTTAGAAGCATTTGATGGAAGGGAATCTAAACCTATTGGTGTTTTCGCTAGTCTACCGATCACTCTATAAGGGAAAACAATTAACATCGAGGTCAAAGTAGTTCACGCCAAGCTCAATTACAATATTCTCCTCGGTCGCAGTTGGACTCATGCCATGTTGTGTGTTTCGTCCACTCTATTTCGTATTTTTTGATTTCCGCACAAAGGAAAGATCATTACTGTCGATCAGTTGTCTTTTTTCACTTCTTCATCTTTCGAGAGCAACATTCCGTACGTCGATAAAACTGCTACGCCTTATGATAGCATTGGGTTGGGTCTCTTCAAAGATCCTCCCCTCATGGGTATTTTTTCTCTTCATCCACCCAACACTATTCAGGTTAATATGATCTCTAGGTATTCTGATCTGTGCATCATCCCTTCACCCGAGCATATTGATTCATTTGGATATTCAATGCCGTTAAGTCCGATCGAGATTGATTATTGTGAATTTATTTCTGCTTCGGATCCTATGCCTCTTGATCATGCTCCCTTGGGCATGTCTCTTGACACTTATTCTCAATCCCCTTGGCTTGGTGATTCAGATTCACCCGATCCCTTGAGAGATATATTTCCCTCCAATGAGGCCATTGTGGAAACTATGTCTCTTGAGGATCCTCCTTGGGATGATAGCCATCATTGTTCCTCATTCATGCTCGGCCTTGGGGCCATGTCTACTTGTCTCAAGAGGTTCACTTCTTAGGTTCCTTCTCCTCCACTTCAAACGCCTATCCTGACACACGAAGTCTTTGTGGAAGGTAACTTGAGAAACATCACACAGATGATGCCTATAGACATCTTCGTTAAGCCGGGGGTTGTCGAGAACATCCATATTGGAGTGACCTATTCTCCTGATGAGATCCAGGTCTATACTAGTCTCTTCTGCGAGTTTCGTGACATTTTCGCATGGTCTTACAAAGAGATGCCCAGAATCAATCCAAGTATAGTGGTGCATGAGAATCCTACCTATCCTGGTACGAAGCCTGTTTTCTAGTGTCTTCGTCCTGTGCACCCTAGAAAGACAGCTGCTATAAAGGGAGAAGCTGAAAAACTTCTTAAAGCTGGTTTTAGTTATCTAATTCCCTTGATAGAATGGGTTTCCAATATTGTTCCTATGGATAAGAAACATGGTACCATTCGAGTTTGTGTTGATTACCGTGAAATTAACCGTGCTTGTCCTAAGGATAATTATCCTACTTTTATTGATCAAATCATTAATGACTGTGCTGGGAGTGAGATTTTTTCCCTTATGGATGGGTTTTCTGGGTACAACCAGATTAATATTATTTCGGTCAATCAACATAAGAATGCCTTTATCTGTCCTTGGGGTACATTCACCTATAAAAAGCTCCCTTTTGGTCTTAAAATTATTGGGGCTAAATTTCAGCGAGCATTGTCATATGCTTTCCACGATATCAAGCGCATTGTTCAGCCTTATCTAAATGACCTTCCGGGTCATTCAGCTAAGCGTGAAGACCATACGGATCATCTCCGTCAGATTTTTCTTTGTTGTCGATGCTATAACATCTAGCTCAATCTGCATAAGTGCATCTTCTGCGTCGACTCCAGTAGACTCTTAGGGTTTATCATTTCCAAAGACGAGATTCGTCTCAATCCACTCAAAGTTGAAGCTATCGTTAATCTCCCCTCTCCTTCCTCCTTACATCAGCTACAGAGTCTGCAGGGGAAAGCTAATTTCTTACGCCGTTTTATACCTAACTACGCTGAAGTGGACAAAGAATTTATGTGATTACTGAAGCAAGGCATCTCGTTCCTCTGGGATGAGATCGCCCAAAAGTCCTTTGATGCACTGAAGACGTTGCTCATCAATGCTTCTCTGTTGCGTCCTCCAAATTATCATCACGATTACTCCCTCTATTTGGCTGCCACGTTTAGCACTATTGCCATGGTTTTGGTACAAGATGATGATGATGGTGACAAGCATGTCATTTATTATCTAAGTGGCAATCTTCTCGATACTTAGACGTGATATGAACATGTCGAGAAGTTGGTGTTGGCTGCTTTTCAAGCTGTTCAGCGTTTTTGTCACTATATTTTGTTGCTCATAGTGACTATGATTTCTAATTGCAACCCTATGACTTACATATTGACTCGTCAATTGCTGGGGTGCAAGTACTTGAAGTGGATTTTCATTCTCCAAGAGTTCGATTTGGAGTTCACTATCGTCAAGTTGAAGAAGTCATTAGTCTTTGTCGATTTTATCTGCTCTCTCCCTTCCGATTTAGCTCCGTTTGGTTCCGAGGAACGCATTTCAAATGACACGCTTTTTATTATTAGCACCCTCGATCCTTGGTACAGTGATATCATCGTATATCTTCAGACTTCCACCTTCTGATCTGATTTGACGAAGGATGCTCGCCGACGCATACATCATCAATCGCAACCCTATCGCATAGTCGGAGATACACTCTACCTCATCAAGTTGATTCCATTCTTCGCCGGTGTTTGACTCTCAAGGAGGCTGAAAAGGTCCTGAATGGTTGTCACAGTGGCACCTGTGGTAGTTACATGTCTGGATATGCTACTTCATAGAAGATTCTTCGTGCTGGGTATTTCTAGCCCCACCCTCTTTAAAGAATGCATTGTTACTGTCCGTAAGTGCCATGATTGCTAGATCTATCAGCGCAAGATGCGTGCACCACCTTCCCATCTTCACCATGTCATTATTGTTGGTCCCTTTGTGAATTGGGGCATCGATTTTATGACGTGTAACCCTCGCTCAGTCGGGGGGAATGCTTATATCATCGTAGTCGTAGACTACTTCACCAAATGGGCTGAAGCAGTGCCTACACTTATGGCTGACAGTAGGACAGCAACACAGTTTCTACCCAATCATGTTATTTCTAGGTTTCGTGTCCCTCAAGCCATTGTTACCGATCATGGTTCCCATTTTCAGCATTACATGGTGGCGGAGTTGACTTCTAAGTTGGGTCTGCGTCACGACAGCTCAATGTTGTACTACCCTTAGGCCAATGGCCAGGTTGAAGCTATGAACAAAGTTCTTGTCACTATGCTTCAACGTACGATTGGGATGAACAAGTCAAACTGGAATCTCATGTTGTTCTTAGATCTTTGGGATTACCGAGCCTCAGTGAATGATGCGACCATATTCACTCCATTCTAGCTTGTCTATGGTCTGGAAGCTACCCTTCTGATTGAATGTGAAATTCCTTCTCTCAAGCTAGCTATTGAATTGCTGCTAAATACTTCGACAGAAGAAGGGCATCTTCTATATTTAGAGAGGCTTGATGAAACTCACAGCTTTGTTTCTCTGGTCATAGAAGCACAGAAAAATCAGGTCAAAGCTAATTTTGACAAGTCAGTTTCCCCTCGTTCCTTTATAGAAGGAGACCTCATCCTCCTGTACGACCAAGCTCACAATAAGCTGGGGGCAAGAAAATTTCAACCCATGTGGCATGGGCCCCACATTGTTAAGTGTGTTTTGCATAATGGGGCTTATGAGCTTATTTATTATGAAGGTCATCCACTGGATTAGCCCAGAAATGGGTTGTATCTTAAAAAGTACTATGCATGAGTCATTCGTGCATGGTTCTTTATACATAGGTGTTTTTTCATTTTTGAAATTTTTTGGCTTGGTGTGCTTTGCGAGCATTTTCCTACTTATTGGATCGTTGCTTATTGTGCAGATGTCTATTACCGCTTATGTCGGTTTCGCGGGTGGTGCTTCCCGCAGTACCTGGAACCTATCTTTAGCGGCCTCGGTGATTTATGATCCTGCTGGTGAGTTGATAGACCTTCAAGGTATCTATCTAGGCTGAACCACAAAAAATGTCGTTGAATATAGTGTTGTTATTGAACTATTAACTGAGGCCATTTCTCTCGGCATTCATGTATTGATTGTTAACCTAGACTCACAACTTGTTGTTCTTCAACTTAATGGGAATTATTCAATTAGGAATCCTCACATATTAAGGTTGTATTTGCGTGTTCGTTTACTAGAAATATATTTTGATTACATTACATATCATCATATTCCTAGACAAATGAATGTGTTAACTAATACAGTAGATAATATTATATTAGATAGGCATTTGCATAGTTTGTAAAAAAATCATCTGTGACAAAGTCATACGGGAGTACAGCAACAAACATATATATATATATATATATATATATATATATATATATATATATATATATATATCGATCGAGTGTTTTCATCCATGGGCATCATAAGTTCAAAAAAAATGTATGTTTTGGTTACATCCTGAGACATCATGTCTCTCAAAAAATATTCGAAAATGAAATCCTAGGTGTCTAGTCGGCGTGATGCTCATGATAGCACGTCACTACCCGTACAGGCCACCTCAATAAGCGGTGAACATGGTTAGACACCCCTGCAATGTGTCTTTGGTACGCGTGAGGAACATCATCGAATCATGCATAGTCCAGAATCCCACAGGAGATTCCCTCCAAATTGTGTATGATTTCCTCCTCCTCGCCTCCCTCACCATGAGGGACCACATCAAATTTGCGAGGAATCCTACGTTCTATTGGCAACATGCCTGCGGGTTTTCTGGGCCCACATCTGCAATTACATGGATTAATGTCAGAACATGAATAACAAAAAAAATCATCACACTCATAAAAATAAAAAATGAGTCTTACTCAATGCTTCATCCCAATCCTCTCCTTCTCGGAGAGGGAGATCTGCATCACCGGTGAAATTCGTGCCAGAGTAGGGCCAGTCCTCCACAAAATTCAGTTGTCAATGGAGCCACTCAAAGAACTCTGGTCTCCAAGGCATCTGTTGACCGCCCCCTGACCTTGGAGTCAAAGCTAACCAATGGACCATCCGTGGCACCTGGGCTGGTGGTGTCGAAACTATTACCTCCTGACATTGGAATATTGGTAACCGTTCCAAGATGAAAGGTACCAATATGGATCCATAACCAAACTGCTTCAGCTTGTTGTTCTTGCAATTTTTTAGATAGTGTTTCATGTTGATTTTTACTGCCTCTGCCCAGTTGTAGAGGGTCGGTGCCATGCAATATACAGTGAGAAGTAGCTTTGTTTTTGTGGCCTCGTGTGGAGCTTGTGATCTAGCAGCTCGTGTAATGGTGTGCAACACTACCTTTAGTGCCAAATCTGGAATATTTTGGATGTCCACCTTTCTGCTTTTGGATCCTTTCATTAGCCAAATATACTTCTTTTGAACTGGTTAAGTTGGGCTCATTGTTTGAATCTACAAGCTAAAAATGGTTGTCGTAGTTGGCGCGCCCCTGTTCAATTTTTAGGCTGGTTGGTGCGAGTTTGTGCTTGATACTCGCGCCGACCTTCGTGCCCTATATTTTACAAAATCTGCCCATATATCTACAAAAATGGGGTTGCAGGTAATGAAAATTCTATCAAAATGCAGGGAAGGATGTGAGTTCTTACCTGGAATAAACGAATTCACAATTGGCTTTCCGGATTTCCTTCTGTCAGCTCTACAAAATCACAGTAGAAAAGGGTAACAAATTGCTCACAAGAGGTAAAAATAAAAAGTGATTTATTTTTTACCATTTTTGGCATTTTATAACTTTTCAAAACCCTAAATAGGTTTTTAAGCATGTTTTTCGATTATTTTTCTATTTTATTTTGAAAAATGGGTTTTATGTGCATCTCTTGTGCAGCGAAGGGTCCTCAACATGACGACGATGAAGTGACGAGTTCTATTTTATACTTTTTCAAACTCAATAAAAAGACAAAAAATTCACTGTTGGAGTCATCTTTCAGCTCTTTTCTTACTCTCAAAAATTGAAAAGATTGTCGAGATTCTTGTCATTTTGAACTCGTTAAATGGCTGCAAAACAATATCTACCCAGTATACATTTACCCCTTTTCGGGATGGGATGGATTATTTATGAAAAAGGAATACCTTAGCCTATCATGACTAAGAGGTTCTCTCAGACACACTCTTCTACCTTTTACGAAAAGGGGGTGTTGGAGTTTTATTTTATGCTTCTTTTCAAACTCTCTAAACATGAAAAGATGTCGAATTCTTCCCTTGCCAGACTCGTTAAAACTTAAATGACATCGAAAACCGTCACCATGATGTAACCAAGTTCCGCCTTTCTAGGGCTCATAAAATGTACTAGTATGGATTTTTATGAAGGACTGTAATATTCCCAATTGGGAAATGCAGCAATATTAAACAATAATGCAGAGAAATAATGTAGATCAGCTAGGTAAGAGCAGGAGGCCAATATGGAGGCTCATTATTTATATACACATCAGCAAAATATATGAATAAGACATCCCATGAGATGTACAACAAGAAATAGAAGACTTTTATGGAAGAAAATCCTCAAAATGAGGTGATGTAACCATGTATTAAGACTGAAAAAATATTGACAACGTTATTTTATTGATTGCAACTGCTATAGATTACACTTCAGATCTAGAGAAGATTTGTGTACAAAATTTTAGATCTATATCAGATCTGTACACTAGATAGGCTCTTTTTCAATTACCGCTTGGGGTTTTCAGCAAAACATGAAGTACAAGGAGTAGATCTGAGATCTATTGCTGCAGACCTGCAGAAATAATTAGAAATTCATGGACATACAGATCTGATCTGAAATATACACTATGATGATCCCATCCAATGGATTTCAAATGTGAAGGGAAGATCCCCAACACATCCTCCAAAAAGTGTGCCAAAATACCCTACAACAACACCCACACAAATAACGCAGTTCTGGAAGCAAGATTGTGCTTTAGGCTCTAGAACATGTTTGGCATGATGCCAAGATTTGAAAATGCAGCTCCAATCATCCAATACTCTCCTTCCAATGGGATAGAAGCCTTCCCCACTGAAAAGAGGCACTAGATTTGCCTAGATCTGAGTATATCTAGCCTCCACTTGCTGCATCTTACAAAGACAACCAAACCCTCAATAAGATCTACGTTGTGGTTGGAAGAAGAGCTTGGCCAAATGCCTGATAGTGGAAAAGAAATGAAAACTCTTCCAAGAGGCAAGAGATGGGATTCACGATCAGGAACACCCAGTGCTAAACAATGTTATTCTCTACTAAACAATAAGGAGAATAAGAAATGTCTAAAAAGACAAAATCTTCAGAAATAATATAATCATAAACAACCTTCTCATGTTACTATCCTCTTCCTTTTATAAGTTTGAAAGCTTGCAAAACCCTAAACCATCTCAATGGAATAGCTCCTTTCACATGAAACAACTCCAACTAAAACTGCGTTGTGCCTCATTGACGGCCACTCCTCCAAGATAGCATTGTTGATTTGGTCATGGTTGACCCAGTCAAAAGATTCAGCCCCTTTCACACCTAAGGGTGCTTATTTACATAGCCCAAATTTATCCTTGTTCACATGTGGCATTGATTTATTTGTTGCTTTAGGATTTTTATGATCCTCCTTTACATTTTTATTCATGAAACAAAAAAATAAAACAAAATTGAATATTTCCATTATCTTGGGCTAATTGGGAATATTACAATCCTTCCCTCCACAATGTTTCTTGTCCTCAAGAAAATGATAAGGTGAGTACCGCAACTCTTCTCGTTCTCCATTGGTGACACCATCATGTGTTAAGATTCCTCCATAAGCCAAGTTTTCACCAATCCAACCCTCCATGAATTGTTCCTCCAAAGTCATCATGAGATGTACATAGTCCATCCCACAAGGAGTCAATAACTCAAATGAAACAAACATGGCTGAACCAATGATCTCCCTAAAATATGTAGCATATGATACATAGAGAGTCTTCATCCTATGTGGTACATACATGCCTCCCATCCTCCCTCCATACATCCCCATAAAAAGTACAAGTATGTCATCAATATATGGGATAAAAACTATATACATACAAACAGAAATTTGAGCATGTGGAGGTGGGTCATAGTCCCACATATGGTACCAACGCAGTGCATCTTCTGCCTGCATCAGATCAAGGTATGGTAAGTAGTTTCCCCACCACTTACTTTCCACCCATGTTATCTCACTATTGCTAAAAGTGTGAGATATGTTTGGTGCTTTAGGAAAGCACTCATCATGATAGAAAATCTCCCTTTGCTCATCAAGGGAGTGTCTAAATTCAGAAATTTGTGTGGCCAATTGTTGGCCATGAGATTTATAAGATGTATTGCTCCTCCTTGGATCCATGGCCTGGATAAACATGGTGAAAGAATATATACAATCAGAAAATAAAGCATGCTTTACATGATCAGATTCTTCACCAACAACACTCCTCATACAAATGGAGTGATTCATGGATCTATCTCCTCTCTCAAAAGAAGGAAGAGATGGTTGAAATAACTCCTTCTTAGAGTCATGTTGCTTCCCCAACTCCACATAGTTCATGCATTCTTGAAAATGCTTATGTAGTTCTTCTTTCAAGCCTTCCCAATCAAAGCTCCTCATGATGATGTTGTAGATCCTCATGGAATACATATGGCTGAAACAAAACTCTTTGTAAGCTCTTTGTAGCAACTTATTCTTGAGCTTGGAGGCTCTAGACAAGAAGATCCTACCATGATGATAGGTGACTCCTCGTTGGACTAAATAGCCCTCTTCATGTAGTTGGTCATCAAGTATCATACAAGTGTGAAGATCTTTGGAATAATCCACCAACAGTTTGGATTTCCAATATAGATCTAAATTGCTCAACAATGACAGGGTTGATGGTGTATCAACAGAAATGTTTGCCATGTTGCTGCACTCCTCCTTGACATTTCCCATGCCAAAGGTGTGCATTGGAAGGCCATTCCTTCCATTATTCTCCTCCCACAGTGCAGAACCATAAATGAGAGTGGGTGATGATGATAAGGGAAGATGATCTCCCTCCTTCTTGAGCTTACCCAAGACTCTCAGCACTATAGCTTTGTCTTCCAGTGCTCCAATCCCTCCTGGATCTAAGTTTGGAGCAGCATGTTGTGAGATATTCCTCACAAAATCTGAATCAGGTGGCATCCCAGGTGGTTTGCCACTAGATAAGAGTGTCCCATGCAGAAATCTCATGAACATGATAGATGGGACTATGAAGTCCTTGCTTCCACTGCGCAAATACATCTCTGATTTTCTGTGTGGAAGTGGTATGTGAGGGGTATGTATGCATGCCTTTGATCATTTTAGATTCACCACTCTTCTTTTCCACCCATTCCATTTTAAAAGCCTCCCAATCAGTGGTGACTTTCCCCAATGTAATCAACCATTGAACACCCAAAATCACATTGGTGTCTAGTATGTCAACCACAGAGAAGTGATCAACCAAAGTGTAGGTACCCATGGTGAGTAAAAGTGATGGGACATAATGCATGCATTGCATTGTTCTATCTCCTGGGACCAAAACAGAGAATCCCTCAAAACTATCAGTGGGTATTTCCCTCCTTTGCACAAGATGGGAATCAATGAAGTTGTGGGTGGCCCCACTGTCAATCAATACAGAAACCCTCTGATTCAATATTGAACCTTGAACTCTTAAGTTCAAGTACTTAGGTACTCCTATAAAATATGCAAGAGTCCCTCAAATAGGATCAAATGCTCCACTCCCATATCCTGATGGTGTTGGATCTCCTCCAGCAGTGTCAGCGTTGTGACCTCTTCTTGGCTCATCTTCTTCTTCCTCCTCAATATCTGAGAAGACCTCTATGTAATGTGCTTTTCTAGTAGCACATCTATGTCCAGGTGCCCATAATTCTTGGAAAGTGAAGGATATATTATTATTTCTCATATCTCTCTGGACCTCATCATCAAGAGGCTTCTTGTATGAGCTCTCCTTTGAAGGAGCAAATTTTTCTTCCTTTCCTTTAGAAGGAAAAGAGGGCTTGTGCTGAAAGTTTGTCTTTTCTTTTGGCAAGGCATCTTGAAGGTCTCTAGCCCTATCAATGGCATCATGCAAGGTAGTGGGCTTGGTAGACTTTACCAACCCATGAAGAGGTTCATCTAGACCATCGATGAACATGTACACCCTTCTTGTTGTAGACAAATCAAGAACCATAACAGATAATCTCAAAAATTCAAAAATATAAGACTCTGTATTACATCATCAAAATATATGAATAAGACAACCCATGAGATGTACAACAAGAAATAGAATACTTTTATGGAAGAAAATCCTCAAAATGAGGTGTTGCAACCATGTGTTAAGACTGAAAAGACCTTGACAACTTTATTTTATTAGCTACAACTATTATAGATTACACTTCAGATCTAGATCAGATCTGTGTACAAAATTTTAGATATATATCAGATCTATACACTAGATAGGCTCTTCTTCAATTACCCCTTGGGGTTTTCAACAAAACATGAAGTACAAGGAGTAGATCTGAGATCTAATGCTGCAGATCTACAAAAATATTAAGAAATTAATGGAAATATAGATCTGATCTGAAATATACATTATGATGGTCCCAGCTAATGGATCTCGAATGTGAAGGGCAGATCCCCAACACATGAAAACCAATCCTCGAAAAAGTGTGCCAAAATACCCTGCAACAACACCCACACAAATAATGCAGTTCTAGAAACAAGACTGTGCTGTAGGCACTAGAACATGTTTGACATGATGCAAAGATCTGAAAATGCAGCTCCAATCATGCAACACTCTCTTGCCAATGGGATAGAAGCCTTCCCCACTAAAAAGAGGCACTAGAATTGCCTAGATCTGAGTAGATCTAGCCTCCTCTTGTTGCAGCTTACAAAGACAACCAAACCCTCAACAGGATCTGCATTGTAGTTGGAAGAAGAGCTTGGCCAAATGCTTGATAGTGGACAAGAAATGCAAACTCTTCCAAGAGGCCTCTCAAGGAAAGAAGTGGGATTCCCGATCAGGAACACCCAGTGCTAAAAAGCACTATTATCTGCTAAAAAGTAAGGAGAACAAGAAATTTCTAAACAAACAAAATCTTCAGAAATAGTGTAATCATCAATGACCTTCTCACGCTACTATCCTCTTCCTTTTATAATTTTGAAAGCTTGAAAAAACCTAAACCATATCAATGGAATAGCTCCTTTCATATGAAACACCTCCAACTAAAACGACATTGTGCCTCATTGATGGCCACTCCCTCAAGACAATGACGTTGATTTATTCATGGTTGACCCAGTCAAAATATTCAGCCCCTTTCACACCTAAGGGTGCTTATTTAGATAGCCCATATTTAGTCTTGTTCACATGTGGCATTGATTTATTTACTGTTTTAGGAGTTTTATGATCCTCCTTTACATTTTTATTCATGAAACAAAAAAAATAAAATGAAAATGAATATTCCCATTATCTTGGGCTAATTAGGAATATTACAAGGACAAACTTACATGACAAGCATATGCTATCCCCTTCAATATTTTTTTCCAAAAAAAATTGGGGTACTTGCCAGCAATGGTGGGGGAAAATGGAACCAGTTCTCAGTTGTGTCAGTAGTATGTCGCTCTTGAACATGACACTCATCTGCAATCGTGTTGTGTTGGGGACATCTCATTTCATCCTTTTTACCTCCATGGGTTTGGGTAATCTATTTCGATCACTCATATTCTCTTTTCCACATCACCATGACCTCAGATCCCTTGATGTAAAATATTGCCAAATCCTGAGTCATGTCACTGATATGTTCAAGAGAAGTTTTCGTTTGCAGTTTTCAACCTCCCTCTGATCCTCTTTTTTGTCATGATTCACTATCATGATGTTTCATTGTCTTGTGTTGATGATGTGGGAAACATTATGGCCCACCTTCGACCAGCTCACTTCCTGTCGACTTCAACTCATTATCTAGGAAGTTGATCTAGAGACTCCCTTCCGATACATTGGAGCTTGCATGCCTCAATGGCAAGTTCTTCGCATTCACTGACAGATCCTCATCATTGGCCTTTGATCGAGTGATTCTGAGGGTGTTCGATGTCAAATCACTATTCACATTCCATGGATTGCACTTGTTGTACCTTGAGAGCCATTGTCATTATTGGTGGTTTCTCTTGTGCATGTTAACAACTTACATCATTGGCTGGTAATCAGGTGACTTTCTTGCATGTTAGACTTCAGCTCACATATTCGCATGCTTGAATTTGTACTTGTTTGGGTCGAGATGGAGTGCAAGACCCTGGGTTTTGTCTGATAAAATCCAGGTTGCGGGATATTTTTGTTTATCATGACTATATGCATGACTCTTTTGATTGGATGGTTGCGACCATACCTGAGTCTATTTGTTAATCCTTATCGCTAGATGGATGTTTCCATACCTCGGATATTTTTTATATATGTACTCTATTATGGACGGCTACACCCATCCCCCATATTCATGTGTCAGAGATATCAGTTGCATTTGTACTTGCAGGTCTTCTGAAAACAGTGTTTGGTTTGAAAATGGTCTCGTAAAGAATTTCACTCCTCCCTCTCTCTCAGACCTCATGCTTTAGGGGGCATCTCTTACAAAGCATTTTGTCACCGTCCCTACAATCCCCATCATACACATTGGAGGACCATTTCTGTGACTTATATGTAGTGTCATGCCTTGAAAAAAGTGTTATTGCATCACTTGCCATGAGAAGAACATTTCCTTTGTTGACTATTCCTAGAACAGACCATCAAAAACACATGATTTTGGGTTGGTGCTGGCAGGTAGTTATAGCCTCGCGCCAATAGAGAAATTAACACTGGTCCCTGCGCCCATTGGCACTCTGTATCAGTGGACTGCTCGCGCTGAGATGTTTTTGGAAAGTTTTTTAAATATAGAAGCGAAGTTTCCATTTCCAACCACTTCGTGAGTGGAGTCAGCATGAGTTGTTCGACTGGATAATGTCGAACAGATTCCTTTGGCTTCTTGTTTCCTACTTTTGAGAAACCTCCCAAAGGATAAGGCCTCCCTTCCACCATTTGAGGGATCCCAAACTCCTCCTCCTCTCATATAAATACATCTCTCTCACATAGATGCAGCTAGCTGAACATTTTTTAGAATGGCTAAAATAGTCTGATATAGCTAGTGTGAGATAGAGCAAAGAGAGACCCTTGTCGAGAGAGAGTGTTGATTTCCTCACCAAGTCCCATTCCCCAACGAATGCTTGAGATGTGTTTCGACTGGACCTGCTAAAGGAGGCTACGACGTCAAGGATCATTTTGCTGTAATCTCTTTCTTTCTCTTAATTAATACATGATTGATGTTTTGGTTCCCGTCTTGCATTTGATATGGTTAATATTGTGCAATATGCTTAATTCTCCTTGACCAATTAGATAGTTATGAATGCAAATATTGTTTCGCATGCTGTTATTTTTCTCTGATCCTTCTGCAGGCACTTTAGTACCATCGTTGAAGGACCGTGACGTGTCGGGGTGAATATTAGGCAACTTCTGCCACAGCTACGACAACTGCGTTGGAACAAAGGTAGGACATCTATCCCGACTCAGTTTCATTCATTAACTAGGAATCGATGCATTAGCATGTCCTCTTGCTGCTAGACCCACCCTAGGGCTAGAGGGATCACCTCTGTCCACAGAGGGGATTTACCTACACAACACTTATCGACATGGATGTTATTATAAATCCAATCTGTCAAAGGGATTGGATATATGAACCCAGCTTTGAGAAGATTTTCAACTTCTCCCTTTATAGTGGTTGCCTTTCTAGGATGCACGGGGCAGAGTCGTTGACGAAAAACCTTTGCATTAGGATAAGTGGGTATCTCATGCACCACTATACTAGGATCAATGCAAGGAATTTAATCATATGACCATGCAAAGACATCCCAGAACTCTTGAAAAATACTAGTGTAAAGCTTGATCTCATCCAGAGAGCAAGTTACCCCAATCTGGATGTTCTTGACGATTCTTGGTTTGACCAAACTGTTGATAGGAATCGTAGTAGTGATGTTTCCCATGTTTCCTTCAAAAAAGACCTCATGTGTTAATATAGGTGTCTGAAGTGGACAGGTCAGAGCATGGGAAGAAAATTTTTCATGATACAAAGAAATGGCTCCAAAACATGGAAGAAATGAGGAACAATGATGGGTATCATCCCAAGGTGTTTCTTCGAGAGACATGGTCTGCACGATACTTTTTTTGGTAGGAAACGTCTCGTTCAAGGGATCAGAAGAATCCCAGGAACCAAGCCAAGGAGATTGAGAATAAGTGTCTAAATTCATACCAGGAGTAGTATGGTCAAGATTGGGAGCCGAAGAAGAGATGATTTTAGAATAATCTATTTCAGCAGGTCTTAACGGCATAAAATCGTCAAAGGAATCAATTTTATCAGGAGAAGGAATGATCCAAGGATCAGATGAAGTAGAGATCATGTTGATCTTAGCATTGTTCGGTGGTGGGAGTGGAAAAAGACCCATTGAGGCATAATCTTTAAAAATTCCCTCCCACACACTCTCATATGGTGCGATGGTATGCTCCACATGTGGCACATTGATTTTTGAGGAAGTAGAAGCAAAAAAGGACAATTGGTCGACAATTATTATCTTCCCTTGATGGGGGAAACAAAGGACATGAAACAGAGTGGACGACACACAAATCATAGCATGGGTCCAACTTTGACCGAGTAGAAGATTTTAATTTAGTTTAGTGTCAGCAACTTCTACTTCAATATTGATCATTTGGCCTTCCAAAATGAAAGGAAAGTTAGGGAGACTACCAAAAGGATGGTAATATCTTCCATTGAAATCCTCCAAGGTGTTCAAATATTGGCTAAGAGTATGAGAGCCGATGGCTTTCCAACAAGACACAGGCATGATGCAAGTGGATGAACCCTCATCCACTACTGACCAATGGATTGGATTTCCAATAATGATGACTTGAATGAGGAAAGAAAGCTAATGGGGAAGGCACATAATTTGGTTTTCTAGATCAAAAGTGATGAGACTCAAATCAGTCGGATCAATTCCTCCAATTTCGGATAGTAGCAATTTATGTTGTGAAGGACAGCTCTAAAGAACCTATAATGTAGACACAATAGAAGGTGCTTAAGCCACGTCCTGAACGATGTTGTAATGTTGAGCAGCTCGGGCATTTTGGTTAGAACAGGATTTTTGAAGCACACCTTTAGAAGGTGGTCAAATGACAGAATTGGGACTAGGTTGTTCGCTATGAAGAGGACTGGAAGTGGACATCATTTTTAGTCTACGTTTCGAGTCTAAATCAAGAATCATCTTCAGGAAAACCTGCTAAGAAGAGAGAATATTAGGGTCAATAAATAGTGGAAAGGAGGAGAATGAAAGGGCCGACTAGCTCTTAAATTTTTATAAATTAATTAGTTATTTATTTTAGTTTATTCAAAAATTTTATTTATTTCATTTTTAATTTAATAATGACACATTTAAATTTTTTTATTATTATTTTTTATTGAGTTATTCATTAGTTACCCTACCCTAATTAATATTATATATATATATATATATATATAGTTTAATTTGTTAAAACTAAATTTTTGAGGAAAATTTTAGGTGGTTATGATAACATATATTATAATGGTCGAATATAAAATTAAATGATTGATTATAAGGGTTTATTTATTATTATCTTATTAAAATTAATTGTATTAAAAAATTTTATTTTTATTAATACTAAAAAGAGGGGTGTTAATAATTAAGTTGGTTGTTACTAAAACTAATGGATACTATTAGGGTTATTTTAATAAATATATTTAAGAGGGTATGTAAAGGGATGCCCTATATTATAATAGGAAAATATAAATGATCCTAAATATTGAGATAATATGGAGTTTAATATTAATAGTATTAGAGGGGTTTATTTATTATGCAGTGTAGCCTATTTACAAAGTTACATAATATTGGAAGTAAAGAAAAAGGGTTAAGGTAGGATAAGGAGAGTTTTAAAATTTAAAAGAGGTTAAGAAAGTCAACAGGTTAGTGGGAGGAAATGTGTTAGGAAATGATTTAGGAGAGAAAGGAAAAAGGAGGACAGAAGGTAGGGGAATGGTGTGAGGGGCGGAGTATATGAGAGGGATACGATAGGGAAATGAGTAAGGACAATGACAAGCGAGAAGATGGACAAGGTGTTGACAAACAGCATAGGGGAGGGTAAGTTTATTTGCGGGAAAGAATGTGAATCCAATTCCTGCTAATCTCTAAGCCTCCATCTCTATTGAGGTCGTGAGGGTGTTTTATATATATATATATATATATATATATATATATATATATATATATATATATATATATATATATATATATATATATATATATATATATATATATATATATATATATATATATATATATATATATATATATATATATATATATATATATATGTATGTATATATATAGATATATATATATATATGTATATATATACATATGTATATATATACATATATGTACATATATAGATATGTATATATATATATGTGTGTGTGTGTGTGTGTGTGTGTGTGTGTGTACATATATATATATATATATATACATATGTATATGTATATATATATATATATATATATATATATATATATATATATATATATATATATATATATATATATATATATATATATATATATATATATATATATATATATATATATACATATATATATATATATATATATATATATATATAGTAATTAGGGTAGGGTAACTAATGAATAAATCAATAAACAATAATAATAAAAAATTTTAAATGTGTCATTATTAAATTAAAAATGAAATAAATACAAATTTTGAATAAGCGAAAATAAATAGCTAATTAATTTATAAAAAAATTTAGCTGATCGACCCTTTAATTCTCCTCCTTTCCACTATTTATTGACCCTGATCTTCTCTCTTCTTAGTAGGTTGTCCTAAATATGAGTCTTGATTTAGACTCGAAACATAGACTAAAAATGATGATTGTGGATATTCCGAGTTTTATATCTGAAAAACTACACCACAAAAACCTCCAATCTAGCAATTTCTTTCTACTCTAACTGACGAGGATGAGTTGAATAATCTTTGGATCTGGTGGCCACAGAAATGGGTTTTGTTCCATTCATCATAAACACTTGGGAACTAGACGAGGAATAATATGGGGGTTGGTCTACCATCTGAGTTTTTTGAGATGGAAATGGTTCTTTGAGGACAGTCTAAGTTCCATGACTACCTTTGAGTAAATGACTAACTTCAGCCTGTCGGGGGTAGTATTTAGTGCAGTGTTCATCATCACAAATTAGGTAATGGTACATAGGCTTGCGCTTAGTTCCATCATCAGTATTAGGCTTGGGAGAATCCTATTTCAGGGCATCAGATTTGGATTTTCCTTTGCTGTTATTTTTACCTTTGGAAGCTTTGTCTGTCGTGGTAGACTAGATGACATTAACCTTCACATTTTACCAGGATTCGAAGGATTCTACGGGACAGAATCAGATGAAGAAATGGATTTCTGCTTAGTAGAAGCAGATGAATACTTTTGAGAAGTTTGGGTAAATGACCCAATGATGCCGTCGACAGGTGTTGTCGTCGAAGCTTTCAAAGTTTCAGGTTTGGTAGAAGCGCGTGGAGCATCAGGTAGGATATCATACAACGTGCCAGACTAGGAATAAACCAAATCAAGATATTGTGCATGAGAAATGTATTATTCTTTTGTGACACATTCTCCCATAGAAATATCCTTGGTGATCTCATTAACAAAGGATTTGGAGAACCATTCGGTCAAGAGTTCGTCAGGAATTTCGAATTTGTATTTTTAGAATCTACGCTTCTGTGATCCATATAAAATAGTAAAAACTCTTCCGGTAATAATCACATGCAAATTAACATTGTCGACGCGTTTCGAACCAACAATTGTGGTTCATCATCAGGACTATGTGACCTAGTCCTGATGATGAACCGATGTTGGTTCACAACGTCATAAATGTTGGTACGTGATTGTGCAATTTTACTAATTTCGAATTTGATCAAACGGTGCCGCCATTTCCATTCATGGATGTGATCAGAGATGTGTGTAGCGGTATCCTATTTCAAGGACGTGAGGAGGTGAGTTCTTGTTTCATAGCGAACAAGTAACTAGAAGTGTGTGAGGAAAGCCATAGCTAGAGAATTGAAATCTTGGAAAGTTCCACGAGGAAGCTTGATGTACCACTTTGCAACGGCACCTGCCAAAGTTCTCTGGAAAATACGTAGACGGATAGAGTCATCAACCCAAGATTTAGAAGAAAACCAAAGATGGTATGTCATGATGTGTGCTTGGGGCTCTTCTTTAGACTTGCCTTCGAATTTAGGGCGATCGCTTGGGATCTTAGTAGGAACGAGAACCCAATATGGATTATAGAGAATCGGATCATTAGTCAATCTTGACACATCGGGTAGTTCCAATGTTGCAAGAAAAGGAAATTGCAGATTAAAAGGCATAATCGGCGTTTGGTAAAGGCCCATTTGGGGATTCCAACTAGGTTGGGAGAAATTCTTCCTCTACGAGTTCTGTCCGGAAGGATTTTTCTTGTAAGGATTGAAACATTTGGGATTTTGACCATATCCTGGTTACAAACCAAAAAACAGACATTAACCTATAGTAGGCCACTGAGGTCGAGGCTGAGCATATGGATTTTGTTGTTGTTGAAGGTTTTGGAACACAGTACCTTGAGGTAGACCTTGTGAAACAAAAAGGTGACCTTGTGA
This sequence comes from Pinus albicaulis, assembly GCA_034641835.2. Lineage (NCBI taxonomy): Eukaryota > Viridiplantae > Streptophyta > Pinopsida > Pinales > Pinaceae > Pinus > Pinus albicaulis. Next base: position 1,990,879,764 of record CM076578.1, read on the forward strand.
ACCTAAAGGTTGAACATGAGGTTGCTGAGGATTCGACATCATGGTACCTTGAGGTCAACCTTGGGAATTCAAAATTTTACCTTGCGTATTTTGCATCATGGTACCTTGAGGTTGGCGAGGTTGGCGAGGTTGGCCCTGAGACCCAGGTTGATTTGGTTGAAAAAATATTTGACCTTGTTGAGATGAGGGTTTTCCTTGTTGAAAAAAACGTTTTCCTTGCTGACTGCAAGGTTTTCCTTGTTGAACAAAAGTTTGTCCCTATTGAGGATAAGAAAACTGACTCTAGTGAGCAAAAGATTGACTAGATTGAACATAAGGTGGTCCTTGTTACACATAGGGCTGACCTTGTTGCACATAGGGTCATTGTTGAACGAAAGTAGGCCCCTGTTGATATGTATAAGCCCCTGACTATAAAGGAACCTAAATCCCAGATTGGCCTTGAAACCCTTGCGGATTCAGGAGTGGAGTCTACAATTGTTGAGAACCATAAGGGAAATAAGGTTGTTGGCTAAGTATTTGGTTTTGCAAAGCTTGCCAATATTGATCATAGGTTAACTCTGCTAGAATAGATAATCTAGAAGGCATAGGGATACTACCAATAGGTTGACTAGATCCCATAATGTGAGTTTTTGATCCACTCACAAACGGTCCCGTTGAAGCTTGGGAAACATTTGACTGGGTTGGATGCCCCCCAGAAGTTTGGATCGATGGAATCGACGTTGGTACAATGATAGGAGGTATCAAAGTAGTAATGCAGACAATTGGTTGTGTTGTGATAGACATAACTATAGTTTGAGCAGGAATAAAAGAGGATGCATCATATACAAATAGACCAGATGTAGGTGCCGTAGTATTTTTCCAAATGGTGTTGTGGTACATGGATGTGGCACTTGAAACACCAACGACTAAGTGACCTGAATATGTGTAACCAACTAGGATCAATGGTTGGGTAGATGGATGTGAAACAAAGTGAGGTATATGTTCCCTATAAGGAAAATTCTCAGGAGGGAATTTTTGCCCTTCATACAAAGACTCATCCATACCACTAAGAGAACTTGAAACTTCAAGGGGAGAGGAGACCTCACCTTCCAAATCAATGGGTGGAAATAACTGACGATTGGTAGTACGATGTGTACGTGGTGAAGGCACCAAAGGTACACCTGCTGTATTGAATGGGCTATGTTGCCATTGAGGAGAGACTTCTACTGAATCAAACTGTGGGTTCTGTGGAAGCAAGATGTAGCTTACTGGCTTGTCAGGAGGAGACCGGGTAGCAAGGGAATGAAGAATTGGAAGTATCACAAGCTCAATACTTTGGGCTCCAACCGATGGTGAAGTGTTAGAAGATACTTGTGGTGATGTCCCTTTGGTAGTAGATGAGGAAGGGGAAGCGAAACTTGATGGTTCAACCATGGTAAATTTAACTCGGTAGAAAAAGAGGAAAAGAGGCGATTTATTCAAGGATTTTAAAAATGTATTTATAAGGAGTTACTCATGTTGTGGCCAAGAAATAACTTTACGGTGCACCATGCTATCGTGGGTAATTGATTTTAGAAATTAAAAAAAAAAAAAGGATTGTTCTAGGAAAAAGGGTTTACTAAGTATCAATGAACTTTAGAATACCTCCCGGAGAACCAAGAAGTACGGGCAGGTAGTCTCCGCAAATTCTATGTTCAGTGTATCATGTTTACGAGGTGGTAGACTCGGTTACCTGTGGCTAAAGAATAACAACCTAGTGGCATCTCCCGTTATATACTCGACGATACAAGGAGCACAAGTCCGTGTTGGCGATGTCTAATGTGTAACCGTTCAGTGAGAGCATCCCCATATACTTACCATACGTGTCGCAAGTGCTATATACTTTCATACGTGGGACGGGGTTTCACTCCCAGAATGCAACACAGGTTTTTAACGACAACGTCCAGGTTTATAGACATCGGAACACGTCTCTAGCCTAGACATCTAAATGGTTTGCATTAAGTTCCAAATTCTCCTTATATTCATTAAATAAATTTTAAATTTTATCAGGAATTTAAGTCTCGGTTTTAAGGCGTTACCGATGTCACCCGAATCCCTAAAATGCAACTATATGAGAAAAAGACAATTGTTCATTTCGATGAAAAACTACACTAATTGAGAGGAATAGGTTCATACAATCAATGTAGCAGTCAAGAAAACATACTAGGAGAAAAAATTTCACTACTTCTTTAAGTGCATAATCCAAAGCGAAAATGAAAATCTCTTTCACTTTCCTATTTTTCACTAAATGCACTAAAAGCAATCAAAATGAAGTTTTTTACTTTAGATGCAAAATGAATGCAAATTTTATTTTTTTTATATGAACGCAATGCAAAAAGGATGAAAACCACACTTCAAATATAGTCACTTGTTTTGAGTACTTATCTAATGAGATTCCTCAAAACGCTACAAGATGCAATAATCAAATTACTAAAGAGAAATCTCAAATCATTTCCTCAAAAGAAAACATTCTTCACTTTTCACACTGATTGAAACAAAGAAAGACCCTTCAGTAAAAAACAAGCAATGTAATCTATGTTGGTCAATGGAAGAGAGAGCCAAATGCACAAAGAATGGACACTTGAAAACTCCATTCAAAAAAATCAACCGAAGAATGAAAGACAACCAAATCAAAATGTTCGAAATAAACGACAAAATTGACTCAACAGCAGGCCTGGTATTCAATGAAGCATGCAAACATTCAAATGATGCAAAGCACCTAAAAGCCCTAACATGATGAAGATGCACAATTTGAAATAAAAGATACCAAACATGAGATGATTGGGACAATCAAGTCACTGAACAGATGAGAACAAGAGTAAATCAAGCAGAGAAGGAAGCCGAGAAGGATAAGACACACTGGCAATCAACAAAGAGAAACCCTAAAAAGTTTACTCAGAAATCGGGACGCATGTGCGGTCGCACCTCACGCTGGAAGGGGATAAGCGCTTATATTTTAAAACATCTAGTGTTGATCAACACTTCTCTTTTAGAATTAAAGGTGTCGATCAATAAAAATTACAAAAAACCAAAGGGTTTATTCAAAGAAGGCCAAGCTTATCAATTTAGAAAGGATATGGATGATTGTAATTAATCATAGAATCCAAAAGCAAAGGAGAAATAGACATTCGACGAAAGTGGATGAAAAATCAAAATTTCAAAGAATTGAAGGAGACTAGAAAAAGGAACTCCCCAATGGAGTTTCCAATTTGTTGTCTAGGTAAATCCTCTCTGCAGACATAGATGATCCCTCTAGCCCTAGAGTGGGTCTAGCTACAAACAGAACAAACAAATATCTACTTTCCTAGATTAAAATTGAAAGGCAAGACGAAGAAGATAACCTACCTCGACTTGATGCTATGATGTTGCTCCTCGTTGAAGCCTTTTGGTCTTTCAATCTTCCAAGCTCGATCTTCGCTTCTACTAGCATTCGAATACCTATATAAATTACTAAAACACAACAAAAAACGTAAAGGTGCAACAAGCATATATCAAAAGTAATCTATCTAATTGATCAAGGAGTGTTATACTTCTTATCACAACCACAGACAAGAATGGAAAGAAAATACCAGTTGCATTATATTATTAATCAAAAAGGGGAGTTACAACCTGCACCTCGATGTCAGAGCTCTCCTTCAACGGGTCCGAATCTGAGCACACCTCCAAATCACTCTTTTTCAACTCAATATGGAAAGGTTAAGGGTCTCAACTCTCTCCTTCTATGCCTAAGGAAATCTTCAAATCCTTATCTTCTATTCTTCTCTTCTATTTTGTTCTAGCTAGCAGAGGCATTGGAAGGTGATCAATTTATAATGATGGAGGAGGGGACATGGATCCAATTAAGATTGTAGAAAGGCTTATCTCCTTGGGTGGTTCCCATTCTGTAGGAACAAGAGACCCAAAGGAGGAAGCTCGACCATATCCTGATCAAAAAACATCCAGCTCTCCACTCTCCAAGCTTCTAGGCCATGAAGCTTTGTTTCCATTTTTAAAAAGCTTCTAGAATTAGTTCGACACGACTATGGGGTTCATACTAGTGTCGATCGACGCTAGTCATAGGCTAAGGATTTTCCATAAGCGCTGGTGATACATTGAAGGGTCACACTACTCCAAAAAACTGGGTTTTTAGGGAGCTACTCCAGGAATGACTAAAAGAGAGATTGATATTTAGATTGCATGGGATCCAAATGCATGTTTTCACGATGGGAAAAGTACACAGGGACCACTGTAGGGGTTCTCCAAGATCTGGGAACAAGGAGTACAAGGACAGTGACAAAATGTTGTGTAACACAAGGTAATGTTCTCCTACAAAAAAATTTCACAACAACAACAACTCAAAACATCTCTTACAAACATGACATACTTCAACTGAAATGAGTTAAAAACATCATGTGCACCATTCAATTCCACAATGAAGCACATAATTAAAAATGCATGATTTAAGAAGTTAAACTTGATATGAGCCCTATGATGATAGCTACTGCAAATGAATTTTGAAGGTGAGGAAGCCCCTACAAGTTCTTCTTCATGCTCAACACCCCAAGGAATTGCTACCAAACCCTGCTTGATCCATACACTCCTTAACATCTAGCATGAAACAATGCCATATATATGTGCTCAAAACAAAAATTAGAGGTCACCATTGGATTCATAGGATTCAAAAACCCCTAAGAAACATTCTTTTGAGCTCAGTTTGGATAAAAAATCAAAATTTTATGCTTAAAAGCATGATTGATCCATACACCCTTGGTATTCAACCTAAAAAAAGTCTCTATATATGTGCTCAAATAAGAAATTGGAGGTTACAATTGGATTCATAACATCCAAAAACCCCTAATAACCCTATTTTTAAGCTCATTTTACCCTAAAAATCCAAAAAATATTAGCTACAAGCTCTCTCATGAATTTTACAGTTAATCGTCCCACAAATTCGCCCTTCTTGCTAACTGTCCTACAAAACCACCCTAAACATCACTAAAAGAGCGAAAATTTCACCCTACATAGGTTCATTTTTTTGGACCATTATTTCATCCTCTAATGCCTTGAGACCTAATTTTAGGCCATACATGGGGCTGGGGCTAAGATCTGGCCCCTGGTCCCACCCCTTTGTTCTTTTGGGCGCGATGACCAGGATTGAGGCTTAGCCCCAACCCAGCCCCCAAACGCACTCCGATTCAACCTTAAACAAATATTTTACTATATATATATATATATAAACATGTAGTGGTGTATTGTTAAATATTGTGGTTGCTTGGTGGGAGGTCATGAGTTCAACTCTCGTTGGTTGCACGACCTCCATAATAAAATTTTGGACCAGTGTAGGGAGGCTACGTGGCTGCCTCCCATTGGCCCACGTGGCTCACTGCTAGTGATCCATATTCGACAAATGAGAATTATAAAAAATTATACCAATGGATGGAGGCCAAGTGGAAGCCTGCTACTGGCCCCTCAAAAACCCAAAAAAACACAGTCAAAACCCAAATTTTGGCATTTTTTTGCCTATTTGGGAAAACGGTCAACGTGTTATAACTTGAGCTCTCAATGTCAGATTGAGATGAAATGAACATCATTGGATTCATAGTGATCAACACTTCAATTTTACGCTAATTTCAATAAATTCTAGACACTTTCATTTTTAAGTGAAATTTTGATCACCTGATCACACATCCCCACTAGGAACTTTTGGACTCCAAAAGTTTACTTCCCTAGCCAATATAAAGAGGCTAGAACTAAAAAATACTCAGGAACTCAATCAAAATTTAAAATTTTTCAATTTTTTCCCTTCAAACCCAATCAAGTCACTTCACTTATCTCCTTATGAAGACACGTTGTCTTGTTAAGAATCGAACCAACCTTGTTATCGCTATTGCAAGAATAAAATACTGATGAGTGGAATCTAAACATGCTCTTACTCTCATATTTTCACGGCTCCAAAACACTTCATCCCTAAAGTTAAATTGTTGAAAACAAACTTGAATCCATGCTCGAAATCATAAACAACATAAATTTGCTTTAAACTCTTCGAACTAAATTTGCACATGAGTAGTACAAGTTTGCAAAATATTTCATGATATGCTTGGCCTTGTATGCAAAACACAATCATCTTATGCAATCTTAACAACAAGACTCTATTCACATGTTTCAAATCAAATAGTTGTATCGATGAACATGTGACAAACTTGTAGACAACTTGAACAACAATCTTGTACATTCAGAAAAGTACTTGAACATGTGGACTATAAAAAGCTAATAGATACATCAATGAAAATCATCTACTTGCTGAAAATAGTGACATTAAATTCTCACTTTACAAAAGTACCTGAATAGTTAATGACAACAAGTATTACACAATTTACAAAACAAATTTACAATAAGTCAACCCAATCTTGCCTCTCCTAGGCTTGTGGGTTCTCTTATTGCACCATCTTGTCTTGAAGATTGCTCAAGATTGTTGTGAGTCCTCTTGGCCACCTCTTACTTCCCTTGCATCATTTTGAATAATCTCTTTACCTTTCTTTGAACGAAGCTTTGGATGTAACTTCCAACATCGTTCAGTGTCATGTCCATGAACTTTGCAATGATCACAAAAAAAATTATTCTTGTTTGCAGACATAGAAGTTATTTCATGTGGAAGATAATTGTCATGCTTGACGCCTAGAATTTTCTCCATTCTCTTAACCAATACCATACATTGCTCACACACAGCCACATAATGGTTAAAAGAGTCACAAAATGTACGAGGGTATTGATTCCATAAGTATTCAAAATCACCATGCCTTGAAAAACACTCTTGAGAGTTATATCTGTCTTTAGAGTCGCAACATCGACGGATGTGACAAGGTGGTGAAATATCTTTCTTCAATACTTGATGTGACTTAATCAATTTAGAACACTCTCCATACTATTTGTCACCATATCCCAATCCCATATATTTCGGTATTTCCTCAACAAAAATTGGATTGGTAATATCTTGGTCATTTATTTTGAGGCCTCCACCTTCATAACCCATCTTGGAGAGAAAATTCATACCTATGCCTTTGGTGTGTTTCTCGAATGCTGGAAAAGAGTTTTTATGCACATATATGCAAGGAGTGGTACTGTAAATGCTAATTACCTCCTTAAAGTTTCCACACATCTTCTCAGCCTCTGATGATGACGATGATGGCCAACTTGTAGATGACTCTAGCCATCCACTTTTATCCATTGGCATATGGTGTGCTTCTTGAATATTCTAGAAAAATTGACATGCATCATCTTCCACATACAGTCCAAATCCATTGTTTGAACCATGACCACATACTGGCTTCATCTTGGAGGTTTCTCTTGTTGGTGCAACAGTTGAACTTTCTACAACTTGCTCATAAAGCACTTGCTGCAATACAAAGTGCATGTTACTCTTCTCCTCTTCATCCCTTTCCAACATCCTTCTCAACTCTATATTCTCCATTTGAAGAGACAATTTTTGCTCCTCTAGCTCTTGGAGACTCCTTTTGCTTCCCATCTTGCAACTTGGTCAACTGGTGCTCTAATACCAACCTGATCTGAAATTGGAGAAGGTGTTCTCTTTCCTCTTCCTCGGAATCACATAAAGAAAAACTTAGGACCGTGTCTATGCTTTGCAAGCATGAAAATGGATATTCAAAAACAAAATGTTTGTTTAGTGTCTCTTCAACATGAATTAGTATTCATATGAAATTGAACATAATGAACATAACACCAATAATTCATTTAGGCATAAATAAGAGCAACAAAATGTTTGATGACGAATTTCACCCCTCTTGGGATACATCTTCGAGCCTGTCAACACGACTAGACCACTCATATATATTTAGTATCAATGAAGTACATAAAGTTTTTCTGCAAATAAACACGTGGCTATTACCCCTACAAGGTAGTGTTCTCCTACAAAGAACTCTCAGAACAACAACAACAACTCAAAACATCTCCTACAAAGATGTCATTCTTCAACTAAAATGAATTAAAAACATCATGTGTACCATTCCATTCGACATTGAAGCACATAATGAAAAATTCATGATGAAAGAAGTTAAAATTGAGTTGAACCCTGCTACTTACATCTGCTGCCAATGAATTCTGAAGGTGAGGAAACCCCTACAAGGTATTCTTCATGCTCAACACCTTGAGGAATTGCTATCAAACCCTGCTTGATCCATACACCCCTTCACCTCCAACCTGCAAAATACCATCTAGATGTGCTCAAAACAGAAGTTGGAGGTCACCTTTGGATTCATAGCATCCAAAACCCCTAAGCAACCTATTTCTGAGCTGAATTTGGATACAAAATAAAAACGTTATACTCAAAACCCTGATTGATCCATACACCTTTGGTATTCAACCTAAAAAAAATACTATGTATATGTGCTCAAATCATAAATTGGAGGTTACCATTGGATTCATAACATGCAAAAACCCCTAAACACCCTCTTTTTGAGCTTAGTTTAGCCAAAAAATTGCAAAATTATGAGCTACAAGCTCTCTGATGAATTTTACAGTTAATCGTCCCACAAATGTGCCCTTCTGGCTAACTGTCCTACAAATCCGCTCCAAAAATCGTTAACAGAGAAAAAATTTCGCCTTATGCAAGTGAATTTTCTTAGACCATTAATTCATCCTCTAATGTCTTGAGACCAAATTTTAGGTCGTACATGGGGTTGGGGCTAAGCCCTCGCCCCTGGTCCCGCCCCTTGGTTCTTGTGGATGTAGTGACCAGGGTGGGAGCTTAGCCCCAGCCTAACCCCCAAACGTGCTCCAATGCAACCTTAAATAAATTTTTCACCGCATATATATCAAGATACATGCAACAATGTATTGATAAAGCTCATGGTTGCTTGGCGGGGGGCACGAGTTCGACTCCTATGGGATGCTCAACCTCCATAATAAAATTTTGGACTAGTGTGGGGAGGCCACTTGGCTACCTCCCATTGGCCCACATGGCTCCCTGCTATTGGTCCATATTCGACCAATGAGAATGCTGCGAATTTCGACCAATGAAGGGAGGCTAAGTGGCAGCCTACCACTAGCCCTCAAAAATCCAAAAAAACATAGCCAATGCCCAAATTTGTTCCTTTTTTTCCTATTTGGGAAAATGGCCAGTGGTCTATAACTTGAACTCACAGTGTCGTATTGAGGTGAAACGAATGTCATTGGATTCAAAACAACAAGCACTTCGATTTGATGCTAGTTGCAACAAATTTTGGGCACTTTCATTTTTGAGTGAAAATTTATCATCTGATTAAAATGATTGGTCATGCCTTTCGAGCTGGAGAATTCCCCCAAAACCTTTATGAGGTTAATGGAAGTCATCTTGCGACCCTTCACCAACTCATTCGTGGTAGTGTATTTGGACAACATCCTAATATTTAGCAAGAGTTGGGCAGAACACCTACACAATATTTGGTAGGTCCTTCAAACCCTGCGACAACATAAGTTGTGTGCCAATTTGGAAAAATGCACTTTTTTTTATGACCCAAGTTCAATATCTAGGGTACATCATTGATGAACGAGGTGTGCATGTGGAATCAGCCAAGATAGAAGTTATTCGAGATTGGCTATCCCCAACAACTCTAATAGAGTTATGCATCTTTTTCGGTCTTGCCAATTTATATCGCAGGTTTGTGTTGGGTTTCTCTCATATCAATTGGCCTTTGAGCCAAGTCACCAAGGGCAGACTGAACGCAAAGTTCTTGTAGCCTGAATCCCAACAGAAGGCATTTTTTGAGTTGAAGCATCGCCTCTGCTCTGCACTAGTGCTCACATTACAAGACCTGCAACAACCATTTGAGATTGATACACATGCCTCCGACTATGATATTAGAGCAGTTCTTGATTGAGGTGTATATTGGCGGCCACCTTCCTATTCTACTTGGACCCCCACCATTGTTTCTTTCAATTTCTCAGTTTCCTTAATTGTAGCATAGTTTACTATTTTTAGCAGTTTTTTTCGGGTCTTGAACTTCCAGAGTCGTTTTGAGGCCCTAAATGATGTTTTTTTGGGAAAATTGGGAGCAACAAGGGTCCTTAATTGATTTTTATCCCTCAAAAGTTGTAGTCATCGGATAGATATTTCTAACGAGGTATTGTGAGTGTGAAACAAAGATCATATGCCAAAGTCACGTCCCCAGGAAGTTGATGTACTGATTTACCCAAACGAGACCCATAGTTTTGGCACTTCATCTCCTAGGGTTAGGTTTTTGGATTTTTAGGGGTTTCCATTGTCTCTCAATAATAAATAGGCCTTCGAGCCTTATTGTAACACAGTTCAGAGGCCTGTAGCTACCACATCTCTTCTCAGAGATAAGCTACCAACGCCTTAGCTAGTTTATTTCCATTCTGTTTGTAAGCATATTTCAATTATTTGATATTAATGAAATGAAATGTTATTTCCACTACATCTTTATATTTATGGTTATATTCGTATTATGTTGCATTCTTGCATAAATATGGATCAGTTCTTAATTAGCAGGAGCATGTGGTGGCATATCACAATGAGACACTTTCAGACATAGTTCAAAAGTATCCCACCTATGACAAAGAGATGTATTCTATTATGCAAACCTGCTGACAATGGAAACATTACATTATGGGGAAGGAAACAATTATCCACACATACCACCAACCCCTATAGTTCATATAGACAAAATGCAAGTTACAAAACGATTGTCATTAGAAGAATCATGCATATCAAGAAGAATCACCAGGAAAGGGTCAAACCATATCTAGTTTTCAAAGCAGGCCGACGCCTTCACCAGGGCAAGTGGCTCACAAGGGACTCGGTTCAACAAAAATTTTCTCACCTCATGGGGGCTCTCCATACAATGGGGACCATTACTTCCTATTGGGGGAGGATTGATCCAGGTGGATATTGGTGGCCACCCACCTGTTCCACCTAGATATTAGTGGTCACCCACCTGTTCCACCTAATACTCATATAGATCTTTCTAGTGAGGTATCGTATGCACCAAACATAGATCATATGCCCAAGTTATGACCCTGGGAAGTTGGTCGCCCAACTAACCCTAAAAGGGCCCACAAACTCTTGGCGTTCCATCTTCTAGGGTTAGGTTTTTGGTTGTTTAGGGTTTTCCCTTGTCGTTCAATAATAAAAAGGCCCTTGAGCCTCATTATAATATAGTTTAGAAACATGTAGCCACTACATCTCTTCTTAGAGATAAGCTACCATTGATCGATCCATTTTATTTCCATTATGCTTGTAAACATCTTTCAGTTCTTTGATATTAATGAAATGAATATTTATTTTTGCTTCATCTCTGTGTTTATGTTTATATCTATATTTGGTTGGGTTGCTACATAAGTCCGAATCATCTGATTTTGAAAACAATTTTACAAATTACTTAAATTCTCGTCAATAAACTTGAAAGAGTAGACAATGTAACTTACTTCGCAACTTGGGGTCCTCTCTTCTATATATGGAATTTTTTACTCACTACAAATTACTAAAGCATAGGTTGGTAACCGTGCTCTTTTATCATGGATTTTCTCAATTTTCAAATATGATTATCTTCAAGAAATTAACGAATTCAAAAATCATGAAAATTGACAAATCCATTTCTCCGGTTTAAATACTAAACTATTTTTCATTTTCAATTAGATATTTTTTTATTTGAATTTTTTAAAAATAATAAATTACTATTTTTCATTGAAACATGAATCGCTAAAGTTTTCCTTATTTACTATGAATTCATCGTATGGCCATTTCTCAAACATATTCCTGTGATTTTGAATAATAAAAAAATGGAATGGAAGAGGAATTAAAGATGTAGGTCATACTATGAAACAATAATGAATAGAACATCTTGCGAAAGTGGACTATGTGAAGGAGGCTTTCATTGTGCTTCTTCCACACCTCCGCAATTACACACAATGAAAACTTCCTTTGTAGGTGCCCTCTTTGCCCACCAAATCAAGTTCATGAAGCTATGTCAACTTGTAGCTTGATGTAGTTTGTTAGTGAGACAAAAGGCTACACCCTTCTCTTTGCACTGTGAGAGTGAAACAAGGGCTAAGCATTTAAACGAGGATATTACCTTTGGGTGTCTATTGGTGATTTCCGATCGGTCGGGGCCTTATAATGTGTGAGGCTTTCACTCATTGCGGAATAATACCCATTGCTACCTCTCATAGGAGTATTGGTTGTGTCTCAATCAAGTGTGCCGGCCGGCTGATGATCTTCTAAGCGAAGTACTTTCATTATGCAGGGAGAAAAACTTTCATTATTCAATTTTTTTTCCACACAATCTTTGATCAATTAATCAAAATCAACATTGCAGCTATTACCCTCGTTCAATTAATCAAAATCAACATTGCAGCTATTACCCTCGTTTATATGCATATTTGTTTTTGGGTGTAAAACCGAACGTTTAAGATGATATAAATTCAAATCCCACACATGAGCACAAAGGCACCCAAGTTGCAAAGACATCATTTGGGAATAAAACAAGAAAGGTCATGTGAGCCCTTTATGTCGTATCACCTTTGACGTAAATTACGATAACCGTCTCTTTTCGTATCTCCACTTCGTAAGTTGGTAATGACCACCCTCAGATTCCATCAATCAGATAGTGCCCCAATAGCGAGATAGAAGATCAGATTTCTCCAATAGGGAGAATGTGATCGTGGCCATTTCGCGAAAAAACATGAATTTATTGTAAAGCCAAAGAGTAGATGTCCTGGTCCGGCTCTGCCCATAATTGTCTTGTAAGTTCAAGCCCCAGTACATGAGCAGAAATGAGGCAGCATTACAGCCATATTCTACGGTCTTAAAACGACAAGGTTGGACATTCTTTGAGATTTCCCGTCACGGCTCTGCGCGTAATTGTCATGTAACTTCAAGCCCCGTACAAGAGTAGAATACGACCCATGCAATAAAGGGTTGGTCAAAGAGGCAGCATTATAGCCAAATTCTACGATCCATGAAACACAGGCTTGGACAAAAGAAGCAACGTTAGGTATAGCCATATTCTACGATCCCCGTCCCCAACACAATAGTTTTGGGCATTCGCATAAAAGAGGAAAGGTAATGTGAGCCCTTTATGTCATATAATCTTTGACGTAGATCGCGATAACTTGTCTCTTTTCGTATCTCCACTTGATACTCGCCACGGGGTTGGATTTTCACAATATTTGTTGGGAGGCATTTTCATAGTCAAATGTGGTAATTTTCTTTTTACGTCGTGGTCTCTTTCAATGCGTGTTCAAGTCGATGAAACATATTTATGACAGGTACTATGTGTAGTAGCCCAATTTAGTGTACTCTAGATCTCTTCATACACTATATTGGATCATATGACACGCAGCATTTTTCACATAATTGTTGGTATTCAGTGTACTCTAGATCTCTCATACACTATATTGGATCATATGACACTCTGACATTTTTCACATAATTATTGGTACTTTGGGGTAAATACTTAAATACATAAATTTCCGCTTTGAATTTAGTATAAATACGTTTCGATTACGGCTTTTATTACCACAGAGAAAACCATCTAAACATTAATTAAAATCCTCCGGCCTCTCAAGGATCTGTCAAATTGTGAAACTCGATTCTTCCTCATTTGTTTGTCATCCACGGCAACCCACTATCCATGGTCCGCCATGACAAACGGCGACCCATAAAAAATTTAGTGAATTTAGTGGGTTGCCGTGGATTACAAGCAAACTAACTGGAGTTAAGTTTGACAATCCGACGGATGAATTCCCTCACACTCCAGTTGGCATTCGCCTGAGAATGATTAAGGTGGAGCATTATACACTGTATAAAATTGTTGATCTGTCAAGGAGGGAATAAGATAGACCATAGCTAAGGCCAGGGAAAACGATACAAGTCTTTTTCTCTTTGCACACTGGGGCGATGATATGTGATTGTGATGGTGATGCACACATTGAACACTAGGCCCCGCTTGTTCAATAACGACCGGGCATATATATATCTCTTGCAATTTTTGATGTTACAAAGCGTTTCAGAAACCTCAAAAGTGCCTCGTCACCTGAAATAAGACAAGTTATATATATGTTTTAATGGATTTAAGGAGATTAAATGTGGTATTGGTAACGTGTACTTCAGCAATTTTGTTATAGAAAGTGGATTTCACAATGACAAGTTTTATTTTCAATGAGACAGATTTTTAAGTAATATTATGTAATATATTTGATTTCTTTTAAGAGTATATGAATTTGGAAGTTAATATTTAATATAATTTTATTAACAAAATGTTTCACAATATAGTTATCACCAATTAAGATATTCATTAAATATTTATTAAAGGTTGTTACCACATTTATTATAATTTAGTATTGAAAAATATTTTTTAATCAAAGTTTTATTATTAAAAGGTTTATTTTTTAATTTATATATATGAAAAGTGAAATTTTAAATACAATGTTTTTTATAAAAATAAAAAGTAAATTCCAAAATTTAAATAAATAAATGAATCATTGAATTCATAAAGAAGACAATGGATCCATTTCAGCCGTGCTAAGTCTATGTGAATCACCCATCTTATATACTACTCTAGCCCAAACACACTTAACTACTAAGTTCTGATGGGATCCAGGGCATTAAAGATGGTGCATTAACACTGATATGTTTTTAAGTATATGTCAATATTAATTCATATTAAAATATTAATTCATAATGAATATTTCATTTTACACAATATTAAAATATTTTCTTTCTATAAAGATATATATGAACTTGATATTAAGTGTTAAAATAATTTTGAAAAGTATAAGGGTTAAACATCTTACTAACATATTTTTTTTTACTTCTAATTACTTTACATGAAATTATATTAGGTTATATGGACAACTAATAAAACATGCATATTTTTTCCTTTTTTATTATAGTCAACATTGCTTTTCTATTTTGAGAATTTTTCTAAAAGGGACACGTGTCAACTCCAAGTTGAGCACAACCATAATTACACATCTCGCTCGCTTACTTACACATAAATAGAAAATAAAAAGTTTAACAGAGTGGAACATTTTTATTAATCCAGGGATAAACCTGCTCATACCAAATACATCACAATGTATCTCATTATATAATGATGGGATCAATAGACTCAATCAACATAACAACATGAAAGATAAAGATCTCGACTCAGCTAACAACAACAAGACAACAACAACTTCTAGAATAACACCTCGCAACCCACATAGATCTACAACATTTCATAACAACTAGGAGGACAACTCAACAAACGTATCACATTAATAGACTCTTTCAGTTCTTCATTATTCTAACGTCACCCCTTAATTGAGAAATGGATTTGCTACATAAGAATGCTTGCTATTCTAAGTCTCAGTCAGGCTCACATTTTGACTCAAACATTTCATTTTAACTTTCATTACTTCAACATACTGATGAAAATTCTTCTTGGACTTGATGCTTCAAACTTTGATGTTTTCAACCAGTGTAGTCTTCTTCCTACTCAATATCATGAGCTCTAGATATTGCTTCTTACTGCAACTAGGATGATGTCAATCCATTTCAACTCCTTTTTCAGGAAGTTCATTTTCATCATCAATAGTTTCTTGTTCATTGGAAATCTCCCACATCAATCCATAATAATGTTTAATATCTTTAGGACTCCAATACATGAAAATATCATTAAATTTTCTATTTTCTACATCATCCATGTTGTCTTCAACATTCATTGCTGCAATTTCTATGGAGACTTCATCAAAACATGGTGTTTCAAGCCATGCGTCAAGGAAATTTAATTCTTCTTCAACTTTTGTTGCTTCTTCTTCTTCCAAATATTTGTACTCTTCATGTGGCTCATCCACTTGATCTTGAACTAGTGTTACTGCTCCATTGAACAATTCATATATGATTTTCTTTTCTTGCAACATTTCAAGCCAACATTTCTAGCCAAATTTCACATTTCGCTTTAAGTTCTTTAATTCCTTCGAACTCTTTTCCTTTAAACTTATTTGTATATTCTTTTGGTAACTCTTTAGGCATGTTTCCCCTCTTCACATTGTACTATTGGCATTATGATGTAATATGTTGTCCTTGATGGCAACCTACTTGATGAGTTGCCTTTTGATAGCAACCTATTTGATGAAGATGTAAAATTGATGTATCTACAAGCCAGTTCAAAAGTGACAGAGAGAGGAATACCAGTCAACAACAGAGGAATGATGAAGTTAATGTTTCAAGAAATATACGTAGGTTTGATGAAGGGAACCAGAGTATACCTGCAAGTTTAATGAAGGGAACCCGTGTATTTATCCAGAATTTATGTATACGCATCTTTTGTGAAGCAAAGTCATGTGTACAAATGGGTACAAAGACGCAAAGTCGCATATGAATTGGCACACTAATTTTAACAATACCAAGGGTCTTTACCATGGTATTAGCCCACAATATTGAGCATTGTAATGACTATTTTATCTCGTCCAAGAATAGCACTAGCATTTGTGTGGTTTTGGCTCATGATATTGGTTAAGGCTCAAACTATATAAGGAGGTGAATATCATAGTGCAAAGGGGTGCATGTGTGCGTGAATTGAATAAATACTCCAGTTTGAAGTATATCTGTGTGGATTGGGCAATATTCAATAAATAGATCTAATATTTTGATGCACTCATGAATACAATAATGGATTAGGATCTCTAGACGTGAAATGACTATGTATTTGCATGATCTGTTTATGAGTTTTTTAGATTTGTGGTTTGACACATAATTGCTGAAGTAAATGATACAATCTGAGCAAGCTTTTTGCTTTGAAGTGTTACGAAGTCCTATAATATTTATAGATCTACATGATGGTTCATCATGGTGAAAGCGC
This sequence comes from Pinus albicaulis, assembly GCA_034641835.2. NCBI lineage: Eukaryota > Viridiplantae > Streptophyta > Pinopsida > Pinales > Pinaceae > Pinus > Pinus albicaulis. Next base: position 1,990,896,620 of record CM076578.1, read on the forward strand.
GTATAATCGCGAGTTCCTTTCAGCAAAGGCACGTATGGAAGTTAGGGTTTGTCTGAAGATTGCTGAAGAAAATGTTTGAGAATTTTTGTTGGGTTTCTGTTGTCTGTCAATGAATTCTTCATGTAGATCTAGATTGTTTGAATATTTTTTATAGTGCTAATTCATTATGTACAATGATGATCAGTGCTTAGTTGATTGAGAATGATGGATGCCGCTGACTGAATAAGGGTTCTGTAAATCTGAGAGAGTGTGCTTGAATGTCTCTGATTTGTTCTGAGTCTGTTCAAATCTCTAATTTCAGTATATAAAGATATATACACAAGTTTCTCCACAGAAAGGCGCGTATACATCCAAGTTACCGTAAGTGAAGTAGTGTATATAGTTGGTTGTATGAATGATCAAGGTTGAAGTTGATTTTGTGTGTTAATATAGAATTTTGTGCTTAATGATGTGATCTAGTTATAGTGATCTCACTATTTTGTTTAAATTTTGATTGATGGTTATTAACATTGTTCTACAAATGGTGTTGTGTTGAAGTTGTTTGGTGCAGTGTGAAAATTTATGAAACGTGGTCTGTAGTGGTTCTAAGGGTAGAAGAATTGACTGTGGAAGTTGAAGCTTCCTGCCAGTAGAATCTGGTGATCAGTTCAAGGGGTTGAAGCTCCCTTCCAGTGGTGGCTGGTAAACAAGATCATGGGGTTGGAGCCCCCTTCCAGTAGCAGGTGGAAAACAAGATAAGGTTGTGGCCTTCTGCAGGTAGGTTCCTACGTACTGGTATGAGTCTGCATCATTACAACATTGTAAGCTATTTTCTATATAATAAATATTGAAGACAGAGACAACAACAATGGTGGTTTTCTCTTGACTTGGGTTTCTACTTTAAAGTATTGGTGTTCATGTGTGATGATTTACTATGTTATTACTGCACATGTCTACTGCTTAAATGTCTGATGCATAACTGATGACCTAGGCTAATTAAAGTTTCTGAATATTTATTTGAACATTAAAGTTATCTAGGTATATGCATGTTTCCTTTATGAAAATCACGTACATATGCTAGTCAGACTAAGTAGAGTCGCGTATAGAAATCATTAAAATGAAAATAAAATATTGTGATTATTGTAAATACTGATTCACCCCCCCTCTCAATATTTTTCCAAGCAATTGGAACCAGAGTAGGTCCTTCTGAAGAAGCTCAATCACTAGAAGGAAGATCATCCAAGATGAGCAATCAAGATGGAAAACCATCTATCCGACAACCACTCTTCAATGGAAATAATTTAATCTCCTGGAAGACAAGAACAAGATCGTATCTTCAGTCTCTTGGAGAAGATGTTTGGGAAATCGTTGAAGGTGATTACCAATATCCAGCTACAGTTCCAACCGACTCAACAGCAAGGAAGAACTATGAAACCAGTGCAAAATTTTTCAATGCATTATTGAGAAGTCTGATTGAATGAAAATTTGTCAAAGTTATGCAGTTAAATGCAACAAAGGAGATATGGGACAACATCATTCTAAACTATGAAGGTGATGCCAAGGTAAAAAGTGCTAAACTCCAATCTCTTATAATTCAATATAAAAATCTTAGAATTCATAATGATGAAAGCAATGCTAGTTTCTTTTTGTGTCTAGATGAGATCGTAAATCGTATGAGAAATCTGGGTGAAGACATAAGAGACACAACTCTAGTGGAGAAAATATTAAGATCTCTAACTCCTAAATTCGAGTCAAAAGTGTTTGTTATTGAAGAGAAGAAAGATCTACCAACCCTTGTTGAGATTTAACAAGAAGATTTAGCACCCACACTAGTGCATTAAGAACCTGGTTGCATTAAGCACCTACACTAGGGTGGGGCCCACAGGGCTATTTTTGGGTGCATGCCTATTTTTATTATCCCTTAATTTAGATGGACATTAAACTATAATATGTTCTCAATGTGGACTTGAAATAGTTAACTGAAGTGGAAAATTCAGTTAGCTAGTGAATTTATAGTTAGAGGTCGGTTGGTGGGACATGTAGAGTAATTGTAGTTGTAACAAACTTCGAAGTGTAGTGGTGCATGAGTTTGTGCAAGTTGTAAATATTTTAACTCAGTTAAGTGAGTTAAACTTAGTGGTGCTAGTTGTAAATAAAGATACAAGTAATGACAGATCAAGTGAATTAAATGTTAATTAATTCACATGCAGTGATGTCACATGAAACTAAAGATTTACTATTATTAGTTGCATGTGTGTCAAATCCAGTGGAAACCCAGTTGAGTTCTAAGTGAAAGGGAAGTTGACTATCATTTGTGACATTATCCACTTGCACAGATGCACGTAAACACACATTGGATGTTCCTATGATACTTGTGTAGTCAAGGCAAGTAGGATTGCATTTAGCAGGGATTGTAGAAATACTGGATAGAATTTGAATTTGTAGAAAGACTTCCTTGGTTCTAGAACTGATTCAAGATCGAAATGGATTTCAATGGCTTGAGGTCAGAGTATGCACTCAAGGGAAACTCTAACTACATTGCTTGGAAGGATAGGGTGGAGGCAGTACTTTAAGACCATGGATTTAAGGAATTCATTGACAATGATGATCCTAAACCCGTTGTGACAAATGTCGCAAATCTTGATGCATGGCAAAAGAAAGTGGCAAAGGTGAGGAGGATCTTGTGGGAAGGAGTATGAGACCACAGTGTCTCAAGTCTCCATGGGAAAGCCACACCATATGCTATGTGGAAGGCTTTTATGTATCTATTCCAAAGTAGGAGCAACCATAGGAAATTGGTGCTCAAAGATCAACTCAGGAAGATCAAGATGGAAAAGGGAGACACCATTCCAAAGTATCTCACAATGTTTGTCCAATGTTGGGATGAACTGGGGAGTGTGGGAATAAAAATCGATGATGATGATTTGGTGAGTTTGGTTCTCCTAGGAATTCCTAAGAGTTAGCACAGTTATGAAGACTCTATCAACGGATGAGAAAAATTGCTAGATTGGGAATGATTGTGGTCGAATTTGGTGCAGGAGGAGTTTATATGGAACATCGGAGATGGCTCTTCATCAAAGAATGATGATGAAGAGGATTGTGCTTTGGCTGCCAAGGTGAAGAAGGGGAAGGGGAATAAATTCCATTCTAAATCCGAGTCCAAAGGCAAAATCAGGACATGTCCGAGGTGAAGTGTTTTCACTATCACGAACATGGGAATTTTTCTACTAACTATCCACAAAAGAAGAAGAAAATGAAGGTTGTTGGATGTGCAGCTGGTGAGGCCCTTGCCTCGCAATTTTAGCTTGACTTCTCCTTGATTTCATGCATGGTGTAAAGTGCATTAGGATTAGTGTGGTATTTGGATAGTGGCTGCTACGCGGGGAGATAAGAAACTTTTCAGTGACTTAGAGGAGAAATATCTCTAGATGCATATTGAGATGGGCGACAGTGGACGATACAGTGCTACCGGGATTGGTACCATTACCTTTTAGAGGGAGTCAGGTAAACCATTTCAATTAAAATATGTAATGCATGTTCCAGGTTTGAAGAAAAATTTGGTCTTAGTCGCAATGTTGGAGGGCAGAGGCTATGACGTTGGTGATGGAAAAGCTTTCCTACGACATAAAACAACGGATCCAGCCAAGAGGATAGGGATTCGAGTTAAGAATCTCTATAATATGGAGGTATATGGTTGCACTGCCATGATGGGTAAGGCAAAAAAAGTGGTGATCCGAGATGAGGGCAAATTATGGCACAAGCCATTGAGCCATATTCATCATGGAGTCTTGAAAGTCATGCAACAAATATATACTGGACTTCCAATGGGAACACTTGCTCAGTTAAATCAATTCAAGGGTTGCACCATGGGGAAGTATGTAAAGTCCACCTTTCATGAGAAGGAGAACCGAGCTTCGGGGATCCTTCAGATAGTTCACACAGACGTGTGTGGACCATTCTCGGTTGCTTCAATAACAAAAAATAAGTACTATGTAATATTTTTTGATGAATTTTCTCATAAATGATGGAACTTCTTCATACAAAAGAAATATCAAACATTCTCTAAGTTTTGTGAGTTTAAGGAATTGGTGGAGAAAGAGTCGAGGAAGTAAGTGAAGGCTCTTAGGAGCAATAATGGTGGAGAATACATCTCTAACGAATTCAAGAACTTCTGCAACAAAGAAGGAATTCGAAGAGAACTCATAGTGCCTCATAAACCACAAAAAAATGGGGTTGTGGAGAGAAAGAACAAAATGATCATGGGTGCATCACGAGTGATGTTGCATGATCAGGGCCTACCAATGCATTTGTGAGCGAAAGCATGTAACACTGCAGTTTATGTGAAAAATTGTTGTCCTCATAGAGTACATGGCATTAGTACACCTGAAGAGGCTTTCACTGGTAAGAAACCTAAAGTTTCACACTTTAATATTTTTGGCTCATCTGTTTATATGCATGTGACCAAGGATGCCAGGAAGAAGTTGGAATCGACTGCTGAATTTGGGATTTTTGTGGGGTACACAGAAACACCCCATAATTATCGTGTGTATTTTCCAAACAAAAAATGACTGTTGTGCGATGGGATATAAAATTTGATGAGGGGAAAGCCATGCGGTTGTCCCTTGAGAGGGAGTTGAACTTGCACACAGAGGAGGAACTATTGGTTCCCAAATATGAGTATCAAGATGTGGATCAACCACATGAAGAGGTTCATGGAGTGGAGGAAATCACTCATGCAGAGCAATCCATCAGAAATGGCAGAACGCGCACCACAGAAATTGATAGGTTGAGACTTGATGCTGCACAGAATGTAGGAGCCCCTAATTCACAGTGCAGACAAAGATAGTCTCCTAACCAATTTACTGGATACATGGCTCTCATAAGAAAATGTATTATGATTGAACCATCTTCCTTTCAGGAAGTAGTGCAACAACCTACTTGGTTTGATACAATGGTGGAGGAGTATGACTCCATTGTGAAAAACAGTGCATGGGAAATTGTTCCAATATCGGTTGATAAATCAGTGGTAGGTTCAAGATGAATCTACAAGGTAAAGCAAGCTGTTGATGGGAGTGTGGAGAAATACAAGGCCAGATTTGAGGCCTGGGGCTTCTCACAGATTGAGGGGATAGATTATGATGAGACCTTTTCACCTGTCGCAAGGTACTCTTCCAAAATATCCATCCTTGCACTCTTAGTGCAGATGGGCTGGCACATTCATTAGATGGATGTGAAAACTAAGTTACATGTGTGCAGGCTCAAATGAGAATTTTATGGGCTGAAGCAAGCACCCTGTGCTTGGTACACTCGGATAGACAACCATTTCACCGGACTGGGCTTCACCAAAAGTGAAGCAGATGCAAACTTGTACCAAATTGTGGTTGAGGGTAAGATATTGATCATTGTTCTTTATGTTGATGAGTTAATTTTGACCAGTGATGAGCAACTTCTACACTCATGCAAGGAGGATGTTATGAAACCAGCTCCAAAAATAGAAGAAAAGAGAGATCAACACCTTAGAAATCAGCCACTCTAAAGGGGGAAACCTCCAATACATTACATAAATAAACACTTCTTGGATGATATAAATGATAAAACGTCCTTCTATATATAGGGGTCCATGGGGTCACAATATAATCCTAGCCAACCTAACAATAATAATGTAAGGGAAAAATAATAACAATATGGGGGTTACAGGGGTACAATAATAACAATAAGGGGGTTACACTAACAACAATAAGGGACTATACTAGTAATATAGGGACCTAACATGCCCCTCTCCTTCTAAAAAGTGTTGTCCTCAATGCTTGAGTAGCTCTGGGTGCTTCTGTATAAAATTCTCATCCTCCCATGTAGAATCTTCAGTGGGTAAGTTCTTCCACTTGATGAGATACTCTGAAATTGATCGATTCCGTAACTATCGAGTTCTGGTTTATGTGAGCTGTTTCATGTTCCAATACGGTGCCTGTTGCCTCCTTTAAGTTCTGGAAATATTGTTTGAACTGGAATATTTTCACCTATAACCTTCTTTAAGCATGAAACATGGAAAACTAGATGCACTCATGAAGAAGCAAGAAGCTCCAATTTGTATGCCATAGTGCCAATATTTTGCAACACCTTGTAAGGACCATAGTACTTTGACGATAATTTATTATCCTTCTTAGCTTGTTTGAGGGACATTTTTTTGTATGATTGTAGCCGTAAAAATAACCAGTCTCCTACATAAAACTTCTCTCACTGCGATGTTGATCTACCTGTTGTTTCATTCGATTTTGTGCCAAATTCAGGTTATCCTTTAAGAGTTGGAGAAATTCTTGTTGATGCTCGATGTGATCTTCCATTGCTTGAACCTTCGAATTTTCTCTTAAAGATGATGTGATGGACGGTGGATGATATCCATAAAGTGCCATAAATGGGGTCATTTTTTGCTACAGGTATGGTAGGAAGTGTTATACCACCATTAAACTAGGGTCTGCCCTTGACCCATTGTGTTTGTTTGGAGATACAAAACAACGAAGATATCCTTTGACATTTTTCTTACTATCTCGGTTTGACCACTTCAGTTGAGGATGATAAGATGAAGCTACGAGCTAATTGAGTACCCAAACAAGAAAGCAATTCGTCCAAAATTTCCCGTGGAAATTGGGATCTCTGTCACTTACCATAATCTTTGGGTTTCCATGTAGCTTTTGAATTGTTTCCATAAATGCAGTAGCAAATGTACTTGCTTTAAATGGATGAGATAATGCACAAAAGTGTGCATACTTGGTAAGTCTATCAACTACCACCATTTCCACCATGTATTGTTTCATGGCTGGAAGCCAAATATGTGATAAATCCATTGAAATCTCCTCCCAACGTTGACTTGGAATGGATAAGGTTGTAGATGACACAAGGTCATAATTGTCTCTAACTTTATTTCTTTGAAAGAACGAACGTGCATACAAATTTTGCTGAATATCGGATCTAAGGCCATCCCAAAAAATTCTTTCTTCTGCTGATAAGTTTTAAAAATCTCGGAGTTTCTCTAGGGAGGGAAGTGTGCAATTCCAAAAGAGTATTTTTTTCTAGTTGGGAATTCTTACAAAGATATAAGAGATCTTTGTACCATATAGAATCATTTTTCTAGCTAAATGTATCGTATGTACTAGGATCTTGCTTCAATTTTTGAATGAGTGTCCACACTTCTTCGCCCTTCTTCCATTCATCCCTTTCTTCGGTTATCAAATTTGGTTGGATAATAGAAATTGCACAAATCAATGCTTACACCTCTTCATCCTTTCTTGAGAGTGCATCTACAACAACATTTAGCTTCCATTTTTTGTAGATGATTTCAAAGTCATATCCCAACATCTTTGAGACCCATTTTTTCTGCTCTTCTGAAGACAGTCTTTGTTCCAAAAATTGTTTAAGACTATCATGATCAGTTTTTACCTTGAAGTGCCTTCCCATTAGGTAAGGTCATCATTTCTTTAGTGCATGTAGTATTTCCCACATTTCCTTCTCATAAATAACTTCTTATAAATAATTTCCTTTGATTGGACGACTTTCAAAAGAAATGGGTCTTCCTTATTGCATTAAAACAACACCAATTCCATTTCCTGAGGCATCACATTCCACAATAAAGGTTTTGTGAAGTCTGGCGTAGTTAATACCGGTGCTAGGCACATTGCCTCTTTAAGATGTTCAAAGGCCTTAGTTACTTCAGAAATCCATGAAAATGCATATTTCTTCAATAATGTTGTTAGAGGCGCTGCTATTCTCTCATAATTATTAACAACCTTGCGATAGTACCCTGTCAACCTGAGCAATCGTCGCAACTGCTTTATGTTTGTGAGGAATTTCCATTCCTTAATGGATTTAATTTTTTTAGGGTCTAATTTAACACCCTCGTATTCTAGATATTCCACCTCTTGTACTCCAAAGAAACATTTGGATGTTTTTTCATATAATTGTTTCTACTCCAATAGTTTGAGCACCCTGTCAACATGTTGAACATGATCCTTCCAAGACCTAATGTAGATTAGTATGTCATCAAAAAATACTAGCACAATTTTTCTAAGGAATGGTTTGAAAATGGAATTCATCAACCCTTGAAATGTAGAAGGTGCATTAGTAAGGCCAAGAGGCATGACCAAAAATTCATAATGACCCTCATGAGTTTGAAATGTTGTTTTCATAATATCTATAGTCTTCATTATAATTTTATGATATCCTAAATGAAGTTCTAACTTGATAAAATAAATTGCACCATGTAATTCATCCAATAATTCATCAATCACGGGAATATGAAATTTATCTTTAATAGTGAGATTATTGAGCTCCCTATAATTCGGACACATGCGCCATGATCCATCCTTCTTGTGCACCAATACTACTGGAGTAGAGAAAGAACTTTGACTAAGTTGAATTATACCAACCTCTAACATTTCTGCAATCATACGTTCAATTTTGCTCTTTTGGATGTAAGGATATCTATAAGGCCTGATGTTTGGAGAAACACTTCCTGGAATAAAATGAATAGCATGATCATGATCAAGAGTAGGTGTGAGTCCTTTGGGAGTTTCAAACACCTTGGAATGACTGTCCAAGACATTTTGGAGATCTGGAGAAATAGATGATTTTCATCTTGGAATTTCTAGTGAGCATAATCGTGAAATTACGCCTCATTGTTCTTTCTTCAGAAGCTTTGTCATGAAATTAGAGGTTATTATATTTCCTAGCTTCCTTGCGATACCCTGTAATTCGATTTCCTTTCCTTCAGAAAAAAAAAATTCAAGAAAATTTCTTGAAAATTAAAAGCTACCGTCCCCAAATATTGTAACCATTGTACTCCTAGTACAACATCATCATCTCCCATTAGAATGGAAAGAATTGGAATATTCAATACATATTCCCCCATGGTTAGCTTGATATTATGGAATTTTCCAGCGCAATTTATAGTTCCTCCATTTGCAACCATCACTTGACATTCTGGTGTTGGGTATAGGAAACAATTCAATTTCTTGGCCACTTTACAGTGAATAAAAATATGGGTACTAACCGAATCAATCAACACTATTACCTTTTTCTTCTTGATATGTCCTTCTATCTTAAGAGTTTGAGGAGTGGTAATTCCTGCCAATGTATTACACGATATGGTCAGAATCATTTCTTCTTCTTCTAGGGTTGGTTCCTGGTGTATATCCTCTTCTTTTTAAGTTTCTTGTTCATTTTCTTCCTCCTCTTCACAATCTATTAAAAATAATTTATTCTCAGCACACTTATGACCTATAGTGTATTTTCTATCACAACTGTAGCAAACCCATTTTGCTATTTTTTCTTCCAATTGTTGTGGTGTTAACCTTGTAGGTTGTAGAAGTCTAGGAGTAGCAACACTTCGATATTTATAGATGTCAGTGGTAGCCTTCCTTGTCACCATAATTTTAAATTCAATTTTTCTTGCCAAACTAAATGCCTTCTCCAATGAATCAGGTTCCCAAGCGTAAACTTCATGTTGGATGTTATCCTTTAAAGTTCCAATGAAGACATCAATATTGTGCTGCTATGGAATATCAGTTACCCTTATATTCAATTTTTGGAAGTCCCCAATGTGCTCCACCAATGAACCCTTTTGTTTGAGATTTATAAATTGGCTAAAGAAGGTGTTGCTCTTTGTATCCTCATAATGTGCTATCATTTCCTCCGTAAAAATTGACCGAGTGACAATTTTTTTACGAGAGCAAAGCCATCAATACCATACAAATGTATTTTGTTCTAAATGTAAAGTTGCAATGCATAAATTTTGTGTGTTTTGCACATTATTGAGATCAAAATAATGCTCCATATGTAGTATCCATGTTATGGGATCCTTGCCATCATACTTCCTCATATCCATCTTTGAAATATGGTGGTTCTTCCATCCAACATTAGAGTTTATGAAATCACAATTAACATTAATTTTGTTCTCATCATGAGTTTCCTCTACTATCTTTTCACCATTAGGAAACATTTCTTGTATCAACTTTGTCAAACCTTCCATGTCTACTTTTAGATCATTCTTCATGTTTTCCATGTTGTCTTTCATGTCATCCATCTTAGCTTTCATGCCATCTATCTTAGCTTCCATGCCAGCTTCCATGCCATCCATCTTAGCTTCCATGCCTTTCTTCAAACCATCCATATTATTCTTCAAAAAATCCATCTTTTCTTCCACACCTTTCTTCAAAACTTCCATTTCATTTTTTGTTTCTCTTTGTGAGAGCAAAATTTGGTGCACTTGCTCTTGAAATTTGTATAGATCATGTTGCAATTCTTCATCTTCATGAGTGATAGTAGAGTATTCTAAGGGATTAATGGGCATTGAATTCTTGTTATGGGGCATTTTAGAACCCAATACTGATATCTATGCTCAATAGGTCGTTGGAATCACTTAAAACTGATTTTTCAAACAAGACTTATGCAATTTGAAAAAATACACACATTTTCTTTCTTTTGAGGAGCAATATTGAAACTGAATTATATATGTGATTTCGGATCTTCAATATCTATAATTCGGCCCTGCAGTAGCCCTCTGAATCTTCTTTGGAATGCCATAGGTCTGACCTAATTTGGATTCTTTAAGTCAAATTTATGCCCAATCTCCCACAATGACCTAATTTTGGACTAGTTTAGTAGAGCGAACTTGTATAAATTTCCACATGTATTTATTTCCTCCTTTGGCTCTAAAATTGATACAAAGGAAACTAAAATCCATGTACTTGTGGCCACTTTTTATATAATTCCAATCCATTTCTCAGAGAGAGAGTTATGACAATTTTCCCTAGGTCGCCTCTTTGCGATGAAATTTGGGATCCTCAACAAACCCTAACTTCCATAGATCATATCTCTAAAAATATTACGAACCAAGATCTAACATTTTTACAAGAGGTGCTTCAGGATTTCGGCTTCACTTTTTAAACATTTCAGCTTCTGAAACTTTGTAGTAAAATAGTTATAACGAAAATTCCACGATGACCTGTTTAGGTGAAGTTCGGGAGCCTAAAAAAACCATAACTTCCATAGATCATATCTCCAAAAATATTTCGAACCAAGATTTGAAATTTTTGCAAGAAGTTCCTCAATATCTCAGCTTTTCCCAAATGTTATGAAACCAACTCCAAGAATAAAAGAAAAGAGAGATCAATGCCTTATAAATAAGCCAATTTGAGGGGGAAACCTCCAATACATTACGTAAATGAAATATTCTTGGATCATACAAATGACAAAACCTCCTTCTATATATAGGGGTCAATGGGTTCACAATATAATCCTAGCCGACCTAACAATAATAATGTAAAGGAAGAATAATAACAATATGGGGGTTACAGGGGTAAAATAATAATAATAATAAGGGGGCTACACTAATAACAATAAGGTACTACACTAGTAATATGGGGACCTAATAGAGGATATTCCAAGGGAGTTTGAAATGAAGGATATGGGCCTCCTTCATTATTTCATTGGATTGGAAATATGGTAGTGGGATGGCGAACTTTTTGTGTTTCAAGGAAAGTATTCAAAGGAGATACTAGGTAAGTTTAACATAGAGAGCTGCAAACCCATGGATAATCCTCTTCTAGGAAATTAGAGGAAAGAGGATTCTACTTCTGGAGAGGTAGTGGATGCTACTGTCTATCGATAGTTAGTGGGTTCACTAATGTATCTAATGAACACGAGACCAAAAATTTGCTATGCGGTTAACTAGCTGAGTTAAGCTATGGTTAAGCCTACCAAGCTCTTTTGGAACATGGGGAAGCATGTCCTAAGATACTTGAGGGGCACATCAGAGTATGGTCTATGGTACAGACAGATAGATGGAATGAAGTTGCATGGCTTCATAGATGCAGATTGGGCTGGTAGTCCATCGAATAGAAAGAGCACATCAGGGGGGATATTTAGCACTGCGTCGACAACTATTTCCTGGTATAAAGGAAACAACGATCCATGACACTCAGTTCAAGGGAAGAGGAATACATGGAAGAAATTCAAGCTACATGTGAGACTATCTGGATGAGAAATATCTTGGTTGGTTTGTTTGGTTCTCATATGGATCTGACAATGATTCATTGTGATAATCAATGTTGCATTAAACTCTTTATTAATCATGCGTTTCATGATAGGTCCAAGCATATAGATATCCAGTACCATCATCTTAGAGATTGTGTGCATAGGATGATCATGTTGCTACAGTACATTCCCATAGAAGATTAGGATGCAGATATTCTGACAAAGGTGCTCACCGGGAGCAAATTCTAATACCATAGAGACAAGATCGGGGTGAAGGAAAATCCCTTTCTTGTTGAGAGGGAGTGTTGAGATTCAACAAGAAGATTCAACACCCACACTAGTGCATTAAGCACCTGGTTTCATTAGGCACCTACACTAGGGTGGTTTCACCTGAGCATATTGATTCATTTGGAGATTGGATGCCGTTAAGTCTGATTGAGATTGATTATTGTGAACTTATTTCTGCTTCGGATCCTATGCCTCTTGATGATGCTCCTTTGGGAATGTCTCTTGACACTTATTCTCAATCCCCTTGGCTCGGCGATTCGGATTTTCCCGATCCCTTGAGAGATATATCTCCCTCTAGTGAGGCCATCGTGGAAACTATGTCTCTTGAGGATCCTCCTTGGGATGATAGCCATCATTGTTCCTCATTCATGCCCGGCCTTGGGGCCATGTCTACTTGTCTCAAGAGGTTCACTTATTAGGTTCCTTCTCCTCCACTTCAAACGCCTATCTTGACACATGAAGTCTTTACAGAAGGTAACTTGAGAAACATCACACAGACGATGCTTATAGACATCTTCGTTAAGCCGGGGGTTGTCGAGAACATCCATATTGGGGTGACCTATTCTCCTAATGAGATCCAGGTCTATACTAGTCTCTTCTATGAGTTTCGTGACATTTTCACATGGTTTTATGAAGAGATTCCTAGAATTGATTCAAGTATAGTGGTGCATGAGAATCCTACCTATCCTGGTGTGAAGCCTGTTTTCCAGTTTCTTCATCATGTGCACCTTAGAAAGGCAACTGCTATTAAGGGAGAAGTTGAAAAACTTCTTAAAGCTGGTTTTATCTATCTGATTCCCTTGATAGAATGGGTTTACAATATTGTTCCTATGGATAAGAAACATGGTACCATTCGAGTCTGTGTTGATTACCGTGAAATTAACCGTGCTTGTCCTAAGGATAATTATCCTACTTTTATTGACCAAATCATTGATGATTGTGCTGGGAGTGAGATTTTTTCCCTTATGGATGGGTTTTCTGGGTACAGCCAGATTAATATTATTCTGATCGATCAAAATAAGAATGCCTTTATCTTTCCTTGGGGTACATTCACCTATAAAAAGCTCCCTTTTGGTCTTAAAAATGTTGGGGCTAAATTTCAGCAAGCAATGTCATATGCTTTCCATGATATCAAGTATATTTTTCAGCCTTATCTGGATGACCTTTTGGGTCATTCGGCTAAGCGTAAAGACCATACGGATCATCTCCGTCAGATTTTTCTTTGTTGTCGACGCTATAACATCCATCTCAATCCGCATAAGTGCATCTTCTGCGTTGAATCCGATGTACTCTTAGGGTTTATCATTTCCAAAGACTGGATTCATCTCAATCCACTCAAAGTTGAAGCTATCGTTAATCTCTCCTGTCCTTCCTCCTTACATTAGTTACAGATTCTGCAGGGGAAAGCTAATTTCTTACGACGTTTTATACCTAACTACGCTGAAGTGGCCAAAGAATTTATGTGATTACTGAAGCAAGGCATCTCATTCCTCTGGGATGAGATTGCCCAAAAGTCCTTTGATGCACTGAAGATGTTGCTCATCAATGCTTATCTGTTGCGTCCTCCAAATTATCATCGCGATTACTCCCTCTATTTGGTCGCCGCATTTAGCATGATTGCCATGGTTTTGGTACAAGATGATGATGATGGTGACAAGCATGTCATTTATTATCTAAGTCGCATTCTTCTCGATACTGAGATGCGATATGAACATGTTGATAATTTGGTGTTGGTTGTTGTTCAAGCTGCTCAGCATTTTTGTCACTATATTCTGTTGCACACAGTGACTATGATTTCTGATTGTAACCCTATGGCTTACATATTGACTTGTCAATTGCTGGGGTGCAAGTACTTGAAGTGGATTTTCATCCTCCAAGAGTTTGATTTGGAGTTCACTACCACCAAGTCGAAGAATTCATTACTCTTTGTCAATTTTATCTGCTCTCTCCCTTCTGATTCAGATCTGTTTGGTTCTGAGGAATGCATTCTGGATGACATGCTTTTTATTATTAGCACCCTCGATCCTTGGTATAGTGATATCATCGTATATCTTCAGACTTCCACCTTCTGATCTGAGTTGACGAACGATGCTCGCCGACGCATACATCATCAATCACAACCCTATCGCATAGTCGGAGATACACTCCACCTCATTGGAGTTGATTCCATTCTCCGCCGGTGTTTCACTCTCGAGGAGGCTGAAAAGGTCCCGAATGGTTGTCATAGTGGCACCTGTGGTAGTTACATGTCTGGATATGCTACTTCATAGAAGATTCTTCGTGCTTGGTATTTCTGGCCCCACCCTCTTGAAATAATGCATTGTTATTGTTCATAAGTGCCATGATTTCCAGATCTATCAGCGCAAGATGCATGCACTGCCTTCCCATCTTCACCATGTCATTATTTTTGGTCCCTTTGCAAAGTGGGGCATCGATTTTATGACATGTAACCCTCACTCGATCGGGGGGAATGCTTACATCATCGTAGTCGTAGACTACTTCACCAAATGGGTTGAAGCAGTGCCTACACTTACAGCTGACAGTAAGACAACAACACAATTTCTATTCAATCATGTTATTTCTAGGTTTGGTGTCCCTCAAGCCATTGTTAATGATCATAGTTCCCATTTTCGACATTACATTGTGGTGGAGTTGACTTCTAAGTTGGTTTTGTGTCATGATAGCTCAACGTTGTACTACCCTCAGGCCAATGGCCAGGTTGAAGCTATGAACAAATTTCTCGTCACTATGCTTCAACGTATGATTGGGATGAACAAGTCAAACTGGAATCTCATGTTGTTTTTAGCTCTTTGGGCTTACCGAGCCTTAGTGAATGATGTGACCAGATTCACTCCATTCTAGCTTGTCTATGGTCTGGAAGCTACCCTTCTGATTGAATGTGAAATTCCTTCTCTCAAGCTAGTTGTTGAATTGCTGCTACATACTTCGCCAGAAGAAGAGCATCTTCTATATTTAGAGAGGCTTGATGAAACTCACAGCTTTGTTGCTCTGGTCATAGAAGCACAGAAAAATCGGGTCAGCTAATTTTGACTAGTTAGTTTCCCCTCATTCCTTTATAGAAGGAGACCTCGTCCTCATGTACGATCAAGCTCACAATAAGCTGGGGGCAGGAAAATTTCAACCCATGTGGCATGGGCCCTACATTGTTAAGTGCGTTTTGCAGAATGGGGCTTATGAGTTTATTTATTATGAAGGTCATTCACTGGATTAGCCCAGAAATGGGTTGTATCTTAAAAAGTACTATGCATGAGTCATTGGTGCATGGTTCTTTATACATAGGTGTTTTTTAATTTTTGAACATTTTTGGCTTGGTGTGCTTTGCGAGCATTTTCCTACTTATTGGATCGTTTCTTATTGTGCAGATGTCTATTAATTCTTATGTCAGTTTCGCGGGTGGTTCTTCCCGCAGTACCCGGAACCTATCTTCAGTGGCCTCGGTGATTTATGATCCTGTTGGTGAGTTGATAGACCTTCAAGGTATCTATGTAGGCTGAACCACAAAAAATGTTGCTGAATATAGTGTTGTTATTGAACTATTAACCGAGGCCATTGCTCTCGACATTCGTGTATTGATTGTTAACCTAGCCTCACAGCTTGTTGTTCTTCAACTTAATGGGAATTATTCTATTAGGAATCCTCACATCTTAAGGTTGTATTTGCATGTTTGTTTTCTGGAAAGACATTTTGATTACATTACATATCAACATATTCCTAGACGAATGAATGTGTTAACTAATACAGTAGCTAATATCGTATTAGATAGGCATTTGCATAATTTGTAAAAAAATCATCACCACATGACAAGATCCATACAGGAAAATAGATGTGTATATATATATATATATATATATATATATATAGATATATATATCGAGTGTTTGCATCCATGTGCATCATAAGTTCAAAAAATATGTATGTTTCGGTTACATCTTGAGACATCATGTCTCTCAAAAAATATTCGAAAATGAAATCCTAGGTGTCTAGTCGGCATGATGCTCATGATAGCATGTCACTATCCGTACAAGCCGCCTCAATAATCGGTGAACACGGTTAGACACCCCTGCAGTGTGTCTCTGGTATGCGTGAGGAACATCATCGAATCATGCATAGTCCAGAATCCCACGGGAGATTCCCTCCAAATTGCGTATGATTTCCTCCTCCTCGCCTCCCTCACCATGAAGAGCCACATCAAATTTGCAAGGAATCCTCTGTTCTATTAGCGACATGCCTGCGGGGATTTATGGGCCCACATCTACAATTACATGGATTAATGTCAAAACATGCATAACAAAAAAAAATCATAACACTCATAAAGATAAAAAATTAGTCTTACCCAATGCTTCATCCCAATCCTCTCCTTCTCGGAGTGGGAGATCTACATCACCGGTGAAATCCGTGCCAGAGTAGGGCCAGTCCTCCACGACATTCAGCTATCAATGGAGCCACTCAAAGAACTCTAGTCTCCAAGGCATCTGTTGACCGCCCCCTGACCTTGGAATCAAATCTAACCAACGGACCATCCGTGCCACCTAGGCTGGTGGTGTCGAAACTATTACCTCCTGACGTTGGAATATTAGTAACCGTTCCAAGATGAAAGGTACCAATATGGATCCGTAACCAAACTGCTTCAACTTGTTGTTCTTGCAATTTTTTAGTTGGCGTTTCATGTTGATTTTTACTACCTCTAACCAGTTGTAGAGGGTCGTTGCCATGCAATATGCAACAAGAATTAGCTTTGTTTTTCTGGCCTCATGTGGAGCTTGTGATCCAACAGCTCGTGTAATGGTGTGCAACACTACCTTTAGTGCCAAATATAGAATAGTTTGGATATCCACCTTTCTATTTTTGGATCCTTTCCTTGCCCCTCGGCACACTCTGTCAATAACCATACTCATGTTTTCCATTGTGGGCCGAGTACCGGTCAAGATCGGTACTTCCCCCCTCCACGACAATCTAGTTATGAAATAAATATCTGAGACCTCAATCTCAAGTTCCTGATCATGAATAATGAATATTTCCTAATCAATGTCCTAGACACTTATCAAGTACTACAACAACTCTGGTTGATCTCTGAGACATGGTTCCATAAATAATTTCTTGAGCCCTCAATCTCTGAGAGATTCCATGCATCTCACATTGCCCATGGTTGCCTCATCTTCTTCACTGTGTTCTTGTTATTTCCATTCAATCACCATTTTTTCCTTTCACACCTGAAAAAACATCCATATGGTTGTCATTAGCCAAATATACTGCTTTTGAACTGGTTAATTTGGGCTCATTGTTTGAATCTACAAGCTAAAAATAGTTGTCGCAGTTGGCGCGCCCCCGTTCAATTTTTAGGCTGGTTAGTGCGAGTCTATGCCTGATACTCACGCCGACCTCCGCGCCCTAGATTTTACAAAATATTCCCATATATCTACAAAAATGGGGTTGCAGGTAATGAAAATTCTATCAAAATGCAGGGAAGGATGTGAGTTCTTACCTGGAATAAACGAATTCACGATTGGCTTTCCGGATTGCCTGATGTCAGCTCTACAAAATCATAGTAAAAAAGGGTAACAAATTGCTCACAAGAGGTAAAAATGAAAAGTGATCTATTTTTTACCATTTTTGGCATTTTATAACTTTTCATAACCCTAAATAGGTTTTGAAGCATGTTTTTCGATTATTTGTCTATTTTATTTTGAAAAATGGGTTTTACGTGCGTCTCTTGTGCAGTGATGGGTCCTCAACATGACAACGATGAAGTGACGAGTTCTACTTTATACTTTTTCAAACTCAATAAAAAGACAAAAAATTCACTGTTGGAGTCATCTTTCAGATCTTTTCTTCCTCTCGAAAATTGAAAAGATTGTTGAGATTCTTATAATTTTGAACTCGTTAAATGGCTGCAAAAAAATATCTACCCAGTATACATTTACCCCTTTTCGGGATGGGATGGATTATTTATGAAAAAGGAATACCTTAGCCTATCGTGACTAAGAGGTTCTCTCAGACACAGTTTTCTACCTTTTCGGATCTGTGAGACTACCTACGAAAAGGGAGTGTTGGAGTTTTCTTTTATGCTTCTTTTCAAACTCTCTAAACATGAAAAGATGTTGAGTTCTTCCCTTGTCAGAATCATTAAAACTTAAATGACATCGAAAACCGTCACCATGATGTAACCAAGTTCCGCCTTTCTAGGGCTCATAAAATGTACTAGGATGGATATGTTTGAAGGACTGTAATATTCCCAATTGGGAAATGCAACAATATTAAACAATAATGCAGAGAAATAACGCATATCAGCTAGGTAAGAGAAGGAGACCAATATGGAGGCTCGTTCTTTACATACACATTAGAAAAATATATGAATAAGACATCCCATGAGATGTACAACAAGAAATGGAAGACTTTTATGAAAGAAAATCCTCAAAATGAGGTGTTGTAACCATGTATTAAGACTGAAAAAATCTTGACAGCGTTATTTTATTGGTTGCAACTGCTATAGATTACACTTTAGATCTAGATCAGATCTATGTACAAATGGTTAGATCTATATTAGATCTGTACACTAGATAGGCTCTTTTTCAACTACCCCTTGGGGTTTTCAGAAAAACATGAAGTACAAGGAGTAGATCTGAGATCTAATGCTGTAGATCTGTAGAAATATCTAGAAATTCATGGACATACAGATCTGATCTGAAATCTACACTATGATGATCCCAGCTAATGGATCTCAAATGTGAAGGGCAGATCCCCAACACATGAAAACCAATCCTCCAAAAAGTGTGCCAAAATATCCTACAACAACACCCACACAAATAACGCAGTTCTGGAAGCAAGACTGCGCTGTAGGCTCTAGAACATGTTTGGCCTAATGCCAAGATTTGAAAATGCATCTCCAATCATCCAATACTCTCTTTCCAATGGGATATAAGCCTTCCCCACTGAAAACAGGCACTATATTTTCATAGATCTGAGTAGATCTAGCCTCCACTTGCTGCAGCTTACAAAGACAACCAAACCCTCAATAGGATCTACGTTGTAGTTGGAAGAAGAGCTTGGACAAATGCTTGATAGTGGAAAATAAATGCAAACTCTTCCAAGAGGCCTCTCAAGGAAAGAGGTGGGATTCATGATCAGGAATACCCAGTGCTAAACAATGCTATTCTCTACTAAACAACAAGGAGAATAAGAAATGTCTAAACAGACAAAATCTTCAGAAATAATATAATCATAAACAACCTTCTCATGCTGCTATCCTCTTCCTTTTATAAGTTTCAAAGCTTGCAAAACCCTAAACCATCTCAATGGAATAGCTCCTTTCACATGAAACACCTCCAACTAAAACTATGTTGTGCCTCATTGACGGCCACTCCTCCAAGATAGTGTTGTTGATTTGGTCATGGTTGACCCAGTCAAAAGATACAACCCCTTTCACACCTAAGGGTTCTTATTTATATAGCCTAGATTTATCCTTGTTCACATGTGGCATTTATTTATTTGTTGTTTTAGGAGTTTTATGATCCTCCTTTATATTTTTATTCATGAAACAGAAAAATAAAACAAAATTGAATATTTCCATTAGCTTGGGCTAATTGGGAATATTACAATCCTTCCCTCCACAATGTTTCTTGTCCTCAAGAAACTGATAAGGTGAGTACCGCTACTCTTCTCATTCTCCATTGGTGACACCATCATGTGTTAAGCTTCCTCCATAAGCCAAGTTTTCACCAATCCAACCCTCCATGAATTGTTCCTCCAAAGTCATCATGAGATGTACATAGTCCATCCCACAAGGAGTCAATAATTCAAATGAAATAGAAATATATGAACCAATGCTCTCCCTAAAACATGTAGCATATGATACATAGAGAGTCTCTATCCCATGTGGTACATACATGCCTCCCATCCTCCCTCCATACATCCCCATAAAAAGTACAAGTATGTCATCAATATATGGGAGAAAAACTATATACATACAAACATAAATTTGAGCATGTGGAGGTGGGTCATAGTCCCACATATGGTACCAGTGCAGTGCATCTCCTGCCTGCATTAGATCAAGGTATGGTAAGTGGTTTCCCCACCACTTACTTGCTGCCCATGTTATCTCACTATGGTTGAAAGTGTGAGATATGTTTGGTGCTTTAGGAAAGCACTCATCATGATAGAAAATCTCCCTTTGCTCATCAAGGAGTCTCTAAATTCAAAAATTTGTGTGACCCATTGTTGGCCATGAGATTTAAAAGATGTATTTCTCCTCCTTGGAGCCATGGCCTGCATAAAAATGGTGAAATAATATATACAATCAGAAAATAAAACATGCTTTACATGATCAAATTGTTCACCAACAACACTCCTCATACAAATGGAGTGGTTCATGGATCTATCTCCTCTCTCAAAAGAAGGAAGAGATGGCTAAAATAACTCCTTCTTAGAGTCATGTTGCTGCCCCAACTCCACATAGTTAATGCATTCTTGAAAATGCTGACGTAGCTCTTCTTTCAAGCCTTCCCAATCAAAGCTCCTCATGATGATGTTGTAGATCCTCATGGAATACATATGGCTGAAACAAAAGTCTTTGTAAGCTCTTTGTAGCAACTTATTCTCGAGCTTGGAGGCTCTAGACAAGAAGATCCTACCATGATGATAGGTGACTCCTCCTTGGACTAAATAGCCCTCTTCATGCAGCTGGTCATCAAGTATCATACAAGTGTGAATATCTTTGGAATAATCCACCAATAGTTGGGATTTCCAATATAGATCTAAACTACTCAACAATGACAGGGCTGATGGTGTATCAACAGAAATGTATGCCATGTTGCTGCACTCCTCCTTGAAATTTCCCATGCGAAAGGTGTGCATTGGAAGGCTATTCCTTCCATTCTTCTCCTCCCACAGTGCAGAACTAGAAATGAGAGTGGGTGATGATGATAAGGGAAGATGATCTCCCTGCTTCTTGAGCTTAACCAAGCTCCCAACACTGTAGCTTTTTCTTCTAGTGCTCCAATCCCTCCTGGATCTAAGTTTGGAGCAGCATGTTGTGAGGTCTTCCTCACAAAATCTGAATCAGGTGGCATCCCAGGTGGTTTGCCACTAGATAAGAGTGTCCCATGCAGAAATCTCATGAACATAACAGATGGGACTATGAAGTCCTTACTTCCACTGTGAAAATACATCTCTGATTTTATGTGTGGAAGTGGTATGTGAGGGGTATGTATGCATGCCTTTGATCATTTTAGATTCACCACTCTTCTTGTCCATCCATTCCATTTGCAAAGCCTCACAATCAGTGGTGACTTTCCCCAATGTAATCAACCATTGAACACCCAAAATCACATTGGTGTCTGGTATGTCAACCACAAAGAAGTGATGAACCAAAGTGTAGGTACCCATGGTGACTAAAAGTGATGGGACATAATGCATGCATTTCATTGTTCTATCTCCTGGGACCAAAACAGAGAATCCCTCAAAAGTATCAGTCGGTATTTCCCTCCTCTGCACAAGATGGGCATCAATGAAGTTGTGGGTGGCCCCACTGTCAATCAATACAGAAACCCTCTGATTCAATATTGAACCTTGAACTCTTAAGTTCAAGTACTTAGGTACTCCTATAAAATATGCAAGAGTCCCTCCAATAGGATCAAATGCTCCACTCCCATATCCTGATGGTGTTGGATCTCCTCCAGCAGTGTCAGCGTTGTGACCTCTTCTTGGTTCATCTTATTCTTCCTCCTCAATATCTGAGAAGACCTCTATGTCATGTGCTTTTCCAGCAGCACATCTATGTCCAGGTGCCCATAATTCTTGGCAAGTGAAACATAGCTTCTTCTTTCTCAAATCTCTCTGGACCTCATCATCAAGAGGCTTCTTGTATGAGTTCTCCTTTGAAGGAGCAAATTTTTCTTCCTTTCCTTTAGAAGGAAAAGAGGGCTTGTGCTGAAAGTTTGTCTTTTCTTTTGGCAAGGAATCTTGAAGGTCTCTAGCCCTATCAGTGGCATCATGCAAGGTAGTGGGCTTGGCAGACTTTACCAACCCATGAAGAGGTTCATCTAGACCATTGATGAACATGTACACCCTTCTTGTTGCAGAAAAATCAAGAACCATAACAGATAATCTCAAAAATTCAGAAATATAAGACTCTGTATTACCTAATTTCTTCAACTTTGGAAGGCTCATGAATGATGCCTCTAGATATTTTCTGTAAAATATTTCCACCAGCCTTCTAGTGAACCTGAATAAGCAGTCACATTGATATGACCCAATGTAGACAAGCCATGGAACCACCAGTCATGTGCTTCACCTTCAAAGTGCAACGCTACAATCTTGATAGCTTCCATCTATGGAAACTTGTTCAACTGAAAGTAGATGTCAAGTTTTTCTACCCATACTTTGGCAGAACACTTGGATGACCCATCAAAATTGGGTAAAAAGAATCTCCCATAGAGTGATGTCGATCATGATTCTGAGTGAATCGACCATCTCTATGCTGATGCCTTGGTCTTCTTTTGTCCTTGAGGTGAAAAAACTCTTGAAAAATCAATTGATATTTGAATCTCTAATTTTGAGACTCATATTCTTTGAAATAGTCTTCAAGGGATGCTTTCTCTTGAAACCCTTCATTTCCCACAGCCAAAAAGGTAGGCATGGTAGAGCATTGGGAAACTTGTGGCTGATGCACTGGTTGATCATTCTAGTGGTGAGACATGTCAGAGCTTTCTCCAAGATGAAATATCTTAGGATATTCTTTGATTATATCCATTCTCATCTCTTTGATCTCTCTAGCAAGATCTTGCATGGCTCTCAAAAGGATCTTTGCAAAGTCCTTTCCTTCTTCATCACTTCCAGATTCAGGGACTTTACCCTTGTCTCTATCATCATTTGTGTAATCAAATTTTTTCTATCTTATTTTTAGATACCTCTTCTCTCTATTAGTAAGAGGCTCTTCTTCTTCTAAAGACATATTGGCTTCTTACAGGCTATGCCATGATGATTGCTCTGATACCACTGTAATATTCCAAATTGGGAAATGCAACGATATTAAATAATAATCCAGAGAAATAATGCAGATCAGCTAAGTAAGAGCAGGAGGCCAATATGGAGGGTCATTATTTACATATACATCTTCAAAATAGATGAATAAGACAACCCATGAGATGTACAACAAGAAATAGAAGAATTTTATGGAAGAAAATCCTCAAAATGAGGTGCTGAAACCATGTGTTAAGACTGAAAAGACCTTGACAACGTTATTTTATTGGCTACAATTGTTGTAGATTACACTTTAGATCTAGATCAGATCTATGTACAAAAGGTTAGATCTATATCAGATCTATACACTAGATAGGCTCTTCTTCAATTACCCCTTGGGGTTTTCAGCAAAACATGAAGTACAAGGAGTAGAGCTGAGATCTAATGCTGCAGATCTACAGAAATATTAAGAAATTCATGGACATACATATTTGATCTGAAATATACATTATGATGGTCCCAACCAATGGATCTCAAATGTGAAGGGTGAGTCCCCAACACATGAAAACCAATCCTCCAAAAAGTGTGCCAAAATACCCTGCAACAAAACCCACACAAATAACGCAGTTCTAGAAACAAGACTGTGTTGTAGGCTCTAGAACATGTTTGGCATGATGCCAAGATCTGAAAATGCAGCTCCAATCATCCAATACTCTCTTGCCAATGGGGTAGAAGCCTTCCCCACTGAAAAGAGGCACTATATTTTCCTAGATCCGAGTAGATCTAGCCTCCGCTTGCTGCATCTTACAAAGACAACCAAACCCTCAACAGGATCTGCGTTGTAGTTGGAAGAAGAGCTTGGCCAAATGCCTGATATTGGAAAGAAATGCAAACTCTTCCAAGAGGCCTCTCAAGGAAAGAAGTGGGATTCCCGATCAGGAACACCCAATGATAAACAACACTATTCTCTGCTAAACAGCAAGGAGAATAAGAAATTTCTAAACAAAAAAAATATGTAGAAATAATATAATCATCAATGACCTTCTCATGCTACTATCCTGTTCCTTTTATAAGTTTGAAAGCTTGCAAAACCCTAAACCATCTCAATGGAATAGCTCCTTTCATATGAAACACCTCCAACTAAAACTGCATTGTGCCTCATTGATGGCCACTCCCTCAAGACAACGACGTTGATTTAGTCATGGTTGACCCAGTCAAAAGATTCATCCCCTTTCACACCTAAGGGTGCTTATTTAGATAGCCCAGATTTAGCCTTGTTCACATGTGGCATTGATTTATTTAATGTTTTAGGAGTTTTATGATCCTCCTTTACATTTTTATTCATGAAACAAAAAAATAAAATGAAAATGAATATTCCCATCAGCCTGGGCTAATTAGTAATATTACAAGGAAAAAATTACATGACAAGCATATGCTATCCCCTTTAATATTTTTTTCCAAAAAGAATTGGGGTACTTGCCAGCAATGGTGGGGGAAAATGGAACCTGTTCTTAGTTGTGTTGGTAGTATGTATCTCTTGAACATGACACTCATCTGCATTCGTGTCATGTTGGGGACATCTCATTTCATACTTTTAACCTCCATGGGTTTGGGTAATCTATTTCGATCACTCATCTTCTCTTTTCCACATCACCATGACCTCAGATCCCTTGATGTCAAATACTGCCAAATCCTGAGTCGTGTCACTGATATGTTCAAGAGAAGTTTCTGTTTGTAGTTTTCAACCTCCCTCTAATCCTCTTTTTTGTCATGATTCACTATCATCATGTTCCATTGTCTTGTGTTGATGATGTGGTAAACATTATGGCCCACCTTCGACCAGCTCACTTCCTGTCGACTTCAACTCATTATCTAAGAAGTTGATCTAGAGACTCCCTTCCGATACCTTGGAGCTTGCATGCCTCAATGGCAAGTTCTTTGCATTCACCGACAGGTCCTCATCATTGGCCTTTGATCGAGTGATTATTTAGGTGTTCGATGTCAGATCATTATTCAAATTCCGTGGATTGCACTTGTTGTACCTTGAGAGCCATTGTCGTTATTGGTGGTTTCTCTCGTGCATGTTAACAACTTACATCATTGGCTAGTAATCAGGTGACTTTATTGAATGTTTGACTTCAGCTCACATATTCGCATGCTTGAATTTGTACTTGTTCAAGTCGAGATGGAGTGCAAGACCTTGGGTTTTGTCCGATAAAATCCAGGTTGTGGGATATTTTTGTTTATCATGACTATATGCATGACTCTTTTGATTGGATGGTTGCGACCATACCTGAGTCTATTTGTTGATCCTTATTGCTAGATGGATACTTCCATACCTTGGATCTTTTTTATATATGTACTCTATTATGGATGGCTACACCCATCCCCCATATTCATGTGTCAGAGATATCAGTTGCATTTGTACTTGCAGGTCTTCTAACAGCGGTGTTTGGTTTGAAAACGTTCTCGTAAATCATTTCACTCCTCCCTTTCTCTCAGACCTCATGATTTAGGGGGCATCTCTTACACAACATTTGTTCACCGTCCCTACAATCCCCATCACGCACATTGGAGGACCATTTCTGTGACTTATATGTAGTTTCATGCCTTGCAAAAAGTGTTATTACATCCATTGCCATGAGAAGAACATTTCCTCTATTGACTATTCCTGAAACTGACCATCAAAAACACATGATTTTGGGTTGGTGCTAGCAGGCAGTTATAGCCTCGCGCCAATAGAGAGATTAACACTGGTCCCCGCACCCATTGGCGCTCTGTATCAATGGACTGCTCGTGCCAAGATATTTTTGGAAAGTTTTTTAAATATAGAAGCAAAGTTTCCATTGCCAACCACTTCGTGAGTGGAGTCAGCATGAGTTGTTCGAGTGGATAATGTTGAACATATTCCTTTGGCTTCTTGTTTCCTAATTTTGAGAAACCTCCCATAGGATAAGGCCTCCTTTCCACCATTTGAGGCATCCCAACCTCCTCCTCCTCTCCTATAAATACATCTCTCTCACATAGATGCAGCTAGTTGAACATTTTGGAGAATGGCTAAAAAAGTCTGATATAGCTAGTGTGAGATAGAGCAGAGAGAGACCCTTGTCGAGAGAGAGTGTTGATTGCCTCACCAAGTCCCATTCCCCAACGAATTCTTGAGATGCGTTTCAACTGGACCCGCTGAAGGAGGCTGCGACGTCAAGGATCATTTGGCTGCAATCTCTTTCTTTATCTTAATTAATACATGGCTGATGTTTTGGTTCCCGTCTTGCATTTGATATGGTTAATATTGTGCAATATGTTTAATTCTCCTTGACCAATTAGATAGTTATGAATGAAAATATTGTTTCGCATGCTGCTATTTTTCTTTGATCCTTGTGCAGGCACTTGAGTACCATTGCTGAAGGACCATGACGTGTCGGGGAAAATATTAAGTGACTTCTGCCACAGCTACAACAACTGCGTTGGAACAAAGGTAGGACATCTATCCTGACTCAGTTTCATTCATTAACTAGGAATCGACACATTAGCATGTCCTCTTGCTACTAGACCCACCCTAGGGCTAGAGGGATCGCCTCTGTCCACAAAGGGGATTTACCTACACAACACTTATCGACAGGGATGTTATTAGAAATCCAATTTGTCAAAGGTATTGGATATATGAACCCATCTTTGAGAAGATTTTCAACTTCTCCCTTTATAGTGGTTGCCTTTCTAGGATGCACGGGGCGGAGTTGTTGACGAACAACCTTCGCATTAGGATAAGTGGGTATCTCATGCACCATTATACTAGGATAAATGCAAGGAATTTATTCATAAGACCATGCAAAGACATCCGAGAACTCTTGAAAAATACTAGTGTAAAGCTTGATCTCATCCAGACAGCAAGTTGCCCCAATATGGATGTTCTTGATGATTCTTTGTTTGACCAAAATGTTGATAGGAATCATAGTAGTGATGTTTCCCATGTTTCCTTTAGAAAAGACCTCATGTGTTAATATAGGTGTCTGAAGTGGACAGGTCAGAGCATGGGAAGCAAAGTTTCCAAGATATGAAGAAATGGCTCCAAAACATGGAAGAAATGAGGAACAATGATGGGTATCATCCCAAGGTGTTTCTTCGAGAGACATGGTCTACACGATACTTTTTTTGGTAGGAAACGTTTCGTTCAAGGGATCAGAAGAATCCCAGGAACCAAGCCAAGGAGATTGAGAATAAGTGTCTAAATTCATACAAGGAGTATTATGGTCAAGATTGGGAGCCGAAGAAGAGATGATTTCAGAATAATCTATTTCAGCAGGTCTTACCAGCATAACATCATCAAAGGAATCAATTTGATCAGTGGAAGGAATGATCCAAGGATCAGACGAAGTAGAGATCATGTTGATCTGAGCATTGTTCGGCAATGGGAGTGGAAAAAAACCCATTAAGGCATAATCTTTAAAAATTCCCTCCCACACACTCTCATATGGTGTGATGGTATGCTCCACATGTGGCACATTGATTTTTGAGGAAGTAGAAGAAAAAAAGGACAATTGGTCGACAATGATTATCTTCCCTTGATGGGGGAAACAAAGGACATGAAACAGAGTGGACGACACACAAATCATAGCGTGGGTCCAACTTTGATCGAGTAGAAGATTTTAATTTAGTTTAGTGTCAGCAACTTCTACTTCAATATTGAGCATTTGGCGTTCCAAAGTGAAAGGAAAGTTAGGGAGGATACCAAAAGGACAGGAATATCTTCAACTGAAAGCCTCCAAGGTGTTCAGATATTGGCTAAGAGTCGGAGAGCCGATGGCTTTCCAACAAGACACAGACATGATGCAAGTGGATGCACCCTCATCCACTACTGACCAATGGATTGGATTTCCATTAATGATGACTTGAATGAGGAAAGAAAGCTGACGGGGAAGGCACATAATTTGGTTTTCTAGATCGAAAGTGATGAGACTCAAATCAGTCAGATCAATTCCTCTAATTTCGGATAATAGCGATTTATGTTGTGAAGGACAGCTCTAAAGAACCTCTAATGTAGACACAACAGAAAGTGCTTGAGCCAAGTCCTCAACGATGTTGTAATGTTGAGCAGCTCGAGCATTCAGGTTATAACATGATTTTTGAAGCACACCTTTAGAAGGTGGTCAGATGACAGAATTGGGACTAGGTCATTCGCTATGAAGAGGACTAGAAGTGGGCATCATTTTTAGTCTATGTTTCCAGTCTAAATAAAGACTCATCTTCAGGACAACCTGCTAAGAAGAGAGAATATTAGGGTCAATAAATAGTGGAAAGGAGGAGAATGAAAGGGCTGACCAGCTCTTAAATTTTTATAAATTAATTAGCTATTTATTTTAGTTTATTGAAAATTTTTATTTATTTCCTTTTTAATTTAATAATGACACATTTAAATTTTTTATTATTATTATTGTTTATTGAGTTATTCATTAGTTACCCTACCGTAATTAATATATATATATGTATGTATGTATGTATGTATGTATATGTTATCATAACCACCTAAACTTTTCCTCAAAAATTTAGTTTTAACGAATTAAACTATTATATATATATATATATATATATATATATATATATATATATATATAATAGTTTAATTCGTTAAAACTAAATTTTTGAGGAAAATTTTAGATGGTTATGATAACATATATTATAATGGGTGAATATAAAATTTTAAATCATTGATTATAAGGGTTTATTTATTATTATCTTATTAAAATTAATTGTATTAAAATTTTTTATTTTTATTAATACTAAAAAGAGGGGTGTTAATAATTAAGTTGGTTGTTACTAAAACTAAGGGATACTATTAGGGTTATTTTGATAAATATATTTAAGAGGGTAAGTAAAGGGATGCCCTATATTATAATGAGAAAATATAAATGATCCTAAATATTGAGATAATATGGAGTTTAATATTAATAATATTAGAGGGATTTATTTATTATGCAGTTTAGCCTATTTACAAAGTTATATAATATTGGAAGTAAAGAAAAAGGGTTAAGGTAGGATAAGGAGAGTTTTAAAATTTAAAAGAGGTTAAGAAAGTCAGCAGGTTAGTGGGAGGAAATGTGTTAGGAAATGATTTAGGAGAGAAAGGAAAAATGAGGACAGAAGGTAGGGGGATGGTGTGAGGGGCAGAGTATATGAGAGGGATACAACAGGGAAATGAGTATGGAAAATGACAAGTGGGAAGATGGACAAGGTGCCGACAAACAACATAGGGGAGGGTAAGTTTATTTGTGGGAAAGAATGTGAATCCAATTCCTGCTAATCTCTAAGCCTCCATCTCTATTGAGGTCGTGAGGGTGTTGAGGATATATATATATATATATATATATATATATATATATATATATATATATATATATATATATATATATATATATATATATATATATATATATATATATATATATTAGGGTAGGGTAACTAATGAATAAATCAATAAACAATAATAATAATTTTTTTTAAATGTGTCATTATTAAATTAAAAATGAAATAAATAAAATTTTTGAATAAAGTAATATAAATAGCTAATTAATTTATAAAAATTTAAGAGCTGGTCGGCCCTTTCATTCTCCTCCTTTCCACTATTTATTGACCCTGATCTTCTCTCCTCTTAGTAGGTTGTCTTGAAGATGAGTCTTGATTTAGACTCGAAACGTAGACAAAAAATGATGATTGTGGATATTCTGAGTTTTATATCTGAAAAACTACACCACAAAAACCTCCAATCTAGCAATTTCTTTCTACTCTGATTGACGAGGATGAGTTGAATAATCTTTGGATCTGGTGGCCATGGAAATGGGTGTTGTTCCATTCATCATAAACACTTGGGAACTAGATGAGGAAGAATATGGGGGTTGGTCTACCATCTAAGTTTTCTGAGATGGAAATGGTTCTTTGAGGACAGTCGAAGTTCCATGACTACCTTTGAGTAAACGACTAACTTCAGCCTGTCGGTGGTAGTATTTAGTGTAGTGTTCATCGTCAAAAATTAGGCAGTGGTATATAGGCTTGCGCTTAGTTCCATCATCAGTACTAGGCTTGGAAGAAGCCTATTTCAGGTCATTAGATTTGGATTTTCCTTTGCTGTTATTTTTACCTTTAGAAGCTTTGTCTACCGTGGTAGACTAGACGACATTAACCTTCACATTTTACCAGGATTCAAAGGATTCTGTGAGATAGAATCAGATGAAGAAATGGATTTCTACTTAGTAGAAGTAGAGGAATAATTTTGAGAAGTTTGGGTAACTGACCCAATGATGTCGTCGACAGGTGTTGTCGTCAGAGCTTTCAAAGTTTCAGGTTTGGTAGAAGCGTGCGGAGCATCAGGTAGGAGATCATACAATGTGCCAGACTAGGAATAAACCAAATCAAGATATTGTGCATGAGAAATAGCTTATTCTTTCATGAAACATTCCCCCATATAAATATCCTTGGCGATCTCATTGACAAAGGATTTGGATAACCATTCGGTCAAGAGTTCGCCAGGAATTTCGAATTTGATCAAACAGCGCCGCCATCTCCATTCATGGATGTGATCAGAGATGTGTGTAGCAGTATCCTATTTCTAGGACATGAGGAGGTGAGTTCTTCTTTCATAGCGAACAAGTAACTGGAAGTGTGTGAGGAAATCCATAGCTAGAGAATTGAAATCTTGGAAAGTTCCACGAGGAAGCTTGATGTACCACTTTGCAGCAACACTTGCCAAATTTCCCTGGAAAATACATAGACGGATAGAGTCATCAACCCAAGATTTAGAAGAAAACAAAAGATGGTATGTCATGATGTGTGCTTAGGGCTCTTCTTTAGACTTGCTTTTGAATTTAGGGCAATTGCTTGGGATCTTAGTAGGAACGAGAACCCAATATGGATTATAGAGAATCGGATCATTAGTCAATCTCGACACATCAGGTATTTCCAATGTTGCAAGAAAAGGAAATTTTGGATTAAAAGGCATAATCGGCCTTTGGTAAAGGCCCATTTGGGGATTCCAACCAGGTTGGGAGAAATTCTTCCCCTACGGGTTCTGTCCGGAATGATTTTGCTCGTAAGGATTGAAACATTTGGGATTTTTACCATATCCTGGTTACAAACCAAAAAAATAGACATTGACCTATAGTAGGCCACTGAGGTCGAGGCTGAGCATATGGATTTTGTTGTTGTTGAAGGTTTTGGAACACAGTACCTTGAGGTAGACCTTGTGAAACAAAAAGGTGACCTTGTGAACCTAAAGGTTGACCGTGAGGTTGTTGAGGATTGGACATCATGGTACCTTGAGGTCGACCTTGGGAATTCAAAAGTTGACCTTGCAGATTTTGCATCATGGTACCTTGAGGTTGTTGAGGTTGGTGAGGATGGCCCTGAGACCCAGGTTGATTTGGTTGAACAAATATTTGGCCTTGCTGAGATGAGGATTTTCCTTGTTGAACAAGAGGTTTTCCTTGTTGAGTGCAAGGTTGTCCTTGTTGAACAAAAGGTTGTCCCTGTTGAGGATAAGAAAACTGACTCTAGTGAGAAAAAGATTGACCAGATTGAACATAAGGTGGTCCTTGTTACACATAGGGCTGACCTTGTTGCACATAGGGTCATTTTTGAATGAAAGTAGGCCTCTGCTGACATGTATAAGCCCCTGACTATAAAGGAACCTAAATCCCAGATTGGCCTTGAAACCCTTGCGGATTCAGGAGTGGATTCTGTAATTGTTGAGAACCATAAGGGAAATATGGTTGTTGGCTAAGTATTTAGTTTTGCAAAGCTTGCCGATATTGATCATAGGTTAACTCTACTGGAATAGATAATTTGGAAGGAATAGGGATACTACCAACAGGTTGACTAGATCCCAGAATGTGAGTTTTTGATCCACTCACAAACGGTCCCGTTGAAGCTTGGGAAAAACTTGACTGGGTTGGATGCCTCCCAGAAGTTTGGATTGAGGGAATCGACGTTGGTACAGTGATAAGAGGTATCAAATTACTAATGTAGACAATTGTTTGTGTTGTGATAGACATAACTGTATTTTGAGCAGGAATAAAAGAGGATGCATCATATACAAATGGACCAGATGTAGGTGCCGTAGTATTTTTCCAAATGGTGTTGTGGTACACGGATGTGGCACTTGAAACACCAACGACTAAGAGACCCGAAGATGTGTAACCAACTAGGATCAATGGCTGGGTAGATGGATGTGAAACAAAGTGAGGTATCTATTCCCTATAAGGAAAATTCTCAAGACGGAATTGTTGCCCTTCATACAAAGACTCATCCATACCAGTAAGAGAACTTGAAACTTCAAGGGGAGAGGAGACCTCACCTTCCGAATCCATGGTTGGAAATAACTGACGATTGGTAGTACGATGTGTACGTGGTGAAGGCACCAAAGGTACACTTGCTATATTGAATGGGATATGTTGTCGTTGAGGAGAGACTTCTACTGAATCAAACTGCGGGTTTTGCGGAAGCAAGATGTAGCTTACTGGCTTGTCAGGAGGAGACCGGGTAGTAAGGGATTGAAGAATTGGAAGTATCACAAGCTTAATACTTTGGGCTCCAACCGATGGTGAAGTGTTAGAAGATACTTGTGGTGATGTACCTTTGGTAGTAGATGAGCAAGGGGAAGCCAAACTTGATGGTTCAGCCACGGTAAATTTAACTCGGTAGAAAAAGAGGAAGAGAGGCAATTTATTCAAGGCTTTTAAAAATGTATTTATAAGGATTTACTCATGTTGTGGCCAAGAAATAACTTTACAGTGCGCCATGATATTGTGGGTAATTGATTTTAGAAATTAAAAACAAAAAATAAATAAAAAGGGATTGTTCTAGGAAAAAGGGTTTACTAAGTATCAGTGAACTATAGAATACCTCATGGAGAACCAAGAAGTACGGGCAGGTAGTCTCCCCGAATGTTATATTCAGTGTATCACATTTACGAGATGGTAGAATCGGTTACCTATGGCTAAAGAATAACAACCTACTAGGGTCTCCCATTATATACATGACGATACAGGGAGCACAAGTCCGTGTTGGCGTTGTCTAATGTGTAACCGTTCAGTGAAAGCATCCCCATATACTTACCATACGTGCCGCAAGTGCTATATACTTTCATACATGGGATGGGGTTTCACTCCCAGAATGCAACACAGGTTGTTAACGACAACTACCAGGTTTATAGACATCGGAACACGTCTCTAGCCTAGACATCTAAATGGTTTGCATTAAGTTCCAAATGCTCCTTATATTCATTGAATAAATTTTAAATTTTATCAGGAATTTAAGTCTCAGTTTTAAGGCCTTACCGATGTCACCTGAATCCCTAAAATGCAACTATATGAGAAAAAGACAATTGTTCATTTCGATGAAAAACTACATTAATTGAGAGGAATAGGTTCATGCTTTTCACATTGATTGACACAAAGAAAGACTCTTCAGTAAAAACAAGCAATGTAATCTATGTTGGTCAATGGAAGAGAGAGCCAAATGCACACAGAATGGACACTTGAAAACTCCATTCACAAAAATCAACTGAAGAATGAAAGACAACCAAATCAAAATGTTCGAAATAAACAACAAAACTGACTCAAAAACATGCCTGGTATTCAATGAAGCATGCAAACATTCAAACGATGCAAAGCACCTAAAAGCCCTAACATGATGATGATGCACAATTCGAAATAAAAGAGACCAAACATGAGCTGATTGGGACAATCAAGTCACTGAACAGGCGAGAACAAGAGTAAATCAAGCAGAGAAGGAAGCCTAGAAGGATAAGACACACTGGCAATCAACAAAGAGAAACCCTAAAAATTTTACTCAGAAATCGGTACGCATGTGCAGTTGCACCTTGTGCTGGAAGGGGATAAGCGCTTATATTTTAAAACATCTAGTGTTGATCAACACTTCTCTTTTAGAATTAAAGGTGCCAATCAATAAAAATTACAAAAAACCAAAGGGTTTATTCAAAGAAGGCCAAGCTTATCAATTCAGAAAGGATATGGATGATTGTAATTAATCATAGAATCCAAAAACAAAGGATAAATAGACATTCAACGAAAGTGGATGAAAAATCAAAATTTCAAAGAGTTGAAGGAGACTAGAAAAAGGAACTCCCCAATGGTGTTTCCAATTTTTTGTCTAGGTAAATCCTCTCTACAGACATAGATGATCCCTCTAGCCCTAGAGTGGGTTTAGCTACAAACAGAACAAACAAATATCTACTTTCCTAGATTACAATTGAAACACAAGACGAAGAAGATAACCTACCTCGACCTGATGCTATGATGTTGCTCCTCGTTGAAGCCTTTTGGTCTTTCACTCTTCCAAGCTCGATCTTTGCTGCTACCAGCGTTCAAATACCTATATAAATGACTAAAACACAACAAAAAATGTAAAGGTACAACAAGCATATATCAAAAGTAATCTATCTAATTGATCAAGGAGTGTTATACTTCTTATCACAATCACAGACAAGAATGGAAAGAAAATACCAGTTGCATTATATTATTAATAAAAAACGGGAGTTAAAACCTGCACCTCGATGTTAGAGCTCTCCTTCGACGGGTCCGAATCTAAGAACACCTCCAAATCACTCTTTTTCAACTCAATATGGAAAGGTTAAGGGTCTCAACTCTCTCCTTCTATGCCTAAGGCAATCTTCAAATCCTTATCTGCTATTCTTATCTTTTATTTTGTTCTAGCTAGCAGAGGAATTGGAAGGTGACCAATTTATAATGATTGAGGAGGGGACATGGATCCACTTAAGATGGGAGAAAGGCTTATCTCCTTGGGTGGTTCTTGTTCTGTAGGAACAAGAGACCAAAAGGAGGAAGCTTGACCATATCCTGATCAACAAACATCCAGCTCTCCACTCTCCAAGCTTCTAGGCCATGAAGCTTTGTTTCCATTTTTAAAAAGCTTCTAGAATTAGTTCGACACTACTATGGGGTTCATACCAGCATCGATTGACGCTAGTCATAGGCTAAGGATTTTCCATAAGCGCTGGTGATACATTGAAGGGTCGCACTACTCCAAAAAAGTGGGTTTTTAGGGAGCTACTCCAGGAATGACTAAAAGAGAGATTGATATTTAGATTGCATGGGATCCAAAGGCATGTTTTCACGATGGGAAAAGTACACAGTGACCATTGTAGGGGTTCTCCAAGATCTGGGAACAAGGAGTACAAGGATAGTGACAAAATGTTGTGTAACAAAAGGTAATGTTCTCCTACAAAGAAATTTCACAACAACAACTCAAAACATTTCCTACAAACATGACATACTTCAATTGAAATGAGTTAAAACATCATGTGCACCATTCAATTCCACATTGAAGCACATAATTAAAAATGCATGATTTAAGAAGTTAAACCTGATATGAGCCCTATTGCTAATAGCTGCTGCAAAAGAGGAAACCCCTACAAGTTCTTCTTCATGCTCAACACCCTAAGGAATTGCTACCAAACCCTACTTGATCCATACACTCCTTAACATCTAGCCTGAAACAATGCGATATATATATGCTCAAAAAAAAATCAGAGGTCACAATTGGATGCATAGCATTCAAAAACCCCCAAGAATCATTTTTTTGAGCTCAGTTTGGATAAGAAATCAAAAGTTTGTGCTTAAAAGTGTGATTGATATATACACCCTTGGTATTCAACCTAAAAAAAGTCTCTATAGATGTGCTCAAATAAGAAATTGGAGGTTACAATTGGATTCATAACATCCAAAAACCCGTAAGAACCCTCTTTTGTGCTCATTTTAGCCTAAAAATCCAAAAATTATTAGCTACAAGCTCTCTCATGAATTTTATAGTTAATTGTCCCACCAATTCACCCTTCTCACTAACTGTCCTACAAATCCACCCTAAACATCATTAACGGAGCGAAATTTTTGCCCTACATAGGTGCATTTTTTTGGACCATTATTTCATCCTCTAACGCCTTGAGACCTAATTTTAGGCCATACATGGGGCTGGGGCTAAGATCTGACCCCTGGTCCCACCCCTTTGTTCTTTTGGGCACGGTGACCAGGATTGAGGCTTAGCCCCAACCCAGCCCCTAAACGCACTCCCATTCAACCTTAAACAAATATTTTACTACATCTATATATATATATATATATATATATATAGAGAGAGAGAGAGAGAGAGAGAGAGAGAGAGAGAGAGAGAGAGAGAGAGAGAGACATGCAGCGGTGTATTGTTAAATATTGTGGTTGCTTGGTGGGAGGTCATGAGTTCGACTCTCGTCGGTTGCACGACCTCCATAATAAAATTTTAGACCAGTGTAGGGAGGCTACGTGGTTGCCTCCCATTGGCCCACGTGGCTCACTGCTAGTGATCCATATTCGAAAAATGAGAATTATAAAAATTTATACCAATGGATGGAGGCCAAGTGGAAGCCTGCCACTGGCCCTCAAAAACCCAAAAAAACATAGTCAAAACCCAAATTTTGGCATTTTTTTGCTTATTTGGGAAAACGGTTAGCATGTTATAACTTGAGCTCTCGATGTCAGATTGAACTAAAATGAACGTCATTGGATTCAAAATGATGGACACTTCAATTTTACGCTAGTTGCAATAAATTCTAGACACTTTCATTTTTAAGTGAAATTTTGATCACCTGATCACACCTCCCCACTAGGAACTTTTGGACTCCAAAATTTTACTTCCCTAGCCAATATAAAGAGGCTAGAACTAAAAACTACTCAGGAACTCAATCCAAATTTAAAAATTTTCAATTTTTTTCCTTCAGACCCAATTAAGGCACTTCACTTATCTCCTTATGAAGACACATTGTCCTATTAAGAATCGAGTCGACCTTGTTATCGCTGTTGCAGGAATAAAATATTGATGAGTGGAATCTAAACATGCTCTTACTCTCATATTTTCACGTCTCCAAAACACTTCATCCCTAATGTTAAATTGTTGAAAACAAACTTGAATCCATGTTGGAAATCATAAACAACATAAATTTTCTTTAGACTCTTCGAGCTGAATTTGTACAGGAGTAGTACAATTCTGCAAAATATTTCATGATATGCTTGGCCTTGTCTGCAAAACACAATCATCTTATGAAATATTAACAGTAAGACTCTATTCACACGTGTCAAATCAAATAGTTGTATCGATGAACATGTGACAAAATTGTAGACAACTTGAACAACAATCTTGTACATTCAGAAAAGTACTTGAACATGTGGACTATAAAAAGCTAATAGATACATCAATGAAAATCATCTACTTGCTGAACATAGTGACATTAAATGCTCACTTTAAAAAAGTACCTGAACAAGTAATGACAACAAGTATTACACAATTTACAAAACAACTTTACAATAAGTCGACCCAATCTTGCCTCTCCTAGGCTTGTGGGTTCTCTTCTTGCACGATCTTGTCTTGAAGATTGGTCAAGATTGTTGTGAGTCCTCTTGGCCACCTCTTACTTCCATTGCATCATTTTGAATAATATGTTTACCTTTCTTTGGACGAAGCTTTGGATGTAACTTCCAACATCGTTCAGTGTCATGTCCATGCACTTTGCAATGAGCACAAAAAAAATTATTCTTGTTTGCAGACATAGAAGTTCTTTCATGTGGAAGAGAATAGTCATGCTTGATGCCTAGAATTTTTTCCATTCTCTTAACCACTACCATACATTGCTCACACACAGCCACATAATGGTTAAAAGAGTCACACAATGTACGAGGGTATTGATTCCATAAGTATTCAAAATCGCCATGCCTTGAAAAACACTCTTGAGAGTTATATCTGTCTTTAGAGTTGCAACTTCAACGGTTGTGACAAGGTGGTGACATATCTTTCTTGGATACTTGATGTGCCTTAATCCATTTAGAGCACTCTCCATACTATTTGTGACCATATCCCAATCCCATATATTTCAATATTTCCTCAACAAAAATTGGATTGGTTATCTTGGCCATTTATTTTGAGGCCTCCACGTTCATAACCCATCTTGGAGAGAAACTTCATACCTATGCCTTTGGTGTGTTTTTCGAATGCTGCAAAAGATTTTTTATGCACATATATGGAAGGAGTGGTATTGTAAATGCTAATTACCTCCTTAAAGTTTCCACACATCTTCTCGGCCTCTGATGATGACGATGATGGCCAACTTGTAGATGACTCTAGCCATCCACTTTTATCCATTGGCATATGGTGTGCTTCTTGAATATTCTAGAAATATTGACATGCATCATCTTCCACATATGGTCCAAATCCATTGTTTGAACCATGACCACATACTGGCTTCATCTTGGAGGTTTCTCTTGTTGGTGGAATAGTTTAACTTTCTACAACTTGCTCATAAAGCACTTGCTGCAATACAAAGTGCATGTTACTCTTCTCCTCTTCATCCCTTTCCAACATCCTTCTCAACTCTATATTCTCCATTTGAAGAGACAATTTTTTCTCCTCTAGCTCTTGGAGACTCCTTTTGCTTCCCATCTTGCAACTTGGTCAAATGGTGCTCTAATACCAACCTGATTTGAAATTGGAGGAGGTGTTCTCTTTCCTCTTCCTCAGAATCACATAAAGAAAAACTTAGGACCGTGTCTATGCTTTGCAAGCATGAAAATGGATATTCAAAAACAAAATGTTTGTTTAGTGTCTCTTCAACATGAATTAGTATTCATATGAAACTGAACATAATGAACATAACACCAATAATTCATTTAGGCATAAAGAAGAGCAACAAAAGGTTTGATGACGAAGTTCACTTTGTTGAAAATGCAACAAGATGATGGAGCTTAGTGAAAAGAAGTCGCCTTCACTAAGTGGGCCCGCAGGCTATTTTTGGCGCAAAGTCTATTTTTAGACTATGTCTATTTTTAGACATATGGATCATGGTCTATGAGTTGCAGGATGCTATTTATGGATGATTGGTTGAGTTGGTAAAAATAGATGGACCTCTATTTTAGACATTGGGCGGTTTCTATTTTTAGACTGCCGGGCTAAAAATAGAACAGTCAAATATTATTAACCCTTAATAATATTTAGACTATAAACATTATCTTATCCTCTTGGAGCACTTCAGTTTGATGCTTGGATGTGGCACATGCAGGTGACAGAAGGAAATACACTTTTCCTAAGGGTTAGTTGAGCTATTGCATGGTTGAATTCAATTAGAACTCATGTGGCAGAGTTTGGTGGAGTTGATGAGACAGTTGGTGGAGTTGTGTTCAGTTTAACTTAGTTGAACTAGTTGTATTTAGTCTAACTGAAAAATACACTAGTGATGAGTGGTGTGAATTAATTATTAATTAATTCACTAATTATTAACTCATAAATAAACTAAAGAATACATCAGTTAACTGCAATGCATGGACAGTTCAGTGGAGACCAGTGTTAGAGGTGGGTGAAAGGGTGAGTCTACTATCAGTTGTGACTATGGCTGTGCATGAGATTTGCACACACATTGATTGAGATTGCTAATGAGGATTGCGAAGTTCAAGCTAGTGGGATTCGAACTTGGATCTCATCATTATTCATCTTGGATTGCGCAGTAGAGGCAGGCAGACTTGTGGAGGAGATTTGAACTTGTGACTTGTTCATATCCGAGCTAGTTTGTGTGTAGCATGTGAGATAGTGCTGAGAGCTGTGAGGAGCTTTGTGCTATGTATTGTTACATGTTCTCTATCATTATAATATACAGATAGTTGGGGGTTTTCAGCTGTAAGCTTTCCCCATTATATATTGTGTTATATGTGTGCTTGATTATGTTTTAATGTGCGCATGCGACTGCTTTTATTTCCGCAAATTGATGATCAATTGTAGAAGAGGTTATGTATTATGCATGAAGCTCAAATAGTGTGTAATCAGGATAATCTCGGTGAATAATTCATCTATTATTCAAATTTCTACATGGTATCAGAGCGAAATTGATCATCGGATCTATTACAGTGATTACATTTTATTTCGGTAGACAGAGTCTGTACGAGGGCCAGGTAGCCTCTGGATCCATCCTTTCTTTGAAAGGTGATATATCCAATAAATGCCCCTACATTCGATCTCTGTGCTAGAAATACCTTTTTCTCACAGATCAGAAGCGGTTGAGTTTTGAGCTAGTGGAATTCAAATTTGCAGCAGTGTTTTCTTGGTGTCGAAGTCAAAATGTCTTTCAACGGATTGCGATTGGAGTATGCCCTTGAGGGCAGCTCGAATTATGTTGCATGGAAGGATAGGATGGAGGCAGTGTTAGATGACAATGGGCTGAAGGAGTTCATAGATGCTGAAGTCCCAAAGCCTACTGATGCTGCTCAAGTTGAGGCTTGGCAAAAGAAGACATCAAAGTGTCGAAGGATTTTGTTGGAGGGCATGAAGGATCACATTGTATCCAGCCTGCATGGAAAAGCTTCTCCATACTTGATGTGGAAAGCGTTGAAAGATTTATTCCAAAGCAAGAGCGACGAGAGGAAGTTGGCACTCAAGGATAAACTCAAAAACATAAGATGGAGAAAGGCAATAGTATACCCAAGTACCTCACGAAGTTCACCCAATGCAAGAATGAACTGGGAAGTGTGGGGGTGACTGTAGATGAAGAGGACTTGGTGGACTTGGCTCTCCTTGGTCTTTCGAAGAGTTGGCATTCCTATCAGGACTTTGTCAATGGTCGGGAGAAATTTCCAGGATGGGAGCGACTTTGGTCGGATCTTATGCAAGAGGAGATAAGACGGAGTACCAGGGAAGGATCTTCATCAAAGGCATCTGATGAAGAAAATTGCGCTTTGGCTGCCAAAGAAAAGAAGGGGAAGAGCAAGAAAGCTTCTCATTCTGGTACAAAAGGCAAGAAGCAGGACATGTCCAAGGTGAAGTGCTTTCACTGTCACCAGCACGGAAATTATGCCACAAATTGTCCGCAAAAGAAGAAAAATAAGCAGGCTGCTGGATCTGCAGCGGGAGAGGCCTTAGCCTCGTAGTTTGAGCTAGATTTTTCGCTGATCGCATGCTTGGTCTCAAGTGTGATGGGATCAGTATGGTTCTTGGACAGTGGTGCGTCTTTTCACATGACAGGAGATCGAGATCTGTTTTCTGATCTGGATGAGAAAGATCTTGGAGTGCACATCGAGATGGGCGATGATGGTAGATACATTGCGACCAGTATCGGTACCATTTCCTTTGAGAGGGAGTCTGGTAAACCCTTTGTATTGAAGGAAGTGATGCATGTTCCAGGATTGAAGAATAATCTTATCTCTGTGGCGATGTTAGAAGACAAGGGATATGATGTTGTCTTCAGCGAGGGAAAGGCTTTCATGCGCAGTAAGACAACTATAGAAAGCCGGAAGATAGGGTTCGAGTCAAGAACCTTTATCAATTGCAAGTAGATGGCTATGCAGCAATGGCATGCAAGGCAGAAGGAGTGGTGAGCCGGGATGATGGCGAGCTGTGGCACCGGAGATTGGGCCACCTTCACTATGGAGCTTTGAAGATACTGCAGCAGATTTCTACTGGGCTTCCTAAGGGTACTCTTGCGCAGTCAGATCAGTGCAAGGGATGTACCTTGGGAAAATTTGTGAAAGCCACCTTTCACGAGAAGGATAGTCGTGCCACAACGATCCTTCAAAGAATTCACACAGACAAGTGGTGTGGACCTTTTCTCGCAGTTTCGACAAAGAAGAATGTGTATTATGTTATCTTTGTTGATGATTTCTCTCGAAAGTGCTGGATCTTCTTCATGCAGAAGAAGAGCGATACATACTCAAATGGTGTCCTTTAGTTGGCGCTGGGTTGAGAAGGAATCGGGGAAGCGTGTGAAGGCTCTTAGGAGTTGACAATGGTGGTGAATTCATCTCTCGGGAATTCAAGGACTTTTTGTGTTGCAACAAGCAGTAAGGAAAACAGAGAGAGCTCATAAGACTCCCAACCTACTAACGGGGTTGTTTATAAGAAACTAACTATCATGGGTGTCGCACGAGCGATGTTGCATGATCGTGGCCTACCCATTCACTTGTGGGTGGAGGCATGCAATACCTGCAAGATATGTGTAGAACCGTTGTCCCTCACAAGATACTTGACGGGGAAGGTACACCCGAGAGGTAAGAGGTGTATACATGTAGCCCACATAATTTTGGTTCACCTGGTTTATTCATGTGACGAAGGATGCCAGGAAGAAGCTGGAACCAACCGCAGAGGTTGGGATATTTGTGGGGTATAATGATACGCCCCACAACTATCGTGTGTATTTTCCAAACAGTCGCAAGACGGTTGTGTGACGGGATATCAAATTTCAGGAGGAGAAAGCCATGAAGTGCTCGCTTGAGAGGGAGCCACACTTGCATGCAGAGGAGGAGCTATTAGTTCCTAAGTATGAGCTTCAGGATGTGGATCAGCCAGAAGAGGAAGTTCATGGAGTGGAAGAAACCACTCATGCAGCGCCAACCATTAGAGGGCGGAAGCGCACTACAAAAGCTGAGCGACTGGCTCAAGATGCAGAGAAGGTTGTAGGAGCACCTACATCACAGCGTAGACAGAGATAGTCACTGGACCGGTACACTGGATACATGGTTCTTGTGAGAAAATGTGTCGTGATAGAGCCATCCTCTTTCGAGGAAGTTATGGAGGACCCTGCATGGGTAGATGCCATGGTGGAAGAGTATGATTCGATTGTCAGAAATAGTGCATGGGAGATTGTCCCAAGGCCGGAAGGGAAATCAGTGGTGGGTTCGAGATGGATCTACAAAGTGAAGCAGGCATCTGACGGGAGTGTGGAGAAGTACAAGGCAAGATTTTTTGCCCGAAGCTTCTCACAGATAGAGGGGATCGATTATGAGGAGACCTTTGCACCTGTTGCAAGGTATTCTTCCATACGAACGATTCTTGCTCTCTTAGCGCAGATGGGGTGGCACATTCATCAGATGGATGTGAAGACTGCATTCCTCAACGGAGTCATTGAAGAGGAGGTGTACATAGAGTAGCCCGAAGGTTTCGAGATATTCAGCAGTGAGTCGCATGTGTGTAGGCTCAAGAGAGTGTTGTATGGGTTGAAACAAGCACCTCGTGCTTGGTACACACGGATAGACAGTTATTTCATCGGACTTGGATTCTCCAAGAGTGAGGTAGATCCTAACCTATACTAGATTGTGGTGGAGGGTAAGTTGTTGATCATTGTACTTTATGTAGATGATTTGATTCTGACAGGTGACGAGCCGTTGATACTTTCATGGAAGGAGGATCTTGCTAGAGAGTTTGAGATGAAGGACTTGGGCCTCCTTCATTATTTCCTGGGATTGGAAATTTGGCAGCGCAGTGATGGACTATTTGTTTCTCAGGGTAAGTATGCCCGAGAGATACTAGAGAAGTTCAACATGCATGGCTGCAAGCCTGTTGATACTCCTCTTCCTGGAGGTTGGAGGAAGGAGGATGCTACTTCAGCGGAGGTAGTGGATGCCACTGTTTATCGACAGTTGGTGGGGTCGCTTATGTATCTGGTCAATACAGGACCTGATATATGCTATGTTGTTAACCAGCTTTCACAAGCTATGGTTAAGCCAACCAAGATCTTCTGGAAGGCAGGAAAGCATGTATTGTGTTATCTTAGAGGCACATTGGGATATGGATTGTGGTATAGATAGGAGGATGAGGTGAAGCTATGTGGCTTCACGGATGCAGATTGGGTAGGGAGCACAACGGACAGAAAGAGCGCATCTCGAGGGATATTTAGTATCGGGTTGACAACAGTTTCTTGGTACAGCAGGAAGCAGATATCCATGGCACTCAGTTCAGCAGAGGCCGAGTATATGGCAGCGAGTTTGGCTGCATGCGAGGCTATATGGATGAGGAAAATCCTGGTCGGGTTGTTCGGGTCACACTTGGAGCCTACTGTGATTTATTGTGATAACCAGAGTTGCATTAAACTCTCGGCTAATCCAGTATTTCATGATAGATCCAAACACATCGACATCAGGTACCATCATATCAGAGATTGTGTGCAGCGGAGAATCATGTTATTTTCATACATTCCCACAGAGGATCAGGATGCTGATATCTTGACGAAGGCACTCACCAGGAGCAAATTCGAATACCACAGAGGCAGGATAGGGGTTTCAGATAATCCATATCTTGTTGAAAGGGAGTGTTGAAAATGCAACAAGATGATGGAGCTTAGTGAAAAGAAGTCGCCTTCACTAAGTGGGCCCGCAGGCTATTTTTGGCGCAAAGTCTATTTTTAGACTATGTCTATTTTTAGACATATGGATCATGGTCTATGAGTTGCAGGATGCTATTTATGGATGATTGGTCAAGTTCGTAAAAATAGATGGACCTCTATTTTTAGACATTGGGCGGAGTCTATTTTTAGACTACCAGTCTAAAAATAG
This sequence comes from Pinus albicaulis, assembly GCA_034641835.2. Classification (NCBI taxonomy): domain Eukaryota; kingdom Viridiplantae; phylum Streptophyta; class Pinopsida; order Pinales; family Pinaceae; genus Pinus; species Pinus albicaulis. The sequence goes on from CM076578.1 coordinate 1,990,941,250, forward strand.
ATCAGTCGAATATTATTATCCCTTAATAATATTTGGACTATAAACATTATCTTATCCTCTTGGAGCACTTCAGTTCAAGCTACGGATGTGGCACATGCAGGTGACAAAAGGAATTATGCTATTACTAGGGGTTAGTTGAGCTATTGCATGGTTGACTTCAGTTAGAACTCATGTGGCAGATTTTGGTGGAGTTGATGAGACAGTTGATGGAGTTGTGTTCAGTTTAACTTAGTTGAACTAGTTGTATTTAGTCTAACTGATAAATACACTAGTGATGAGTGTTGTGAATTAATTATTAATTAATTCACTAATTATTAACTCATAAATCAACTAAAGAATACATCAGTTAACTCATGTGCATGGACAGTTCAGTGGAGACCAGTGTTAGAGGTGGGTGAAAGGGTGAGTCTACTATCAGTTGTGACTATAGCCGTGCATGAGATTTGCACACACATTGATTGAGATTTCCAATGAGGATTGCACAGTACAAGCTAGTGGGATTCGACCT